>CM040429.1:86838184-87032115 GCA_022702705.1 Papilionanthe hookeriana x Papilionanthe teres | reverse complement strand
TAGTATGCAATTTCATATTCCGAATGTATTTGGAGAATTTTCATTTATCATAATCATGTCTCCTCTCCGGATTATCGATCCTTTGATCGAAATGATCGAATGTTTCTCGTGGTCTCTCCAGGCCCACTCGAAACTCCTCTATGCGAGTCGATTCATTCGACGGATCTTGTAGGGTAGGGGTGGTGGGCTCGGGAGGTTCATAGCTAGTAGAGGGTATATCTCTACTTGGTAAGGTGAAATAACTTCTCCTCCTGATCTCCCAGCATAGCGGGATTCATGCTTCTTGATATTGGCAAATTTGTGGTGGTTTAAATAGGTTAAAGTTCTTGCGTCATCTCTAGCCTCGACTCAGGAGGTTAGCGAGTCAGTAATCCGGGGTGTCCGTCTGGCTCCACTCTCATTTCGAGGTGACGGGGATGTTTTGATAAATAATTCTCAGGTGATATACATTGTCGAATGCGAAATTCGAATTAACACGTCTCGTGTTACCTCATTGTGGTGATATGTAGATGTGATGAAACAAAATAAAGTAATACCGGGCTTTAGGTACATTTAATTAAAGATGGTCTCTTTCCTGTTGCTTAATTTTCCGAACTCGATCCAGCTAGGTAGAAAAGTTAATGTTTCTCACGCTGGTCCTTCCATCATTCAAAAGTTTCATACTCGCTAAAGTGAGAGTCATGAACTTCGCCAGAACACGTTAATTCTTACTGACATTGAAATCTACGAAAAACCCTCGTACCTTCTTGGTGCATCTTCGGCGGCGATAATTGGCATAAAATTCTTTCGCAAAGCCTGCAGTGCTATATTGAGCATGTGAAATTCTCAGCCTCGTTCCTTCTCAATCAGCTCTACTTCTCCTCCTGGATTTTTGAATATGATCATGATACTTTCTTCCTTGTATGTTACGAAATGTTGCTTTGTGCTCGTGCATTGATGGATGAGTTTTAGTAATTCTACTCGACGTTTTTGTACGTGAGCCACATCAAATCAATCTGTGAAAATCGTAGAAATTTATAACTAAACTTAATATTATCTTAAGAACACAACATTTCTGTAATTTAAATCAAAATTCCATGGATTTCACGAATATTTCTTCCACATTTTGATTTTTCCCAAAATTTACGATATATGGTGAAAATATATAATTGAAAATCAAAAAATTTTTGCATAGGAGTGAAGCTCTTGCAAGAAGATAAAATCTAGTGTCGAAAAGTGTTGAAGTAAGCAGATCAAGATCTTTCAAGCCACAAATTCAGTTTTGCAGAAAATGGGGTTGGGGATGATGAATAGATGTTTTTGTGGAGTCGAATATGTTTTTTCCGACCTGTTGTCAGCGAGATTTTGTCTCGCCGTCGATCGGAAACTAATATTTTTGAACGAAAACTCCGGGAAAATCCCTTTAATGTTGAAGTTATTATTTATCGTGAGATACGATCTCGTTGTCGGCCAGTTTTCTCAGCAGTGAGGCGAGATTCCAATAATATACATTTAGCTCTAAATCGAATAATTTCATTTCTCATCCATAATGGTTCGAATATGTGATGATTCTTAATAATAATTGAGTAGTAAATTGATAATATAAACTAACTATTAAGATACAATAAAAATAGATAACTAATATGGGTTGCCTCTATACAGTGCTTTATTTAACGTGTTGAACTGGTGATTATTAATCGAGTCATTAAGCATTAAAACCTCTTTATAGTTAGGTCTTATACCTTCGAAGTATGGTTTTAATGTATGTTCGTGCTTTCGTTATGTCCAGGTTTTTGGATCTTGGGTTACATGGTTTCGTATGAAAATATTTGAGTTATGGTGAAAGGTCCTAACCGTGAGACTTGATTTTTGAAATGGTTGATCTAGTATTATATAGCAAAACCTTTATCTTGGTTAAAAATTCTACGGTCATCTTGAATCATCTTGTACTTCATCTTTCATATAAATTTGATCATTATCATATGATTCATTTCTTAATTCTTCAATTCATTTAATTCGCCATGATCTTTTCTCACCGGCTTCCTTGATATAATTAAATTCTTTAATGCATGATATAGCATATTTACAATTCGAGCGAGTAAGTGACATGTTTTTCCATATATAAGCATAAGTGCGATTTCCACGATCGGAGTTTTATAAGCGATCTATATTTATAATGCGATGTCCCCAATCTAATACCCGATCTAACTGTTGGGTTCTGATTTATAAATACGAAATCTACATGATTGGATGTGCCCATTAATCCATTAGTACGTGGATGATAAGCGGTGGATATCTTATCGTGTATTGTATTTTTTCTTCTAGTTTTGTGAATGTATTTATTTCTAAAATGGGTTCCTCATCGTCGATGATAATCACTCTCGGCATTCTGAATCTAGTAAAATATTTTTCATCGAAATTTTGAAACACTCTTAGCATCGCACACAGGTAAAGCTTGTGCCTCGGTAATTTGGAAACACTAATCAATAATCTTAATATATATGAGTTTCCCGAACGAAGGAATAAAGGTCCCATAAAAATCCCCAATCCCCCGAACATAAAATTTGACTTAATATAAAATTTAGAAGGCATTTCATTTTCTTAGATATATTTCACACTCTTTGGCATTTATGTGAGTTTTAATATATCTGTATACGTCTCTCACAAATAAGTAGGCGAGTAAAATGCGGTGTAGAATCTTATAGCGGTTTTATCGGTCCCAGAAATGTCCTCCCGAAATCGAATCGTGACATTTTGAATAATTGGTTCAGTTTCTTCATATAAAGGGCCCCTCCTTTTTGCCATTAATGGCATGGTCACATGTCAAGCCTCCCATGGCTTCATGTGGCTTGTCGATGGCTTGCATGGCTTGTCTTTCGCTTGGGGAAAGTTGATCAATTTCATAAAAATGGGTTTTTAAATTTTGGTAATTTGATGGGAATTTGGATGAAGCTTCATTTGGAATAATTTAATGATGATTTTAGGACTTAGGTAATGGATTTAATTAAATGGATGACAAATGGAGAGATTTCATGTGGGCTTTAGGGTAGATTTAGGCTTTGAATTTTGAAGGAAATGGGCTTTTAGAAGGGTTTAAAGTGGGCTTTTAAGTTTATAGATGTGTTCATGAATGAAAATTTTTGTAAAAGGTTGGGCCAAATAATTGTTGGGTTTAGCTCATGGATGTGTCATGAGTAACTTGGTAAATTTGGGGTAGTTTGGGCTTGAATTGGGTTGGATTTGGGTTTATTTGGTAAATGGGCCAATGTAGATCAAATTGGGCTAACTTGGGCCAATGTTGAGCTAGGAGTTGAAATTGATGTAAAATAAATGTTGAGAAATGTTTATAGGAGTGTTTCAAAGAGGTTTCGGCTTTGGTTGGGTTTTGATTTTTGAGGTTTGGGCCTATTTGGGTTAGGTTAGGTTTAGATCAATTGGACTTTTTGATTTTGGGTTGAATTTTAGTGGGGTTGGGTTCAAATTTTGGGCAAATCATGTTAGGGTTTTTGTTTATTGGGAATGTTAAAGGAAGATTTAGAAAGATTTGAGGTTAATTGGAGTTGAATTGGGTGAGTTTGGTTAGGTCATGGGTCTAAATTTGGGGCTAAGGCCAAAAGTGAGATTGGATCCAAATGTCAATCAAATTGGACTTGGATTTGGTCTAAATTGGTAGTGGGAATGTTGAATTGAAGTTTAGAACTGAATTGGACCAAAATTGGGGTCAATTGGGTAGGTTTGGTTTGACATTGGGTTCACTTAGGGTTAAAATGGGTCAATTTGGGGGTTTTGACAAAAGTAGGGTAAATTGACAAAGTTAGCCCATGGTGTAGTTGGACAAAATGAAATTGGGAATATTTAGGATTTTTTGGAATTTTCTAGGAATTTTCTGAATTTTTGGATTTTTAGGCCAAGAAGGGTATTTTGGGTATTTGGAGGGTATTGAGAGGTATTTTTGGAATTTTTGGTATTTTTGGGTATGGATGATCAATTTGAGTGATGTGGAGATGTTTGAGATTGATTTTTGAAAATTTTGGGTAATTTGGAAATTTTGCAAAAATTTGGGTAATTTCAAGGGGTTTTGGGTAGGTTTAGTAGGTGTAGGGTCTCGGGGTCAAAAACTCGAAAATTTGGGAAACTAAAGATTGGGTGAGTCTAGGTGGAAAGAAATCATTTTGGTTGAGCCATGAAACCATTTCAAGCCCATATGAGCCATGAAAGGACTCATTTGAGGCATTCATTATGTTGTTCCTAACCCTCTTAGCCGAGGGCTTAGGGGTTAAGGACCATCCATGTGAATCACCCACATGAGTCAGGAGGTTAAGTTGGGTATGGGTGTGGTTTTAGGAAGTGTGTGGAAATGTAGTGTGTAAGTGTAATGTAAGTCAGCCCCCTCACCAGACCAGGCCACCCAGGGCAGTCCTAAGGCCAAAGGGTCCTATAGGAACTCATCCTTTAAACTTCCACATTTGATTTCAACCCTCTAGGTGATTAGGGGTCTATAGTCAAGTTTGTGGAGTTTGCGGGGAGTTTAGAAGTGGTTTGAATTTCTAAAAGGCGGGTCCCGATTCTAGTCCTCTAAGATAGTCGAAGGAAAAGCCTAAGGCTAGATCCTAAGCACTAAAAAGAAGAAAGGAAGACCTCATCAAAAATGAGGTCGACACCTGAGTAATATAAACCCTGCTTAATTAATTTATATTAAGCAGGGGAACTTGTCAGCTTATAAAATTGGTTCGCAGACCAAACGGATGTCATAAATCTCCTAGTTTATTTAATCGATTCCCATCATGAAGCAGTGTATCTATTCTTCGGGATAGATACACGGTTTGTGATGCGGTGCTCGTTTATATAAACTATTTAGGATGTGAGATCGGTTTGATTTCATATCTTAAAATTTTCAAATTTAAAATTATTTTCAAAATCAAATACTACTTTCTAAATTATATATATTTAAATTAAATTTAAAATCTAAAATTCGTCGACAATTTCTGTTAGGTGACCTCTTTTCAAAATACATCACATAACCTAAAAATATGCCGACAGGATTTTAAGATTTTCTCTAGACCAAAACACTCCTCTCATCTCCTGATTTACGACTTCTAAAACTAAAACTCTGCAACAACAAGGAGCTTGGAGTACGGTGGGCAGCACAGCCATCTTCATCAGCAAAACTTGAGTCTACTTCAGCAAAACTTTCTTAGAATTAAATAACCAAGCCATAGGACTTCGAGGTAGTTTGCCTAGTGCAACATAAATCCTCAACTCTTCGTTAGGCTTTTGCATAATCATGTCATGTAAATTAAGCCCTAACCAGTCTTAGGATTCCGAGGTAGTTGTTTGGTACTACATAAGCCCTCACATCTTCAAGGCTATTTGTATGATTGTGTCATACAAATATAAGTCCTAATTAACTAAAATTGGCAGGATTACAACATTAAACATACTCTTAAATCGAAGCCAAACAATAGGATAGTTTGGGAAGTTGCCAAGATTCTTCTTGGATCCTCAGCTTCTTCTACTCCTCTTCCATTGAACTCCTGAAAATAACTGTTCCAAATTTGATCCATTCCCTATTGAAATTTTTCAAAATTCAATCCTTTGAAACCTTAAACTTTGACATTCTTGAGAGCAAAATCACTGATCATTATCGAGAGTTTTCTTAAATGATTCCCGTCATTTAAGATGTAATTAAATATAGGTGCTTGCCCTTATAGGGAACTTTAAGAACTCAGGTAATATAAACCCTGCTTAATTCATTTATATTAAACAGAGGAACTTGTCGGCTTATAAAGTTGGTTCGCAGACCAAACGGATGTCACAAATCTTCTAGTTTATTTAACCGAGCGCCATCATCAAGCAGTGTGTCTATTCTTCGGTATAGATATACGGTTTTTTATGCGGTGCTCGTTTATATAAACTATTCAGGATGTGAGATCGGTTTGATTTCATATCTTAAAATTTTCAAACTTCAAGTTATTTTTAAAATTAAATGTTTCTTTCTAAAACTATATATATATATTTAAATTAAATTTAAAATCTAAAATTCGTCGACAATTTATGTAGGCGACCCCTTTTTAAAATATAACATTCAACCTAAAAATATGCTGACAAGTACCTGCCAAAGCACATCTTGGACCGAAAGTATTTCCCCGTATTGTTCAAAGAGAACTTCAACCGAAGAAAAGAAAACTGAGTAGCAAGAAGTGACCTGCCATGGTATCTAACCTGCATCTTAGTAGTCACACCACCTTTCAACCTACCACCGATGGACCGTCCAGTTCTAGGCACCCAATTTCAAAAAGGATGGTGTAGCGACCTAAAGTCGCGGAGCCAATATCGGTAGAACAGTCTGAAATGAGAAAGTGAGAAGGACCTGTCAGGGTACATGGATGAGAATTTTGCTGAAATCAATATGGTTTAAACTCGGGGGTCATTAGCTCTACAGGGAGCTCCAACAGTTGCAGAAGGAGATGACCCAGAGGTAATGAGGCTACACATTTGGGAAAAGGACGATATAATTTACCGGATGAAGAAGAAAATGGAGGAGATGGTGGCTGCCTACAGACAAGCTTCAGAATCAGCCTCAGCCCCCAAAGGAAACACCCCTGGAAGTCATTCACATTGCCGACGGAGGAAAGGAATTCACTTATATCAATGGAGATGAGCAGCAAAAGAAGGATTCCACTCAAAGTCTAATACCAGAAAAGAACATTAAGAATATAGTAGACAGCAGGTGTGAGAGGCCTTAGCCCAATCTAAAGGCGGGGCATTAATTCTTAAAGGTAGACCATTCCTTGAAGGATTTGATGTCGTGCAATACCCTAAAAGATTCAGATAACCTCTATTAAAGACTTTTGATGGAACGGGAAACCCCCGTCAGCATGTTGTACACTTCCGCACAAGTTGCTGCAATGCGGGGGTAGCGATGCTTTGTTGTTCCGCCAGTTTGCCAGCAGCCTTTCATTAATTGCCTTTGACTGGTATGTGGAGCTTCATAACAGCTCAGTCAAAATATTCGCACAATTAGAAAACCTATTTGTGAAATGAATCACCGGAGCTCAGCACCACATCACAATCAGTGATCTTGTGGTAGAGCAACATAAACCAAACGAAACTTTGGTAGACTACATTATGCGGTGGAGGAATTTAAGCATAAAATGTGAGCCACAACTCCAGGAACAACATGCCATTGGAATTCTGCTAAAAGGCATTCACAGCCCAATAGCATTTATCCTTAAGGGATTTACAATTAATACATTCGAGAAATTGCTCAGCAAAGCCGCGAGTCTATAAGAGGAAGCAAAACAACTCAGTTTTATCGATAAGACTGATAAGCAAAAACCAATTAGTGCCTTCAAGAAGAAGTCAGGGACCTTCACAGCAGTAGATAAGGGCAATCAGTTGATGCAAATATGAACATAACAACCTCAGCAAAGTTATCAACAACCTCCGCCAAGTTACCAGCCGCCTCAACAGAGCTATCAACCTTCACAGTAATATGGCCAGCAATCATCTCAGCATTATAACCAATAGCCAGTTCAGCAGAAGTGTAGCCTGGCAGAACTTTTAAGTAAAGAGTACCCCTTCAAAGATGAAGCAGTTGGAAAGATGTTCTGTAGTCTGATCAAGAAGGACGGACTCTAGCTGCCAGAGCCCAAGAAGCCAGAGGAGGTGGACAAGAAAGATCACCCGATGTACTGCCCTTACCACTAGATGATCAGACACAAGACAAAAGATTGCTTCACTTTCAAGAACTGGCACGAGAAAAACCTCCGGAAAGGGAACATAATGATCCCGAAAGTATACATGAAGGAAGCCCAGAGAGGAGGTTTTGTTAATGTTATTTCGACAGATCTTATTATTCTGATAGACCTGTACACAACCAATAACAGATGGAATACTGTTTGGATGAAGTCTTCAAGGAAAATATTGAAACACATCAGACTGCTTCGGTGTGTGCTTCAATTCAAAGTTCAAAACCCGCCAAGCTGGCACTATCAATTGCAATTGAGGAATTGCCCCAGAAGGAGGAGAAGGTCACAAAGGAAGAGGAGACTAAGGCTCCAAAGAGTAAAGTAGGGGCTGTTTTTCCTAGGATGGTTATTTCTGATTTAGGGGGAGAAATCCTTCGAACCTCTGACTCTATGATTATCTGCTTGCCCCGGCGGGATCTTATAATGATAAGAGTTATGGTGTTGGCTATTGTTTCTAACGATTATGTAACTAACAACAACTAACCTGATCTGAATATCGATTTCGATCCCAATAAAAATTCTCAAATCATACAAATCCTCAACGGTACCGATAAGGAGGAGAATGTCAATGAAAGTGACTATGATGGTCTGGGAGATGACGAACTCGTCTGTGAATTCCAAGGATCGCCTATCACGATTGAGCTAGAGTTCTCAGATCCCGAAGTGGCACCAAGAGAATTTGCTGCTCCAATTCAGAAGGAGGAAGCGCCAACTAATTCAGTACCAGATTTGGAAGAGATAACAGAAGTCAACTTAAGAAGTGGAAAGGTCTTACCCCTGAGAATGCGTCCGAATGACAAAGGAAAGCAAATAATCACCCTAGAAGAAACGATTCCGCTAGCAGAAGAATTACCCATTTGAGAAGAAGTTGAAGAACCTAGCAATAAAGTAGAGTATAACGTGCTAGCCAATCTTGGGAAGCTACCCACTAAACTGAGAATTTATGATGTTTTGATCCTTTCAAAAGAGATGAGAGAAGCTCTAATCAAAGCCCTACTTGATCCAAAAATTTGCTTAGTTCAAATGGCTGGTAACTCCTTAGACGAGGTTTGCTCGTTTAGAGAACAGTATTTTGTTACTTTCACGGACAATGAATTGTTACTTGGGACAGTCGATCACAACCGACCCTTGTACATCTCAGTCACTATCAATAAGTTCACGCTCTCCAGGGTGTTAGTTGATCTGGGAGCATCGATTAATGTGATGAATCTCTGGAATTTAGCATATTTGGAAATTGACGCCCGCGATCTCAAAGCGAACATAATGCTACTAAAAGGTTTCAATCAAAAAGGAGAAAGAGCTCTTAGATCAATAACACTACCTACGAGGATCGATGACTTAGCAAGAACAACTGCAAAATTCTATATAATTGATTCTGAAACGTCATTCAATGCTCTACTGGGTCAAATTTTTATCCATGAAAACAGGATGGTACCGTCGTCTCTACACCAGTGCATAAAGTATTATGAGGGAGGGCAAGAACGATGCATCGAAGGTGACTTGCAACCGTTCTCCATGCATAAAATTGGAATCCATGAGGATGCCGCCTACTACACACCTCCAAAGAAAACAATCTTCTCTAGAAATGCCCTGCCAAATGAAGTAAACAAAACTCAAGACGACAAAGATCCTCAAATTCTAGTTCAACAATTACTCACCACTCCCTTACGACGAGATGGTGAAGGTTTCTCCATAACTCGCATCTGAGGTCAAGGTCGGGGACTAGGTCGAAGAAGAAATGGTGGAATAGTTGAACAAAAGAATCCGGTGACTAATGTTGATTGAGAAGATAGTTTTGAAGAAGAAGAGAATGAAATCAAGAAAGAAGCAACAACGATAAGTCAGAAGAAACCCCAGTTCAAGATCTCACTAGAAGATGAGAGGAATGAAGAATACAAGTCAATGTACGACAAGATAAACCACTATGTACAGACTATGACCCTAACCCCGATCTACCCTAGTAGGGTTGAGGGTATGGTGGTCAAGGAAGTACATGGTGGCGGTGTTAAGCCAATCAACTTTTACCGTGGTGCTTCTTCTTCTTCCAATCCTAAAAATAATGTAAAAATTGAAGATGTTGCTTCATCTGAATTAATGAAATTGTCTTTTGAGTTGTATTCTCCCTGTGTTCAAAATTTGATTCAACATGGTGTTTTACCTAAGCAGTGGTCAAAAGACCAATCATACCGCTTTGAAAAGTTATGGAGTAATGTCATTCAACCTCCTAATTTAAAGCATAGTCTAGGATTCGGCACAGTAGAGCCAACAGATGATACATAATTTTGCTTGGTTTTCACTTGCGAGCCTAATGAAGACTGCCTGGAAGCTTCAGATATTCTCGAGGACCTGTCAGTAGAAGACGCTCCAACAAAATTCAAAGAAGAGATTAAGTCTACAATAGACGAGTTAATGGAAGTTAACTTAGGTACTAGTGAAGAGCCTAGGTCGACCTTTGTTAGCTCCTTACTCAATAAAGAAGACTCCGAAGATATGATTAAGCTATTGATGTAATTCATTGACTGTTTTGCTCGGAGTTATGATGAAATTTCGGGATTAGCTCCAGAAGTTGCAGTTCACAGGCTAGGAGTGGATCACACTGCCGTTCCAATCAGACAAGCTCTGAGAAGAAAGCGTCTAGAGATCGAACAACAAGTAATAGCTGAAGTTAAGAAGCTAATCGACATATTTGTCCGTGAAGAACAATTCCCGACTTCGTTGGCAAATGTGGTACAAGTTAGAAAGAAGAACATTCAGATCAGAATCTGTGCGGATTTCAGAGATTTGAACAAAGCATGCTCAAAGGACGAATTCACACTACCAATTCTGGAGTTAATGATCGACATCACTTCGACACATTAAGTCTTCTCTTTCATGGATGGATCATCAGAATACAATCAGATAAAGATGGCATCGGAAGACGAAAAGCTCACATCATTCAGAACACCAATCGGGGTATACTGCTACATAGTGATGCCTTTCAGATTAAAGAAAGCAGGAGCAACATACCAAAGAGCAATGATGAAAATCTTTCATGACCTTATTCACAACCAAGTTGAGTGCTACGTGGATGATGTGGTTATCAAAAAAACTGAAAGAAGATCACATATATGATTTGAGAATTGTTTTCGAGTGATTAAGACAATTTAACCTTAAGATGAATTCCCTAAAATGCGCCTTCGGCATCACTTCTAGGAAATTTATAGAATTTGTTGTCCGGCATCGCAGAATTAAAATCAATCTGGAAAAGATTAAAGCTATCTTAGAAATGCTGCCTCCCAAAACTTTAAAACAATTACGATCCTTTCAAGGGAAGTTAGCATATCTTTGATGCTTTATTTCTAATTTGTCAGGATGGTGTCAGCCCTTTTCTGCTTTGGTTATGAAGGATGCCAAGTTTACTTGGGACTCTAAATGTCAACATGCCTTCGAAGACATCAAACAATATTTAATGATACCTCCTGTATTAGCAGCCCCAGTCTCAGGTCGACCGTTGGTACTTAATACCGCGGCTTTAGATGACTACCTCGGAGCCTTTCTAGCCCAGGTTAATGATGAGGGTAAAGAAAATGCTCTCTACTACTTAAGTCTTTGTCTAATTCTGACAGAGGTAAAGTATCCTCCTTTGAGAAGCGTTGTTTGGCCCTGATCTTCATCGCTCAAAAACTCAGGCATTATATGCTTTCTCATAAGGTAACCTTATTTCAAAATTTAATCCATTGCAATAATTGATGACCCACCCGATGCTTTCCAACAGACTTGCTAGGTGGTCGATAATACTATTGGAATTTGATATAACTTTCCTTCCTCTTCAAGTCGTAAAGGGACAAGTCCTAGCAAGCTTCCTCGCAGCAAACGCTTTACTGGCAGAATCGCCTCTCAACGACTACTTGTCAGACGAACAAATATTGAGCTTAGAAGACCTTAATGATCAACGTTGGGAATTATACTTTGACGGAGCATCATCACCACAATGAGGCGAAGAATTGCAAACAAAAGTGCCCGGTAAGGCAGGAATCAGACAAATATTTATAACATTGGAGCGGGGGATGTTAAGGTATTCCTACCATTTGACAGAACCGCGTATGAATAATGAAGTGGAACATGAAGCTCTTATAACCAGACTGGATTTAGCCATTCAGATGGGTGTAACTGACATCAACATCTACGATAATTAACAGGTGATCATACAGCAGGTCGCTGGACAGTATAAAATTCTGAAGCCCAGACTCGAGAAGTATTTTCAGTATACAATGAAGTTGCTAGAGCATATTCCGAACGTGACGATATACAAGATTCCCAGAAAAAAATGCCCTTGCAGGGGCTTTGGCCTGACTTGCAAAAGATGTCACATGTTTACAGGAAGAATCAGTTGAAGTGACAGTGCAGGGATGACAGGTCTTGTCGCAAATTGACATAGACACTTTGTGCAGACTGGGAAATGAAGAGACAGTTGCAGCAGTTGTAGAAACTACAGAAGATTGGTGGCGGCCATTAAAGAATATTTGCAAACAGGAAACCTAGCAGACGATAAGTTAGTACCCCCATCAGATTAAGAAAAGAACTCTGTCATACACCCTAATAAAAAAGACCTTATTCAAAAGATCTTTTGATCAGATGTGGCTAAGGTGCCTGAGTGGGTCCAAAGCTCGAGAGATTTTTAAAGAGGTACACTCAGAACTTTGTGGCGCTCATCAATCGGGTCCTAAGATGAAAATGAAAATTAAGAGATTAGAGTACTACTGGCTTTCAATAATGACCGACTACATGAAAGTTCCCAAAAGTTGTCACCAATGCCAAGTGCACTGAGTGGTTCTACATCAACCTCCAAATGTGCTACATCAGACAATCGCGTCGTGGCCATTTGAATGTTGGGGTACATATATAGTGGGCCCGATAGAACCGCCTTCTTCAAGTGGACATCATTTCATCCTTGCAGTAACAGATTACTTTTCAAAGTGGGCAGAAGAAGTATCGCTCAGAGAAGTGAAGGCACATCACGTGTTACAATTCTTTAAGAATCAAGTCGTCTACCGTTTTGGGGTACCGCGCAGAATTATCTCAGATAACGGGTTCGCGTTCAAAAGCATGAAGATTAACAATTTTGTCAGTAGGCACGAGATAGGTTGGTGCTATTTGACGATCTTCTACCCAAGAGAAAATTACTTGGCCGAGGCTTTTAATAAAACTCTCATCCAAATCCTAAAGAAAACTTTGGACGACAATAAAAGAAATTGACACGAGCAGTTATTAGAAGCCTTATGGGCCTATAGGACAACTTTCAGAATACCTACTTAGTCTACACCTTATGCTCTAGTATACGGGTCCAAAGCCGTCTTGCTCTTGGAGGTTCGGCTTCCATCACTCAGAATTGCAGTCGCAAATAAGATCACTGCGGAAGAGAACGCCAAATTACGATTGGAAGAATTGGAAAGCTTGGAAGGAAGAAAACTTTCAGCGCAGCAAAATTTGGAGTTATATCAAGCTAAGATGATTCTAACCCAAAACAAATTGGTCTGCCCAAGAACTCTTAAAGTTGGTTAATCAGTTCTCATTCTCAGAAGACCTATTCTTGTACACCACAAGACAAGGGGAAAATTTTAACGGACTTGGGAGGCTCTTACCAACTCGTGGATTGTCGTGGAGAGCGACCAATGCTTCCTATCAATGGACGATATCTAAAGAAGTATTATGCGACGTGATGTTTCAAAGAGCGGACTTTAGAAATAAAGTTTTGCTCATAGAAGCACCGACGCGATAATTGTGTGCAACTGGGTCTGAACTAAAAATAAATCAATAAAAAAACCTTAAAACCAAAATACAAAAGAAATTTTCTCGAGTAAAATAAAATTGAAACTTGATGCAATTTCAAAACTCCAAATCAAATCTTTCCCTTTTTTAATAAAATTTCAAAATAGATAATTGTATATAAATGTTTAAAAGAAAATACAAAAAAATTAAAATTCTTATTATTCTTGTTCCTTTTAGGTTTGGCCCCTGATCTCTTCCTTATTTTTGCAGGAAAATTTTGAGTGGGAGGCTGGTCCTTTTCATTAGAGATGGCGTAAGTCTTGCACTTAATGAAGAGGAACTGAAGGCTGGTGCTGTGATCGAGGTTGACTCAGATTTTGCACGGACAAAGTTAGAATATGAAGAAAATTATTGGACTACTGTAGACCTCAGGGAACCCCATGGAAAGACAGTAATGAAGCTCAGTGAGAAAGGTCAACACACTACAAACAAGAAGAGGAAGATTGATGCGATTGAAGACAACAGGATGAAATCAGTAATAACCGCAACAGGAGGGAAGCTTGTCAGTGCCATCCCTATCGACATCCAAGGGGAGAGGAGAGCCACTTTGACCCCGAATCAAAGAAGAAACAAGAACCACCGTATTCATAGAATGTTAAAGAAATTGACAAAAGAGCATAACAAAGAAGAGATTTCGACGATTGCTGCAGTTAGCCGAGGAAGCCAGTCCTCAGGAGCACGATAGCAGAGGTAATTCTTGAAAAGGTCACGAAACAACCCATACCTAAGGTAATGATGATTGCAGAAAAGCGTGTTGGCATAGAGTCGTACATCCCACAGTACGTCACCAGACCCCGACAGTCCCAAATGGTCCCGGATCATGAGTTGGAGATGATCCATAGAGTACATGACAGGATTTTGAATATTTTCAGAGGATTCAGGGCAAGTATGTTAATATCCTAGAGGGATTAGAATTGCATACTGATGTATTCTCTTACTACGAGTAGAGTGAGTTTGTGGATTACGTCTTCGATATGAGGGATCAGGGTTGTGCAGGACGACTATGGAGGAAGACTTATTCCGAGCCGCAGAAATGGAAGAGAGGCAAGGGAAGGATTATAATCCAGTTCGGATGCTGCTATAAATTTGCCGATGATAAAAAGGAAACTCGCCAGGGATACTCTGCTATGATGAAGAGGACCCAATGCTGATTTTAATCAAGAAAATGATAAAGCAGATGGTGTCCTGGCGAGTGTTACCCGTTGACTGCATACCGAATAGCTGTATTATTAACATTTATGAAGAAGGAGATTGCATTCCACCTCATGTGGACCATCACAATTTTGTGAGACCCTTTTGCACTGTTTCTTTCATTAATCAATGCAATATCATGTTTAGGACAAAACTCCGGATTGTCAGCCCCGGAGAATTCCGAGGGCCAGTAGAGATACCTCTACCAGTAGGCTCTGTCCTCGTACTACAAGGAAACGATGTCGACGTGGCAAAGCTCTGCATACCATGGGTTCCTTACCAGGAGATCTCCATCACCTTCAGAAGGATGGACGAGAGCAAGATTCCGGTTCATTTCTAGCCATATCCAAATTTAGAGAGTTTGCAACCTTACGAGATGTAAGCTACATAGTGGTAGCACACCTCTAAAGCACACTTACGTGGGATTTTCCTCCGGAGAGTGGCTTAGAAGGTGATGTTATTACCTATACAGTTTACTTTTCAGACATGGACAAATCAAACGGAAAATTTTGCCAGATGACATGAAGATGTCAGTATAGTCTTTGTCCAAATATACATGGATTTTTGTAAAAGTTTATCTTCAAGGAAAATATCATCAGAAGTGTTTTAGGAACAATATGATATGTATTTTTGACATTTCAATGGAAACGACTATGTCGTATTTTTCCTTCAGTTTTGTGCAATTGACTGCAAACGCCACTAAATCTGAGTTTAACTTTATTTAAAGAAAAGTTGAATTAAGAATGACCTGAATGAGATATAATAAATAAATAAAATGGAATTCATTGAAATCCAATTGAAATAATAATAATAAAATAAAAATTCAAATTCAAAATCAAAATAAGACACGAAATCAAAGCTCAAAGCAAATCAACTTAAAATTTCAAATTGTAAACAAATAAAATGAATGAAAATCCAAATCAAAATGAAATTTCAATCGAAACAAAAATTGAAGATCAAATCAAAATCAAATCACTAAAACACGAAGAACAATGAAGACGAATCCATAATCTGAAATCCCCAGCCTCTGGCTGTACTCAAAATTCTTTCAACCCTCAGCAATTTCTTCCCTCTTTTGAGGAGGCCGACTGAGTCTACTGACACAGAACCACGAAATTCTCGATTTGGTTCTGATGGCATGGATTCACATCCTTTGCCAAACAATCAACCTTTGATCAAATCTTTCGGGATGTGAAACACCTTCATGTCCCATTCCAATATTCTACTACACTTCTAAACACTAAAATCTTTACAGGTCTATTGTCAACATTCAAGGCTAGTACCTAAATTCCAGTTCGCATCTCGGGATCAGTACCTAAATTTTGATTCATGTCTTTCGAGATCAGTATCTAAATTTTGATTCTGATTTTGAGGCTGGTACCTAAATTTCATTTCTCATCTCGGGATCAGTACCTAAATTCTGATTCTCATCTTTTGAGATCGGTACCTAAATTTTGATTCTCATTTCGAGGCTGGTACCTAAATTCCAGTTCTCATCTCAGGATCATTACATAAATTATGATTCCTATCTTTCGAGATCAGTACCTCAATTCTGATTCTCATTTTGAGGCTGGAACCTAAATTCCAGTTCTCATCTCGGGATCAGTACCTAAATTTTGATTCCTATCTTCCGAGATTGGTACTTAAATTCTGATTCTCATTTCAAGGCTGGTACCTAAATCCAAGTTCTCATCTCGGTATAAGTACCTAAATTCTGATTCCCATCTTCAGAGGTCGGTATCTAAATTTTGATTCTCATTTCGAGCCTGGTACATAAATTCCAGGTCTCATCTCGGGATCGGTACCTAAATTCTGATTCTAATCTTTTGAGATCGGTACCTAAATTCTGATTCTCATTTCAAGGCTGGTACCTAAATTACAGTTCTCATCTTAAGATCAATACCTAATTTCTGATTCTCACCTTTCGGGATTGATACCTAAATTTTGATTCTCACTTCGAGGTCGGTACTCAAATTTTCGTCCTCACCCCTTTAATCTCTAAACTTGTCAAATTCATAACTTCCTACCAATCATAAACTTCACTCAAATCAAGCTCCCAAATTAATTTCAATAAAAAATTCAAAAAACTCGAAATCGAAAATTTAAAATTCAAAATCAAAAGATCAAAATCAAAATCAAAATTTGAAGTCTCGAACCAAATCAATCTCGAATTCAATCAACTTGAAATCTATCTCTTCATCCCCAGCGAGAGTTTTGAAATCTTTGGTGAAGAAAATTTATCCCCAACGGATGCTTTCTCACTAAATTTCTGTGTTCTCTCCTGAGTGTGTTAACGCAATGGGTTGTGTTGGTTTCTGTTGATCTCGTCGGTCAACACCAATACGTGCAGTGTGCTCGGTCAGCACACCACACCTATTGGGGGTCCATTTGTTGACCTCATTTTTGGGTGAGGTTTAATCTTCCTCTTAGTGCTTAGGATCTAGCCATAGGATTTCTCCTAGACTATCCTAGAAGAGTAGAGTTGGAACCCACCATTTAGAAATTTTCAGCCACTTCTTAACTCCTCTTGGGATCCCCACTTGGATGGTTACAAACCTCCAAATCACCTTAGAAGGTTAAAACCACCATTTGAAGAGCCGATAGTGAGTTCCCATATGAATTTTTGGACTTAGGGTAACCTTGAGAGACTTGAGCTTCTCTTGCACACACACACACACCCCTAAGCCATTCGACCCAAACGTTAAACTCCTTCCCATTTACCCTTTAAGAAACTCACATGATTGAACCAAAGTCACTAGTCTTTGATTAAGATGGCTACGATCAATATGTGAAGGATCATAAAGTAGTTACCATTTAGCTAGGCTTGGTCCCAAAGTGGTTAGATTTGGATAAGACCCATAGTCATGCTCCTAAACCCTAATTCCATCCCAAACCACTTCTACTCAATCTTGACTCCAACAAAATGGTCCCATTCTTTTCCCTTTAAAGCTACCTTCATTTTTCTAAAATTTCAATTTTTGACCCCAGGCCCCTAAACTTACCCAAAATTACCCAAGTTGCCCTTATAATCACCAAATCACCAAAAATTCCCAAATTACCCAAATTCCTTCAAACACCATTCCAAATTATTTCCCACAAAAAAATTAACCAATTAATCCCAAATTTATCAAATTTCCCAAAAATTCCACCAAAACCCCTAAAATGACCAAAATGCCCCTCTTGGCTCAAAATTCCAAAAATTCCAAAAATTCCCAAAAAAATTCCAAAATCTCTTAAATATTCCCAATATCATTTTCTTCAATTACCACATGCCCTAATTTTGTAAATTTAACCCAATTTGACACATTTAACCCAAAAGTACCCAAATTAATCCCAATGTCTACCCAATTGGCCCCAATCTTACCCAATTTCAATTCCAAACTTCAATTCAACATCTCAAATACCAATCTAAACCAAATCTAAACCCAATTTGACCCACATTTGAATTTAATTCCACTTGAAATCCAAAAAACCCCAATGTTACCTAAATGATCCAAAATCCCTAAATTCACCCAATGTCAACCAATTCCCCCAAATTTCAATCCTAAACTCTTCCTAAAATCCCTACAAACAAAATGCAACTTCAATTTGCCCCCAATTTGAACTCAAATTTCACCCAAGTCCTATTCAAACCAAAATACCCAAATTTGCCCTAAATTACCCATGAACCCAAATATGCCCAAATCCAATCCAATTCAACTCAAATTCTCTTCAAAATTGTTCTAAAATCTTCATAGCACATTCCTACACCAAACACAACCTTTATTTGACCAAAATTTTGACCAAAATCTCATTCAAAATCCCTTTGAACTAAAATCTCCAAATTTGCCTTAAATTTGTCACATGACCTAAATTCCCCAAATTGAATTCCCTGACCCTAAAATTTCCACCCAATTTCTATCCAAAACCCTTCATGACAATTACCTACATCAATTTGAACCATCAATTGGACCCTAGCCAAGCTCTAGCCTAACCTAAACCCAAGCCTAACCCATGATGACCCAAATTGATCAAATCACAAAATATCCCAAAATTAACCATCCAAATCAATTCAAATTCACTCCAATCCATTTCCAATCCCTTTGTGACAATCATAGGCACCAAATTTACCAATCAATTGGGCTCAACCACCACTCAAACTCAAGCTAGCCCAACTTGGACCTAAGGTGAACCATTTGGACACATGACTCAAATTGAACCAAACCAAGCCAAAATTGACCAAACCCACTTCATGACAGCCAACCTTAGACCTCCTAGGACTGGTTTGACCTGACCCAACCCAAAGCTTCTTGAGCCATGGACCAAAGGTCCACCACTTTGGACCAATGGGCTTAGCCTTTTTGCTAAGCTTAAGTCCCTTCACTAAACCTTGCATATGCAACCTCTCTGCCAAAATTAATTGCTTTGAGCTCCTCCCTCACTCCTCCTCAGTCTGCTAGCCACCTGCCCCGTCCTTACCAGCACCCAGAGCCGCCGGAATAAGCACGCTCGAGCGCCTCCCATGACCTTAAAACTTAAAATTAAGCCATGACAGTGAGTAATGCCCTCATTGCCCAACTGCCCTGCTCAGCCCTTACCCTAAGAGGCTCATAGCACTCATTTCCTTGCCCCCGAGCTCCCCTGTTCAGTGAGCTCTATAAATTGGCTTCTCCACGGCCAATTTTCTAGTGCTAAAATTTTCTCCACAAAACTCCCCCAAATTGCTCCCAAACCTAATTACAACCAAGGGAAGAAGATCTCCACCATTCTCCTGCCCACAAACCCCTTGCCCAAGCTCAATTTCTCAGCCCAAATTTGAGCTTGAAACAGGACACTCCTCAAACCTCCACCAAAACCAAATTAACTTCACCCACACCCTCCCCACAACGAGAGAAAGAGTTCCCCATTGAAAGCCTCATCACCAGGCCACCCATTTGTGTGTTCGGCCAGACCTCCAAATCAGTCTTGATCGAACTTGGGTCTAGGCAACTCACCACGACCAGAGGCTCATCTGTAGGCTCCTTGGACTCTAGCGAACGTGCCGAGCACATCCAATCAAGGCCTCCCTTCTTAGACTAAGGGATTGAAAATTCCACTTAACCTGAGCTTCTATGAATTCTCCATTTTTTTACTTAATTTTAATGCATCGTAGCCGCATAGATATGTTCGTCTAGGCTAGACGCGTCGATAGAGACCAACCTCGCTTGATTTGGTTGAGTATCGAGCGAGATATTGGGTCTTGAAGGTGGATGGTTCACGGGTTAGGACGCCTGGAGACGATGACGGGGAGCCGTTCGATCTTGCGTGTATCGGATGGACAGTGGAGATCGAGAAGACAGAATCACGGGACGAAAAGGGTGCACTGATTTTGATGGCTGCGTCGAATGGGAGCGCGCTGCTTGTGCTTTTGAAGCCGACAAGGATACAGTCAGCGCTGAGTCAGATAAGTAGAAAAAAGAATTTTCTGAATTATTTAAACCACAGGAACTTTAAAAATACATATCTTTGCATAAATAAATCATAAAAATAAACTAAAAATACCCTCTTGCTCAGTGAGAAGAGGAGAGCAATGTGGAATTGAAATCAATGTATTTTGTTATGTAATTGATTTTTAATTATTTATTTACTGTCTTGGGTATTTTAATTCTCCATTCACATACATAATTCACCATGGCTTGGGACCATGATGTTTTTGTTCCCTCTGTTCTTGGGAACATTCCCTTATTTTTTTAAGGTCAGGGGATACCTTTGGGCAGAAATCCATATTTCTCAAGTTCATGAGCATGTTTTGATGAATTAATTCTAGAAATTAGCAAGTTTTTTTGGAAAAATCTAGAAAAATTAGGGTAGGTTTCTTATGACCAGAGGGCCCAATGAAAATTATATTTTGATTTAACTCACTGTAGTAACCTTAATTGAATCAAACACTTAAAATTGAACTTAAATTAATTTTGAGCCACCACACATCAAAATCACATGAAATCAATTCTCCACTGTGCTTTAGCGTTAGGAGAACCTCACATAAAAATTTCAAATCAATTGGTGTTAATTTAACCCACTAAATGAATTATTTAAGTAACATGGCCATATTTGAAATTAAAATTCATAAAAACCAAATTATGACTAAAAGATTCACCAAATCAATTTTAGGAGTTTTATGAGATTAGAGGAGTCCAAGAAAAACAAAATTTGATTTTTTAAAAAAAAATCATTTTTAATTATTTTTGAATATTTTAATAATTAAAAATTCATAAAAATATTAAAATTCACCAAAATGTCACATTTGGCCCCCTAATAACTTGGAAACCAACAAAACATTTTTCCTAAGCCTCTAATAAAAATATTAAATTCTAAAGGCTTTAGGTAATTTTTAACATTTAAAAATGGATTTTTCATGCCTTTCACTAAAATAATTCTAATTATTCAAAGAAAAATTAAAAAAATACAAAGTTTGTTTATCTAGTTTCTCTGACCTTAGGGAGATTTAAGAAAAATATAAAACCTAATTTTCCCCTTCAATTTTATTTTATAATTAATTAATACTTGAAAACTTAAAATAATTCTAATAAATAAATTAAAATTTAAAAAATCACCAAAATTGGTCTAAGTCGTCCTCTAGTCAGTAGAAACCTCCTATAATTTTCCTAGAGATAGAAGTTTCACCTTGGTCAAGTTGTTGAATTTTCATTAAATATCTCAATTTTCCCTCAAAATTATTATATAAATTAAATTAAAAATAGAAAATCACATTTTCTCCTCTGATGTCTTAATTAACATATGAGTGAGGTGACATAAAAGTTTCAAATTCTTTTTGGGCTTAATTTAGTGAATTATGAGATGAACAAGCTTAAGAGGGCATAAGGGTAATTAAGGAACCTTAGCCTTAACTAATATTTAGGCTTAACCAAAAGGGAAGGGGAAAATTTTGATCTTAATCTTCCTCTTGGATGATTAAAATATAGGGAGTTAAGGGATAGAAACCCATTAATCACCTTTAATATGAAAGAAGAAATCTCAAATTAATTAAATCATTAAGCTTTGGAAGTTAATTAAAGCATAAGTTGTTAAGGTTAGGGAGTTTGATATAGGAAGACTCTAATTCTTTAAATTGAATCCCTAACCAATAAATTTATCAAATACCACCCAACTCTTAATAATGAAACCATAAAATGATGATTGAAATTAATAATTAAAAGAATAATTTTGAAACCTTATGGTTAAATTAAAACAATTTTAAAATATTAAAATTAATTTGAAATAATTTAGAACAATTTAAAATATTAAAATTAATTTTAAATAATTTAAAATTAGAACATATTTAAAATATTAAGATTAATTTGAAATAATTTATAATTAAAACATCATAATTAAGTTAAAACCATTTAAAATTAATCTGAAATATTATGATTAAATTAAAACAATTTAAAACATTAAAATTAATTTAATTGAACTGAAATGATTTAAACAATTTTTCCAATTTTAAATAATTTAAAATATTTAAAAAATCAACTAAAACTTTATAACTAAACTGAATCATTTTAAATTACTACTTCAACTTCAATTAAGAATGGTTAAGTTCTTTAATGGACTAATTTGCCCCTAATAGATTTCATCTTTATAACTCTTAAATGAAGTGTCAAATGAAACATCACCTTACTCATAGGATAATCAAACATCCAAGTTCGCTAAGCAAGAACCAAAACTCAACTAAACCCCAAATGATCAATTCATCCACATAATGACATTCATTTGGACTCAAAACGACCCAGAAGCATTGAAAAGATGCTCAGGACCCTTCCTAAGCACTTTCTCAATCCAATTGGATGTTTTAGAAGAACAATTGAATTTCATTGTCCTTTGATGAAGAAAATCATCCCCAACATATCTTAGGAATTCACTAGTGATAGGATTAGGATTTGGTAGACAACCAGAACCTTCCCTTAGCTTTACCTAGGTGTTTCTTTCAAATATTTAAATGCCCTAACATGTGTTTTAAGTGCAGTTGGAAATGATGGGAAGACCCTTCAGGTACACATTTAAGTTTATTACAATTTACATTATCCAATTTATTAAATGCTTTACTTTCCTGTAATTTATAAAACTGTGAAAATAATTGAACCCAACATGTTTAAACAACTTAAACTTTAATCACCAACCAAATAAAACTGCAATCATAACTAAATTAAAACGTCTCTTTGGATGATCGGAAATCCCTCCTAGGAGGTAACCTATGTGTTGCTAACGGGGTTTCCCACGGTCTAAATGAAAGTGTGGAACTCATTTCAGTTGAGTTTAATAAATTCATTTGGACTAAGTGAATCCGATGAAAATAGTGGTGCCGGGATGATGAAAATAAATTGTACGGCTTATTTTAGGGTTGTGTGTATTATTTTGAAAAGGGGTCGCCTAACAGAAGTTGTCGGCGAATTTTAGATTTTAATTTTAATTTAAATATATATATATATGATTTAGAAAGTAGTTTTTGATTTTGAAAATAATTTTAAGATATGAAATCGAACCGACCTCGCATCCTAGAAAGTTTATATAAACGAGCACCGCATCACGAACCGTGTATCTATCTCGAAGAATAGATACACTTATTTGGTGATGGGGCTCGATTAAATAAACTAGAAGATTTGTGACATCCGTTTGGTACGTGAACCAATTTCATAAGTCGACAAATTCCCCGCTTAATATAAATGAATTAAGCGGGGTTTATATTACTCAGGTTCTTAAAATTCCCTATAAAGGCAAGTCCCTACGGTTAATTACATCTTAAGTGACGGGAATCACCTAAGAAAACTCTCGATAATAATCGGTAGTTACGCTCTCAAGAATTTCAAAGTTTAAGTTTTCAAAGGATTGAATTTTGGAATTTCAATAGGGAATGGATCAAATTTGGAACATTTTGTTTTGGGAATTCGAAAGGAAGAAAGGTAGGAGAAGTTGAGGATCCAAGAAAAATCTTGGCAACTTCCCGAACTATCCTATTGCTTGGCTTGAATTTAGGAAGGCCCTAATGTTTATTTAATGTTTTGATCTTGCCAATTTTAATTAATTTGGACTTATATTTGTATGGTAAAATCACACATAATAGCCTTGAAGATGTGAGGGTTTATGTTGTATCGGACGACTACCTCGGAGTCCTAAGACCGGTTAGGGCTTAATTTACATGACATGATCATGCAAATGCCTAACGAAGAGTTGAGGATTTATGTTGCACTAGGAAAACTACCTCGAAATCCTATGGATTGGTTATTTAATTCTAAGAATGGTTTCTGTTGATGTAGATTCGAAGTTTTCTTTGACGAAGATTGTCGTGTCGCCCACCGTGCTCCAAGCTCCTTGTTGCAGAGGTTTAGTTTTAGAAGTCATAAATCAGGAGATGAGAGAAGTGTTCTGGTTTAGAGAAAATCTTAAAATCCAGGTGTTCTTTAATATTTTATTTAAAACAAATCTTAAAGTTGATTATAACAACACCAGTTAAGATCCCACGATTCCATCCTTCCGGCATCGTTATTTTTATCGGATTCACTTAGTCCAGATGAATTTGCTAAACTCAACTAAATGTGTTCCACACTTTCATTTAGACTGTGGGAAATCCCGTTAGCAACACGTAGGTTACATCATCCGAGGTATTCCCGATCATCCAACAAGACGTTTTAATTTAGTTGTAATTGTAGTTTTGTGTTCTGTTTGTGATTAAATTTTGAGTTGTTTTATATTTTGAAATATTGTGGCGGTGAATTTTATCTTGCAATGACTTTTAATTTAGTTTTGGTTTCAGTTTTAGGGTCTATCCTAAAAGTATGGGTTTTCATGCAACAGTTGTTTATCATGCAAGAAAAGTAAGTGCGATGCGATTAAATAAATTGCAATAAAGTAAATTGCAACAAAATAAAAGCGTACCTGGAGGGTCTTCCCGTCATCCCAAGCTGCACTTAAACACAATTTAGAATATTTAAGCAAGTTCCTAGGTAAAGCTAAGGGAAGGGTTATGGTTTTCTACCAAATTCCTAATCCTATGCTAGTCATTTCTGTGACGTCTAGGTTCTTGTGTTTTGGTTTGAGGACGATTTTGTTCATCAAAGAACAATTAAGTTCAATTGTTCTTATAAATATCCTATCATATTGAGGAAGTGCTTAAGAAGAATCTTAAACATCTTTTCAATATTACTAGAATTGTTTTAAGTCCAAATGAATTTAATTATACAAATGAATTAATCGTCCAGGAATTCAAGTTTTGTTGTTATCTTACTCAGTGAACTATGACATTTGAATATCCTATGAGGGAAGTAATATTTCATTTAATGTTCTGTTTAGAAGTTATGACAACAAAAGCTTTCGAGGGCAAATTGATGTTCAAATGGTTTGTGATTTAATTTAATTTCAGTTAACGGGTTTAAATTTGGAATAGTGTTCAAGTTGCTTTATATTTATTTTTGAATTTCTTTATGTCTTAGGTGATGTTATTTTTAATTCAATTTAAATTAACTTTAATTTAATTTAATTTGGTTTAGTTTTAATTTTAATTTAATTTAATTTGATTTTAAGTTTAACTTGATTCTACTATTTAATTTAATTCAAATCAATTTAGTTTGATTTGATATGATTTAATTTAATTTAATTTAATTTGATTTAATTTAATTTGATTTAATTTACTTTAATTTAATTTAATTTAATTTAATTTAATTTAATTTAAATTTAAATTTAATTTGATTTAATTTGATTTAATTTAATTTAATTTTAATTTAATTTAATTTAATTTAATTTAATTTAATTTGATTTAATTTAATTTAATTTAAATTTAATTTAACTTGATTTAATTTAATTTGTTTTAATTTAATTTTACTTAATTCAATTTAATTTTAATTTTAATTTAATTTTATTTTTAATTTTAATTTAATTGAAATTTTAAAAGGGTTTAATTTAAATAATTTAACTTTAATTTAATTTAATGATTAAGTCTTTTAGCATTTTAAATCTTAAATTTGGATTATCATTTTAATTAGGAATCAAACATTATTCATATGATTAATTTAGGGATTCTTAAATCAAAGAACAAATCTCTTCCTAATAATATCCCTATTTTAATAACTCCAATTTTATTATTTTTCCAAATTTAATCAATTATTTAATTAAGGTTTATTTTAATTATTTTTAAATTGTTTAGTAGGTTTCTACCCTTTAATTATTTAAATTTCAATCATCCAAATAAGATTAGGATCAAATATTTTACTCTGTAATTTTATTAAGCCTAAAGTTTTAATTAAAGGTTAAAATTTTAATTACTATTTTGCCCTTCAAGCTTAATAATTTCATAACTCACTAAATTGAGCTTAAATGAACTTGAAATTTTTATGTGACTTCACTCATATGTTAATAAAGACATGAGAGGAGAAAATGTGATTTTTCTATATTTAATTTATTTATGTAATTATTTTTGGTGGAAAATAGGGATTTCCAAGGAAAATTTAATAATATGACAAAGGGAAAGTTTCTGTCCTTAAGAAAATTATGGAATATTCCTAATGACTAGAGGACCACTTGGACCAATTTTGGTGATTTTTTGAATTATATTCTTTTTATTATAATTATTTTAAGTTTTGAGGTATTAATTAATTTAAAAATAAAATAAAGGTTCAAAAATGAATTTTATATTTTTCAAAAATCTCTCTGATATCAAGAAAATCAAAGAATCAATTTTTACAATTTTTTGATTTTTCTTTGATTTATTAGAATTATTTTAGTGGAAATGCTAAAAAATACATTTTTTTAATTTTAAAATTACCTTAGGGCTTTAAAATTTAATATCTCATTATAGAGACTTAAAAAAAATATGGGGTTTGTTCCTAAGTGATTAAAATTCAAAATATAACATTTTGGTGAATTTTATTATTTTTGTGATTTTTATTATTTTTTATTTATTAAAATATTAAAATAATGCAAAAAATCAACTTTTTTAGAAAATTGCAATTTTATTTTTCTTAAATTCCCCTGATATCAGAGAGGCTCCAAAACCAATTTGGTGAATTTTTGAAAAGTATTTTGCAAGTTATGAATTTTTAAAGTTTAAATTGGCTAAATGGCTTAATCAACCCATTTAGTAGGGCTAACCAAGTCCAATTGACTTCAAATTTTTATGGTGGGTTCCTCTAATCCTAAAGGTTAGTGGAGAATTGATTTCAAGTTAATTTGATGTATGATTAGATCTAATTAATTAAGGACCTATTTTGGGTGTTTAAGCCAATTAGGGTTATTCCAGTGGATTAATTCAAAACCTATTTTTCCTGAGAGTCCTCCTGGTCATAAGAAACATCACCAAATTTTCCTAGAATTTATTTCACAACATGCTAATTATTGGATTTAAAATACTCAAAATAGCAACATGAATTTGAAAAATCAATAACTTCTCATAGGATGGCCTCGACCTTGGAAAATTCAGGGAATATTCCCAAGTTCAGAGGCTTCAAAAGCCCTATGGTCTCATGCCATGGTGAATTTCCTATATGCATGGACAATTAAAACAATGCAGAGAGTAAATAAATCATTAAAAATAAAATACTTAATGAAATTAAATGATTTTTTTTCCACATTATTCTCCTCTGTTCACTGAGCAAGAGGGTATTTTTATTTTATTTTTCTGATTTTCCTACACAAAGTTATGCATTTTTGAAGTTTAGGGAATTAAGTAAATAGAAAAATAACCTATTTTTCTACTTATCCACGCGGCGCCAACTCAACCTAGGCATCTCCGAAGAGTCGCGTGTCGTCTTCTGATTCGGCGCCGCCATCCAACTCAGCGCTTCGAGGGCCCGCTGTATCGTTCCGTCTCCTCATCCGGCGCGATCCTGGCCGTCCGTCCGCTCGTGTATTAAATGAACGACATCCGTTCATCGTCCCCAAGCCTCCTAGCCCGAGAACCGTCCACACTAAATCCCTAATATCTCACTCAATACTTAACAGAGTTTCGTGTTCTTGTGCTCTATGGATTCGTCTTGAAGAGACGAATACATCTATATGGTGATCATTCATTGAAATTAAGGCATTTGAAATGGAGAATCTCCAGAAGCTCGGGATAAAGAGTTAGCTCTTACCTTTACTCAGAGAAGTGCGGCTTCAATCTGAGGGTTGTGTCACCTTCGATTGGGTCCAAGCAAGCTCCAGATGAAGTCTCCTGGTCTGGAGAATTGTCTGGGTAGGATTTCGACCACAGCCGATTACAAAGCTTGGAGTACGGAACGGATGAGTGGCCCGGAGAGGGGCTTTTGCTGGTGGACTTCTTCCCTTGGTCCGGTGAAGGTGTAGGATCAATCAATTTGGGGATTGGTCCACTGCGAAGAAGTGTCCTAGTTTTGTCTTTGAAATTTGAACTCGAAATTGAGCTCGGCTAGAGGAATTGGGGCTGGAATCCGGTGGGAATCAAGTGCTCTATGTGTAGAGAGTGGTACTGGAATGATTTTGGCGAGTGTCCTTAAGGTTGGTTCAACACCTCTTCCATGGCCGAGAGAGGGGTGTTTAAATAGAGTCGGTGGAGGCTCTCCCAGGGGGAGTTAGGGCTTGGGATCAGCTGCTCTGGTGAGGAGAAGAACAGTCATGGTGGCCACTGGGCATGGGGCAGCTCAGCAAGGGAGAATTTCAATGTTGGCTCAAATGTGAGCTCTCGAGTGTGGTGTTTTCCGGCGGCCTAGTGGCTGGCCGGCCAGGCACTGGTCACCATCTTGTTCAGGTGGGTCAGGGCTGGGGTTTAGTGTAGGTAATTGGCAAATGCCATGTGTCAAAAGCTTGGATTAGAATGGTATGGGAGAAGGCTCATTTTGCACTTGGTTTGGTCAACCCATGGAAATGGGCTTGGTTCACCTCCACTCGTCGATTTGGGCTGAGGGAGGATCGGATGAATCGCGTAGGAAAGGGTAGAGAAGTCACCATCCATGAATATTTTGATTAATCATGGATTAAGGTGAAGCATTAAAAGGGTTAAAACTTTTTAAGGGGGCTTAAAAGAGGCTCCTCCTTTTGCCATTAATGGCTTGGTCACATGTCAAACCTTCCATGGCTTCATGTGGCTTGTCCACGGCTTGCATGTGGCTTCATTTGGCTCATCCTTGACTTAGGAAAAGTGGATCCATTTATATGAAAAAGGAATTTGGAGATTTTGGCAATTTAGTGAAAAATTTAGATGGTTCTTGATTTAGGTTGATTTGATGATTGATTTTGGACTTAGGAATTGATCCTAATTAAAGGGATGATGAGAAGGAATTGTCATGTGGGCTTTGGGCTTTTGGATTTCACTTTGGATGGGCTTTCAAGATGGTTTAGAGAGTGGGCTTTTGGATTTTAAAATGGATTTTAGGATGAGAATTTTCCAAAAGATTGGGTCCAATAAGTG
The DNA here is from genome assembly GCA_022702705.1 of Papilionanthe hookeriana x Papilionanthe teres. Classification (NCBI taxonomy): domain Eukaryota; kingdom Viridiplantae; phylum Streptophyta; class Magnoliopsida; order Asparagales; family Orchidaceae; genus Papilionanthe; species Papilionanthe hookeriana x Papilionanthe teres. The sequence goes on along the minus strand of CM040429.1, from coordinate 87,003,018 downwards.
TTGAATTTAATTTAGGAATGTTTCATGAATGATTTGGAACAAATTTGAAGTGTTTGGGGCTTGAATTGGGTTGGATTTGGACCTCTTTGGTAAATGGGCCAATGGAGGTCAAATTGGGCTAACTTGGGCCAATGTTGGGCTAGGGTTGAAATTGATGTAAAATAAATGTTGGGAAATGTTTATGGGAGTGTTTCAAAGAGGTTTTGGCTTTGTTTGGGTTTTGATTTTGGGGTTTGGGCTTATTTGGGTTAGGTTTGGGTTTAGGTCAAAATTAGGCCTTTTAGCTTTGGGTTGGATTTGAGTGGGGTTTGGGTCTAAATTTTGGGCAAATAATGTTAGTTTTTTGTTTTTGGGGATGTTATGGAAGGTTTAGAAAAGATTTTGGGTTAATTGGAGTTTAATTGGGTTAGTTTGGGCTAAGTTTGGGTCATGGGTCCAAATTGGGCTTTAAGGTCCAAAATGAAATTGGATTCAAATGTCAATCAAATTGGACTTGGATTTGGTCTAGATTGGTGTTGGGGATGTTGAATTGAAGTTTAGAATTGAATTGGACTAGAATTTGGGTCAATTGGGTAGGTTAGGTTTGACATTGGGTTCATTTTGGGTTAAAATGGGTCAAATTGGGGATTTTGACAAAAGTGGGGTAAATTGACAAAATTAGCCCATGGTGTAGTTGAACAAAATGAAATTGGGAATATTTGGGATTTTCTAGAATTTTCAGAAAATTTTCTGAATTTTTTGGATTTTTTGGCTAAGAGGGGTATTTTGGGTATTTGGAGGGTATTGGGAGGTACTTTTGGAATTTTTGATATTTTTGGCAATGGATGATCAACTTGATTGGTGAGGAAATTTTCAAGGTTAATTTTGGGGAATTTTGGGTGATTTGGAAATTTTGAAAATTTTGGGTAATTTCAAAGGCTTTGGGTAGGCTAGGCGGGTGTAGGGTCCTGGCGGTCAAAAATTGAAAATTTGGAAAATTGAAAATTTGGAAAATTGAAGATTGGATAATTGTAAGTGGAATGAAATCATTTTGGTTGAGCCATGAAGCCATATCAAGCCCACATGAGCCATGAAGGGACTCATTTGAGGCATCCACTATGTTGTTCCTAACCCTCTTAGCCAAGGGCTTAGGGGTTAAGGACCATCCATGTGAATCACCTTCATGAGTCAGAAGGTCAAGTTAGGTATGGGTGTGGTTTTAGGAGGTGTGTGAAAGTGTAGTGTATAAGTGTAGTGTGTGTGTAGGTCGGCCCTTCACCGGACCGAGCCACCCAGTAGGCGGTCCTAAGGCCAAAGAGTCCTATAGGAACTCATCCTTTAAACTTCGACATTTGATTTCAACCCTCTAGGTGATTAGGGGTCTATAGTCAAGTTTGTGGAGTTTGCAGGGAGTTAAGAAGTGGTTTGGAATTCTAGGTGGTGGGTCCCAATTCTAATCCTCTAAGATAGTCAAAGGAAAAGCCTAAGGCTAGATCCTAAGTACTAAAGAGAAGAAGAGAAGACCTCATCAAAATTGAGGTCAACATCACTATTCAAGCGATATGTTTACCCTTCGGGATAAATGAATTACTTATAGTGTTACACTTGACTAATCCAATCTATCGAATGTACGGTATCCCGTTTCATTTTTTCAAAATTATACCCCATTATTTTAACTTAAACTGCTTTAAATCTAAACTACATTTTAAAATCTCCCTCTCAAATTTAAAACGGCCGACAATATCATTAGAATATTGTTTTTTCCTTTTCTTGCTCGTGTTCCGACTATTCTCTTTCAGAATTTTCTTCATATGTTGTTTTAAAATGACATTCTCCCAATTATTTTATAACATCCATCCTGAAACATTCATCATCTTTACCTCCGCAGGATATTTCATTGATTTTAAAATATTTAATGTAACAATTTGATCATTTACACGCATAGTTAATTCCCCTTTCTACACGTCAATCATTGCTCTTTCTGTAGCTAGGAAAGGTCTCCCCAAAATAATAGGTATTTCTTAATCTTCCTCCATATCATGCATAATGAAATCAACAAGAAAGATAAATTGATCCACCTTTACTAAAACATCTTCTATAACTCCTTTAGGATATGTGATCGAATGATCTGCTAACTGTAGAGTTACAGTAGTAGGGTTATTTCTCCTAATCCTAGTTTGAGTTTTGATGTGTGAGCTCAGATTTTAGTTTGAGTTTCAATTTAGATTGAAGTTTTGTTAAGATTAATTTTGAAGGGATTTGAACTTGAAATGAAAAATTGGAATTTTGTGGTTTTAGATGTGACATCTTCAACCTCAAAAGAAAATTGAATTAATCGGATTGAATCATTGCAATGAGGAGAGATCTCAGAGCAATGTGGTATTGGATGTAAAATCCTTAACCTCAAGAGTTTGATTTTGATGTATTTCATTGCAATAGGAGAGAACCTAAAGCAATGCGGTCTCGGACGTAAAATCCTCAACCCCAAGAATTTGATTTTGATGTATTTCATTGCAATAGGAAAGGAATCCTAAAGCAATGCAGTCTCGGATGTAAAATCCTCAACCCCAAAAGTTTGATTTTGATGTATTTCATTGCAATAGGGAAGGAATCCTAAAGCAATGCAGTCTCGGATGTAAAATCCTCAACCCCAAAAGTTTTATTTAATGTATTTCATTGCAATAGGGAAAGAATCCTAAAGCAATGTAGTCTCGGATGTAAAATCCTCAACCCCAAAAGTTTGATTTTGATGTATTTCATTGCAATAGGGAAAGAATCCTAAAGCAATGCAGTCTCGGATGTAAAACCCTCAACCCCAAAAGTTTAATTTTGATGTATTTCATTGCAATAGGAAAAGAATCCTAAAGCAATGCAGTCTCGGATGTAAAATCCTCAACCCCAAAAGTTTGATTTTGATGTATTTCATTGCAATAGGGAAAGAATCCTAAAGCAATGCAGTCTCGGATGTAAAATCCTCAACCCCAAGAATTTAATTTTTTTTGTATTTCATTGCGATAGGGAAAGAATCCCAAAGCAATGCAGTCTCGGATGTAAAATCCTCAACCCCAAGAATTTGATTTTGATGTATTTCATTGCGATAGAGAAATAATCCTAAAGCAATGCAGTCTCAGATGTAAAATCCTCAACCCCAAGAATTTGATTTTTGATGTAATGGATTTTGCAAAGATTTGTAGTGTTGATTTGAGAAGTGTGAAATTTTGGTGTTTCGAGAATTTCATGAAAGTTGTAAAAGATTTTTGTGGAAAGAAACAAATTAGGAGGGAATATGTAAATGTTACATATCCCATTAAAAAGAGTTGATCGGAAGTTGCTGGTTTGGATTGGATACAATTCCTCGATATTAGATTCGATCCGAGTCAATGTAATCAACCGCTTCCATCCCAGACAAGGGAGAGAGTAGAACGGATTGGATTTCAGATTTGGAAGATTGAATTTGAATTTGATTGAGATTTGACTTGAGATCTGGAAGGTTGAATTTGAATTTTTTATTGAGATTCGATTTGAGATTTAGAAAGTTGAATTTGAATTTTATTGAAATTTGATTTGGAATCCGGAAAGTTGAATTTGAATTTTTGATTAAGATTCGATTTGAAATTTATGTTCATTTTGTTTGTCTTTTAATGATTCAAATTTATTTTATCATTCATTTAATGTTCATGTGAATTTAGAGTTCGTTATTATTATTTTTTTTAGATTTTTAAGGAAAGTTTTTCTTTTATTCTTTTTTTTCTTTTCTGTTCTTTGTTCGAAGTTCATTTAACTTTAATGGCGTTTCCCAGTCAATTTGCACAAAAGAGGTGAAGGCCAAAATGTGACATGGTCACTTTCATTCCAATCATGTCGAAGATACATCATACAACTCGATCTGGAATACATCTCATACAATCCATGTAGACTCAAAACGGACTATGTATGATCTTTATCGATCCACCCAAAAAAGGTATCTGTCAGAAATCCATGTCTGAATAGTGAGGTGCATGGTCAATAACATCACCTTCCAAGCCATCCTTGGCAAGGATGCAGTATGGATGTACGTTGGAGGTGTGATATTTTCCATGTAGTTCACAACTCGTAAGGCCGGAGGCTTTCTAGCTCCGGGTCTGGCTGGAAGTGATAAGGTGCTTTCCTGTCATCCATCATTCTGAAAGTAACTGAGATCCGCTTCATTGGTACTCCCGGTATGCAATGTTTAGCGACATCTGCTCCGTTGCCCTTCAGTATCATGACGGAACCTACCGGTAATGGTATCTTTACCGGCCCTCGGAACTCACTCGGGCCTCGCTATCCGGAGGTCGGATCCGAACATGATATTACACTCGTTCAAAAAGAAACCGTGCGAAAGGTCCGACAAAGTCGTGGTGATCTATGTGCGGGGGTATGCAGTCACCCTTCTTGTAAATGTTAATGATGCAACTGTTGGGTATGCAATCTGTCGGCAGTACCCTCCATGTTATCATTCTCTTTACCATCCTTTTGATGACTAATGGCATTGGATCCACCTGGCCATGACGGAGTATCCCTGGTGGGTTTCCCTTCCTGTCTTCTGCGAAGTTGTAACAGCATCCACATTGTATTGTAATTCTCCCTTTCCCTGGCATCCATCTCCGGGGTTCCGAGTAAGTGTTTTCTCTTAGGCGGCCCGCTCGACCCATTCTTTTCAAATCCCGGATGCAATCCACGATTTGCCGTTGTTCGTATTCCGAGAACACATATGTATGTAGCTCGAGGCCTTCTAGTATATTGATCCTCCTGCCTCTGATTCTCTCGAAGTATTCAAAAGTTTTCTTCTCGACATTCTGCATTCTTTCTAGCTCGTATTCCGGAATAATCCGCAAATGGCGAGGCTTCGGTGACGTATTGTGGGATATATGGCTCAATCCCTTCACGTTCTCCTGCATACCTCGGCTCCTCGGGGATGGTGTCCGTCGGGACATCCTCCGGGGTTGCGTCTGCAACAAGGTCATGCATTACTGGTGGCTTTATCTGGTGGCATGGTAGCCTTCCTTCTTCTGATCTTCTTGAGATTTCTCTGGCCTCTTCTGTTATCCTTGGAGCTGGCCTCCTTTCTTCAGGTTCCTGGTGAACCGGTATCCATGAAGTATATGCACCGGCGTGATAGAATCGCCTCGTCGCGCTGGTCCGCTGCTAGTTTAGTTAACATCTTGCGGATATGGCGGTTTTTATTTCTTCGCTGAGTTGCTGTGAGAGTAACTCTTCGTACTTCTTGAATTTCTGTGGGCGCGGTGCTGACAAGCCTGCCCTCTGCTGTAGCGACCACAGACTTGATTCTCTGTCCTCCTCAGTGTTTGTTTTCCTTTTCTTGCTGCTGGATTGGTGGCTTGGGCCACCCACTTTCATTACTCGTCCGATCGGGCGGTTCCTCTCGGTCAACCGGGACCCGGTCACTTTCCTCGTATTGCGAGCTCGCTGGTGCGAAGTCCGAGCCAATCTCTATTATCGCTCCATCTTTCACCCTCTTTTCGTCGAGTGCAAGGCTTACGCCATTTCTAAAGTTTAGGACCAACCGCCCGTTCGACATTTCCCCGCGAAAATACAAGGAAAAGGATCGAGGGTGTACTAAGAACAAGAACATTAAGAAAATGTTTATTAAAGACAGTTTTTTTATTACTTTTTGTATTTTTAAATTCAACAGGAATGAAGTGGGAAAATATCAAAAAAAAAAGATTTTGATTTGGAAGAGAAAACAAGGAAAACATATTATCATGACTTTATTTATTTTAGCACATTTTTTATTATTTTTTGGGTTCGGACCCAGTCATAAGTAATTACTTCACCCGTGCTTCTAGGGATAAAAAATCCATTCCTTCGAAACATTAGGTAGCGTAATACTTCTTCAAGTATCGTCCGTTGATCGGAAGCATATGTCGTTCGCCTTGGCAGTTCACTAGCTGGTAGGAGCCTCCTGAGTAGACTGCCTCAACCACAAACGGCCCTTCCCAAGTGGGTTCAAATTTTCCTCCTATCTTGCGGTGTGCAAGGATAGGTCTCTTGAGAACGAGAACTAAGTCACCAACTTTGAAGGTTCTTGGGCGGACCCGGTCCGTCATGGGCTTGAACCATCTTAGCTTGGTATAGTTCTAAATTCCGTCGCGCTGCAAGTCTTTTCCCTTCCGTGCTTTCCAATTCTTCTAGTCGTAATTTGGCATTCTCTTCTCGTCGTGATTTTGTTTGCAACTGCAATTCCGAGTGAAGGAAGCCTGGACTTCTAAGGGTAACATCGCCTCGGACCCATACACCGGAGCGTAAGGTGTAGCTTGAGTAGGAGTTCGAAGGTTGTCCGGTAGGCCCATAAGGCTTCTAATAACTTCTCGTGCCAATTTCTCTTATTATCGTCCAAGGTTTTCTTTAAGATTTGAACAAGAGTTTTATTAAAAGCCTCAGCCAGGCCATTTGCTCTTGGGTAGTAAATTGTTGAATATCACCAGTCGATTCCGTGTCTCCTGACAAAATTGTTGATTTGTGTGCTTCTAAATGCTGACCCATTATCTGAGATGATCCTACGCGGCACTCCGAAACGGTAGACAACTTGGTTCTTAAAAAACGATAGCACGTGGTGTGCTTCCACTTCTCTAAGTGGAACTGCCTCTGCCCACTTGGAAAAGTAATCTGTAGCCGCAAGAATGAAGCGATGTCCCTTTGAAGATGGTGGTTCTATCGGACCCACTATATCTCGTGCCTCAACATTCAAATGGCCACGACGCAATTGTCGGATGTAGCACATTTGGAGGTTGATGTAGAACCACTCCGTGCACTTGGCATTGGTGACGGCTCTTGGCGATTTTCATGCGATCGGTCATCATCGAGGGCCGATAGTACCCTAGTCTTTTAATTTTCATTTTCATCTTTGGACCCGACTGGTGAGCGCCACGGAGTCCTCGAATGGACCTCTTTAACAATTTCACGGGCCTCGGACCCGCTTAGGCATCTTAGCCACATTTGATCGAAAGACCTTCCGTATAACGTGTTGTTTATTAATGCGTAGGACGCAGTTCTTTTCTTGATCCGATGGGCTAGCGACCTATCGTGTGGTAGTTTTCTGTTTGCGGTGTAGTCATTAATGGCTATCGCCAATCTTCGTGTTTTCCGTCACCGCTCATGAATCGATTCTTCTTCTTTTTTGATTTGTGTATTGTGTCTATGTCGAGCTGTGATAGGACCCGACGTCCATGAACTGACACTTCCACTGATTCATCTTGCAAGCAGGCAAATTCTTTTGCGAGGCGAGCTAACGCATCTGCTAAAGCATTTTCTTTCCTGGGAATTTTGTAGATCATCACATTCGGAATCTGTTCCAACAACCGTATGACATACCGGAAGTATTGCTCAAGTCTTTGTTTTAAAATTCGTACTCGTCGGACGATCCGTTGAATGATTAACTGCGAATCCCCATAGATGTTGATGTTTGTTATCCCCATTTGAATAGTTAATTCCGGTCTCGTTATGAGGGCTTCGTATTCGCTTCGTTGTTTGTACACGGCTCCGTCGAGTGGTAGGAGTATCTTAACATCCCCCGCTCGGGTGTTATAAAGATTAATCCGATTCCCCGCCTCACGGCACTATCACTTGCGATTCTTCGTCTTTGTGTGCTCGAAGATGCTCCGTCGAAATATAATTCTCAACGTCGATCATCGTGGTCTTCTAGGCTCATTATTTGTTCATCCGGCAAATCGTCATTGAGAGGAGATTCTGCCGGCAAAGGGTGTGTTGCGAGGAAGTCTGCTAGGACTTGTCCCTTTACGGCACGAAGAGGCACGAAAGTTATATCGAATTGTAATAATATCATTGACCATCTGGCAAGTGTGCCGGAAAGCATTGGACGAGTCATCAAGTATTGCAATGGATTAAATTTCGAGATCAGGTTGACCTTATGAGAAAGCATGTAGTGCCTGAGCTTTTGAGCGGCGAAGATCGAGGCCAAACAATGCTTTTCAATTGCGGGATACCTTATTTCCGTCGGAAGTAAACGACGGCTTAGGTAGTAAAGAGCATTTTCTTTACCCTCATCATCGACCCAGGCTAACAGGGCTCCGAGTGAGTCGTCTAAAGCCGCGGTATAAAGTATCGCCGGTCTTCCTGAGACTGGGGCTGCTAAGACAGGAGGTGTCATTAAATATTTTTTAATGTCCTCGAAGGCCTTCTGGCATTTCTCTTCCCAAATAAATTTGGCGTCCTTTTAACTAATGCCAAGAAAGGCTGACACCTACCTGACATGTTTGATATAAAGCGTCGAAGATATGCCAACTTCCCTTGAAAAGATCGTAGTTGTTTTAAGGTTTTGGAAGGCGGCATTTCTAAGATAGCTTTAATCTTTTCCGGGTCGATTTCAATTCCACGATGTCGGACAACGAATCCTAAGAATTTTCCGGAGGTGATGCCGAAGGCGCATTTTAAGGGATTCATCTTAAGGTTAAATTGTCTTAATCGTTCGAAAACAATTCTCAAATCATATAGGTGGTTGTTCTTTACTTTGCTTTTAATGACCACATCGCCCATGTAGCATTCGACTTGATTGTGGATGAGATCATCAAAAAATCTTGTCATCGCTCTCTGGTATGTTGCTCCTGTGTTCTTCAGTCTGAATGGCATCACTGTGTAGCAATATACTCCAATCGACGTTCTGAATGCTGTAAGTTTTTCGTCTTCTGGAACCATTTTTATCTGGTTGTATCCTGAAGATCCATCCATGAATGAGAATATTTCATGTGTTGAAGCAATGTCGATCATTAATTTTGGGATCGGTAGAGGGAATTCATCCTTTGAACATGCCTTGTTCAAATCTCTGAAATCCACACAAATTCTGATCTGACCATTCTTCTTCCTAACTGGTACCACATTAGCTAACCAAGTCAGGTATTATTCTTCGCGGAAAAATTTAGCGTCTATTAGCTTTTTAACTTCAGCTATGACTTGTTGTTCGATTTCTAGACGCATTCTTCTGGGACCTTGTCTGACTGGGACAGAAGTAGGATCCACTCCTAGCTTATGGACTGCGACCTCCGGAGCTAATCCTGGCATCTCATCATAGTTCCAAGCAAAACGGTCTTTAAATTCCATTAATAACTTGATTATTACTTCGGAGTCTTCTTTATCGAGTAAGGAGCTAACAAAGGTAGGTCTAGGCTCTTCGCTAGTACCTAAGTTAACTTCCGTTAACTCATCTATTGTAGATTTAATCTCTTCTTCGAATTCTGGTGGAGTGTCTCCAATTTGTAAATCTTCAAATTCTTCTGTAGTTTCCATGCAGTTTTCATTAGACTCGCAAGTGACAACCAAGCAAAATTCAGTATCGTCAACCGATCCTACTGTGCCGAATCCGAGACCATGCTTTGAATTGGGTGGACGACCGGAGTTATTCCATAATTTCTCAAAATGTTGTGATTGACCTTTTGTCCATTGTTGAGGTAAGAAACCACGCTGAATTAAATTTTAAACACATGGAGAGTACCACTCAAAAGGTAATTCTATTAATTCTGATGAAGTGACATCTTCAAATTGTACATTATTTTCAGTTTTGGAGGAAGGAGCACCACGGTAGAATTTGATTGGCTTTGCACCGCCGCTACGTACCTCTATGACCACCATACCCTCGATCTTATTAGAATGGATCGGGGTCGTGGTCATAAGTATGTACATAGTGGTTAATCTTCTCGTACATCGATTTATATTCTTCATTCTTTTCATCTTCGAGCGGGATCCCGAATTGCGGCTTCTTCCGACTTATTGTCACTCGCTTCTTGTTTGATCTCTTTTTCTTCTCCGAACTCGTCTTCCCAATCAACATTGATGGCTGGTTTCCTCCGTCCAATCGTCCTAACGTCTCGCCACGACCTCGTCCCCGGCCTCGACCTCGGATGCGAGTTGTGGAGAAACCTTCACCATCTCGCCGTAAGGGAGTGGTGAGTGATCGTTGGACTAGAACTTCGAGGTTCTTCGTTATCCCGAATTTCCTTTGCTTCATTCGTTATGGTATCTCCGGAAAATATCGTTTTCTTCGGAGGTGCATAATAAGCCGCATCTTCATGGATTCCAATTTCATGTACGGAGAATGGTTGTAAGTCACCTTTGATGCACTGTTCCCCTCCATCATAGTATTTGATGCACTGGTGTAGGGATGATGGTATCATCCTGTTTTCATGTATCCACGGTCGGCCCAGTAGAGCGTTGAATGACGTTTCTGAATCAATTATGTGAAATTTTGCGGTTGTTTTTGCTAAGTCACCGGTTTTCATTAGCAGTGTTATTGATTTGAGGGCTCTTTCTCCTTTCTGGTTGAATCCTCTTAATAACATTTTGTCTGTTTCAAGCTCGCGAGCATCAATTTCCAAATATGCTAGCGTTCGAAGATTCATTATGTTGATTGATGCTCCTGGATCCACCAATACTCTGGAGAGTGTAAACATCCTTATTGTAACTGAAATGTACAACGGTCGGTTGTGGTATGCTGTCCCAAGTAGTAGGTCCTTTAACGAACAAACCTCGTTGTTCCTTTAACAAACAAACCTCATCTAAGGAATCTCCGGCCATTTAAGCTAAGCAAATTTCCGGATCAAGTAAGGCCTTGATCAGAGCTTCTCTCATCTCCTTTGATAAGATGAGAGCATCGTAGATGCTCACTTTGGCCGGTAGTTTCCTAAGATGGGCTAGCACGTTGTAGTCCACTTTATTTTCATGTGTCTCGGCTTCTTCTCGAATGGGTATTCCTTCTGCCGGGGTTGGTTCTTCCTGAACAACCACCTGCTTTCCTTTGTCCTTTGGACCCATTCTCGGAGGTAGAACTCTTCCACTTCTAAAGTTGACTTCTGTAATTTCTTCTGAACCTAGTATTGAGTTTGTTGGTGTTTCCTCTTGAATCGGAATGACAGATTCTTCTAGATTAGCTTCAGAGTCTGAACGCTCTAACTCTATTGTGACTGGAGCTCCTCGAAACTCGCAAATAGATTCACTGCTTGTTGAACTCTCGTAGCCTCCTTGGTGGATGTCTTCTTTGTCATTGTGATCATCGAGATTGTGTATGATTTGAGAATTGTTACTTGTATCAGAATCGATGTCCGGATTGTCGCTAGTTACGTAATCGTTAGAAACAGTAAAAACGTAGCCAACGCCACAAACCTTATCATTATAAGATCCCACCGGAGTGAGCAGATAATCATACAAAGTCAGAGGTTCGAGAGATTTCTCCCCCGAATCGGAAACAACTATCCTAGGATAAGCAGCCCCTAGTCTAGCCTTAAGAGCCTCGGTCTTCTCTTCTTTGTCCATTTTCTTCTTTTCTTCAGTCGTCTCTTGTTGAGGTGACTCTTCTATCGCAAGTGATAGTGCCGACTTGACAGGTTTCGAACTCTGAATTGAGGCTCGCACCGAAGCGGTTTGGATGAGATCCGTCGAGATATTGTCCAAGCGGTAGTCCATCCATCATTGAGGCTCGCACCGAAGACATTGTCCAAGCGGTAGTCCATCCATCATTAGTCGCATAGGGATCTATCAGAACAATGAGATCCGTCGAGATAACATTGACGGAACCTCCTTTCTGGGGTTCATTCATGTATTCTTTCGGGATCGTTATATTCCCTTTCTGAAGATTGTCGTTGAGCCAACTTTTGAAGGTAATACAATCTTCTATCTTGTGTCCAAGCATCCGGTGGTAAGGGTAAAAGTTGGGATCTCCTTTCGTGTCGACTTCTTCTGGTCTCTTGGGCTCTGGCAGTTGGAAATCTGGAGTCTTCATCAGACTGCAGAACATTTTTGGCACTGCCTCATTCTTGAATGGATACTCCCTGCTCAGAAGCTCCCTTAACGTACGTTGTGGACGAGGCGGTTGTTCATACTGTTGAGATGACTGATAGCTGGGTCGGGGTTGCTGGTAATTCTGTTGAGGTTGTTGTGGCCGTTCTGATGATATTTGTATCGGTTGCTTGCCTTTATCGACTGCTGCAACGATCCCAGACTTCTTTTCAAAAGTTTTCACCGGCTTCTGTTTGTCTGTTTTGTCGGTGAAACTTAATTGCTCCGCCTCCACTTGCAAGCTTCCGGCCTTGCTTAACAACTTCTCGAAAGTCTTAATAGTAAATCCCTTGAGGAGAAGTGCAATCGGGCCATGAATGCTCTTAAGTAAAATGCCGACTGCATGCTGTTATTGTAGTTGTGGCTCACACTTCATACTTAGGTTCCTCCATCGAAGTATGTAGTCCTTCAAGGTTTCGTTGGGTTTCTGCTTCTCTACCACTAAATCACCTATAGTGATGTGGTGCTGAGCTCCAGCAAATCGTTTGATGAAGAGGTTCTCTAGCTCTGAAAATGTCTTCACCGAACCGTTCGGTAATTCTGCATACCAATCAAAGGCGATCCTTGATGTGTCGCCGACAAATTGTCCGAAGAGTAAGGCATCACTTCCGCCGGCATTGCAACAACCGGCACGAAAATGTGCAACATGCCGCCGAGGGTTTCCGGTTCCATCAAAGGTCTTGAACGGAGGTGGTATAAATCCTTTCGGATATTGGACAACGTCGAATTCTTCGGGGTAAGGTCTACCCGTCCGAATGGATGTCCCGCTCTTTGATTGTGCCAAGGCTTCTCGCACCTGCTGTTCCACCATGCTCTTGATATCCTTTTCCGGAATCATGCTTTGTGTTGCATCCTTCTTTAATTGATCATCCCCGTTGACGGATGTAATCTCCTTTCCTCCGTCTACAATGTGAATGACTTCGGGGGTGTTTCTCTTTGGGGTCGAACTCGACTCCGGAGAGTGGCTAGGGCTACGCCCATCTCTTCCATCCTTTTTGCCATTTGGGCGATCGTATCATCTTTCTCTTGAAGCCGCCTCCTCATTACTTCCGGCTCCTCTCTTTCGCGGCCGCGGGGCACCTCGTGAAGCCGACGAAGCTCGTGTGTCAACCATGTTAATTTCTCGCATATTCATCATCCATGAACTCGATGAGTCAACTTCATCCCCGAATTTCTCTTCTCTTTCCCTTCCTAATCGCCGAATATCGGCTCTTAGCTTTTCCATAAGCATCTTCTAGTGGTCTTTTCGTACATCCTTGCGAGTTGTCATGTGATAACCGTCGGGTTTCCTTCTCATGAGTCCCCTTTATCGCGGTAGCACTTTCTTCGGACTCAAGTCTCCCGACGAGACTTTCCTTTTCGAGTTGTTGTTTTAATCTTAATTGTCCTGGTAGTGGGACGCCATACCATCCTTCTAGCAGCAGAAGGTCCGGGACCGGATGGTCCGTCGACCCAAATGCTTCGGAAGGTGGTATCCTCCCTAATTTGTAGTCCCGAAACAACGACGAGTGGACTACTTTTCATTCTCTTATTCGGCTTTTCCGCAGCGATAGCGAGGTTCTACTCGCGGCCCAAGACGGGACTTGGCTGGCACCCGCCCTATCCTTCTTAAAATCTCTGACACAAGGCATTTTTCTTTCTTTGCTAACTTCTCTATCAAGGTTTGCAGTCGAGCAAAATGGCATAATTCTAGCCCTTTTCTTACGGCTATCGTTGTAATATACGGGCTGAGGCAATGCGGCGACGAATCTTGCAAACATTTTCTTCATCCTCTCGTGGCGAGAGGGGATGGAACCTACTTCTTCCCAAAAGTGGTATGTATTCGAGCAGCGGTGTATACTCGGGCGGCTTCGGGATTTCCTCCAGAAAGCAACTTCGGCGGCTCCGGCTTCTCTAGCAATCCTTCTACTTCGTTCCTTCTCCGAGTCCATGTCGGCGATGGAATTCTCTAGCTGGACCCGATTTCAAAAACGAAGGTTTCACGAGAAGGTCCGTACCCTCCACGGTAACGGAGTTCATCATAGTTCCGAATTTCCTTTCCCTTTGACGTGCGTGCTCGGGGTAGGTGCAGAGACAACTAGACCGGCGAGGGTAGCAACAACCGTCCTTCCGTGGACAGCAGTACTCCTCTCGGCTGGAATCTTTCGCAGAGGAGGGAATTCATGAGTCGACTTGAGGTTAAACTCGATCAACGGCTTCTCGGTTCGGTACTTTGCTTGTGAGTGAAAAGAGAGTGACGTCGGGGATTTTGATGTCGGTGTCCCCGAATCCTTGTCCGAATCGAATAATTCCATTATCGGGCGCTTCGTCCTCGAACACGGCCGAGTCCAGTCCGTTGACGAAGGAGAAGATCAGTTTTGGGGCTTCCATTTCTGCAGGGCAGATTCCAAGTGTTAGTCCCTGAATCGTGCTTCTTCTTATCGTACAACTTATAACAAAAAATAAAGAGTCCGAACACATTTCTTTTTATCTTACTGTATTTGTGGTATTAAAGTAAAATTATCTTTTTTCGAAAAGATTTGTTCGTTAGGAAGGAGAATTATTAAAAGGAGAGTTGTAGAAAGGGTAAATGGAATTGATTAGGAACTGGAAAAGGAAGAGAAAGTCTTGTAGAAACTTCTCGACCCGCAAGACCGCTCCTAAACTAATACCTATGGGGGTCCACCCCACCTCAGAAATGAGGTAAAAGGATCTCGGAACCTCTCTGTTTAGGGGTGTCTAAACAGTGGCTCCTAAATCCGAGAGAATGTTGGCTATACTTGTTCAAGGTAGAAATGAACATAGTATTCCAACGGAAAGAATGGTAGTTTGATCCACTAGGGACATGGATACACTACCGATTTTTGAAAGCAGAATTGTCTGATTAAAATGGAGAGAGGAATTTATCCCCAGCGGAGTCGCCATAAATTGTACGGCTTATTTTAGGGTTGTGTGTATTATTTTGAAAAGGGTCGCCTAATAGAAGTTGTCGGCGAATTTTAGATTTTAATTTTAATTTAAATATATATATATGATTTAGAAAGTAGTATTTGATTTTGAAAATAATTTTAAGATATGAAATCAAACCGACCTCACATCCTAGATAGTTTATATAAACGAGCACCGCATCACAAACCGTGTATCTATCCCGAAGAATAGATACACTATTTGGTGATGGGGCTCGATTAAATAAACTAGAAGATTTGTGACATCCGTTTGGTCTGTGAACCAATTTTATAAGCCGACAAATTCCCTTGCTTAATATAAATGAATTAAGCAGGGTTTATATTACCTGGGTTCTTAAAATTCCCTATAAGGGCAAGCCCCTACAGTTAATTACATCTTAAGTGACGGGAATCACCTAAGAAAACTCTCGATAATAATCAGTAGTTCTGCTCTCAAGAATTTCAAAGTTTAAGTTTTCAAAGGATTGAATTTTGGAATTTCAATAGGGAATGGATCAAATTTGGAATATTTTGTTTTGGGAATTCAAAGGAAGAAAGGTAGGAGAAGTTGAGGATCCAAGAAAAATCTTGGCAACTTCCCGAACTATCCTATTGCTTGGCTTGAATTTAGGAAGGCCCTAATGTTTATTTAATGTTTTGATCTTGCAAATTTTAATTAATTTGGACTTATATTTTTATGGTAAAATCACACAAATAGCCTTAAAGATGTGAGGGTTTATGTCGTATCGGACGACTACCTCGGAGTCCTAAGACCGGTTAGGGCTTAATTTACATGACATGATCATGCAAATGCCTAACGAAGAGTTGAGGATTTATGTTGCACTAGGCAAACTACCTCGAAATCCTATGGATTGGTTATTTAATTCTAAGAATGGTTTCTTTGATGTAGATTCAAGTTTTCGTCGACGAAGATGGTCGTGCTTGCCCACCGTGCTCCAAGCTCCTTGTTGTTGCAGAGGTTTAGTTTTAGAAGTCATAAATCAGGAGATGAGAGAAGTGTTCTGGTTTAGAGAAAATCTTAAAATCCAGGTGTTCTTTAATATTTTATTTAAAATAAATCTTAAAGTTGATTATAACAACACCGGTTAAGATCCCACGGTTCCATCCTTCCGGCATCGTTATTTTTATCGGATTCACTTAGTCCGGATGAATTTGCTAAACTCAACTGAATGAGTTCCACACTTTCATTTAGACCGTGGAAATCCCGTTAAGCAACACATAGGTTACATCATCCGAGGTATTCCCGATCATCCAACAAGACGTTTTAATTTAGTTGTAATTGTAGTTTTGTGTTCTGTTTGTGATTAAATTTTGAGTTGTTTTATATTTTGAAATGTTGTGGCGGTGAATTTTATCTTGCAATGACTTTTAATTTAGTTTTGGTTTCAGTTTTAGGGACTATCCTAAAAGTGTGGGTTTTCATGCAACAGGTGTTTATCATGCAAGAAAAGTAAGTGCGATGCGATTAAATAAATTGCAATAAAGTAAATTGCAACAAAATAAAAGCGTACCTGGAGGGTCTTCCCGTCATCCCAAGCTGCACTTAAACACAATTTAAAATATTTAAGCAAGTTCCTAGGTAAAGCTAAGGGAAGGGTTATGGTTTTCTACCAAATTCCTAATCCTATAGCTAGTCATTTCCTATGACGTCTAGGTTCTTGTGTTTTGGTTTGAAGACGATTTTCTTCATCAAAGAACAATGAAGTTCAAATGTTCTTATAAATATCCTATCATATTGAGGAAGTGCTTAAGAAGAATCTTAAACATCTTTTCAATATTACTAGAATTGTTTTAAGTCCAAATGAATTTAATTATACAAATGAATTAATCGTCCGAGAATTCAAGTTTTGTTGTTATCTTACTCAGTGAACTAGGACATTTGAATATCCTACGAGGGAAGTAACATTTCATTTAATGTTCTGTTTAGAAGTTATGACAACAAAAGCTTTCGAGGGAAAATTGATGTTCAACAGGTTTGTGATTTAATTTAATTTCAGTTAACGGGTTTAAATTTGGAATAGTGTTCAAGTTGCTTTATATTTATTTTTGAATTTCTTTATGTCTTAGGTGATGTTATTTTTAATTCAATTTAATTTAACTTTAATTTAATTTAATTTGGTTTAGTTTTTAATTTTAATTTAATTTAATTTTATTTTAACTTTAACTTGATTCTACTATTTAATTTAATTTAATTCAATTTAGTTTGATTTGATATGATTTAATTTAATTTAATTTAATTTGATTTAATTTAATTTAATTTAATTTAATTTAATTTAATTTAATTTAATTTAATTTTAATTTAATTTAACTTGATTTAATTTAATTTGTTTTAATTTAATTTTATTTAATTCAATTAAATTTAAATTTTAATTTAATTTTATTTTTAATTTTAATTTAATTGAAATTTTAAAAGGGTTTAATTTAAATAATTTAACTTTAATTTAATTTAATGATTATGTCTTTTAGCATTTTAAATCTTAAATTTGGATTATCATTTTAATTAGGAATTAAACATTATTGATATGATTAATTTAGTGATTCTTAAATTAAAGAACAAATCTCTTCCTAATAATATCCCTATTTTAATAACTCCAATTTTATTATTCTTCCAAATTTAATCAATTATTTAATTAAGGTTTATTTTAATTATTTTTAAATTGTTTAGTAGGTTTCTACCCTTTAATTATTTAAATTTCAATCATCCAAATCAGATTAGGATCAAATATTTTACTCTTTAATTTTATTAAGCCTAAAGTTTTAATTAAAGGTTAAAATTTTAATTACCATTTTGCCCTTCCAGCTTAATAATTTCATAACTCACTAAATTGAGCTTAAATGAACTTGAAATTTTTATGTGACTTCACTCATATGTTAATAAAGACATGAGAGGAGAAAATGTGATTTTTCTGTATTTAGTTTATTTATGTAATTATTTTTGGTGGAAAATAGGGATTTCCAAGAAAAATTTAATAATATGACCAAGGGAAAGTTTCTGTCCTTAAGAAAATTATGGGACATTCCTAATGACTAGAGGACCACTTGGACCAATTTTGGTGATTTTTTGAATTATATTCTTTTTATTATAATTATTTTGATTATTGAGGTATTAATTAATTTAAAAATAAAATAAAGGTTGAAAAATGAATTTTATATTTTTTAAAAATCTCTCTGATATCAAGGAAATCAGAGAATCAATTTTTATAATTTTCTAATTTTTCTTTGATTTATTAGAATTATTTTAGTGGAAATGCTAAAAAATATATTTTTTTAATTTTAAAATTACCTTAGGGCTTTAAAATTTAATATCTCATTATAGAGACTTAAGAAAAATATGGGGTTTGTTCCTAAGTGATTAAAATTCAAAATAAAACATTTTGGTGAATTTTATTATTTTTGTGATTTTTATTATTTTTTATTTATTAAAATATTAAAATAATGCAAAAAATCAACTTTTTTAGAAAATTGTAATTTTATTTTTCTTAAATTTCCCTGATATTAGAGAGGCTCCAAAACCAATTTGGTAAATTTTTGAAATGTATTTTGAAAGTTATGAATTTTTAAAGTTTAAATTGGCTAAATGGCTTAATCAACCCATTTAGTAGGGCTAACCAAGTCCAATTGACTTCAAATTTTTATGGTGGGTTCCTCTGATCCTAAAGGTCAGTGGAGAATTAATTTCAAGTTAATTTGATGTATGATTAGATCTAATTAATTAAGGTCCTATTTTGGGTGTTTAAGCCAATTAGGGTTATTCTAAGTGGATTAATTCAAAACCTATTTTTCCTAGAGTGCTCTGGTTATAAGAAACATCACCAAATTTTCCTAGAATTTATTTCACAACATGCTAATTATTGGATTTAAAATACTCAAAACAGCAACATTAATTTGAAAAATCAATAACTTCTCATAGGGATGGCCTCTGACCTTGGAAAATTCAGGGAATATTCCCAAGTTCGGAGGCTTCAAAAGCTCCTATGGTCTCATGCCATGGTGAATTTCCTATATGCATGGAGAATTAAAACAATGCAGAGAGTAAATAAATCATTAAAAATAAAATACTTAATGAAATTAAATGATTTCTTTTCCACATTATTCTCCTCTGTTCACTGAGCAAGAGAGTATTTTTATTTTATTTTTCTGATTTTCCTACACAAAGTTATGCATTTTTGAAGTTTAAGGAATTAAGTAAATAGAAAAATAACCTATTTTTCTACTTATCCACGCGGCGCCAACTCAACCTAGGCATCTCCGAAGCGCCGCGTGTCGTCTTCTGATTCGGCGCTGCCATCCAACTCAGCGCTGCGGGGCCCGCTGTATCGTTCCGTCTCCTCATTCGGCGCGATCCTGGCCGTCCGTCCCCGCGTGTATTAAATGAACGACATCCGTTCATCTTCCCCAAGCCTCCTAGCCCAAGAACCGTCCACACTAAATACCTAATATCTCACTCAATACTTAACGGATTTTTGTGTTCTTATGCTCTATTGATTCGTCTTGAAGAGACGAATACATCTATATGGTGATCATGCATTGAAATTAAGGCATTTGAAATGGAGAATCTCCAGAAGCTCGGGAAAAAGAGTTAGCTCTTACCTTTGCTCAGAGAAGTGTGGCTTCAATCTGAGGGTTGTGTCACCTTCGATTGGGTCCAAGCAAGCTCCAGATGAAGTCTTCTGGTCTGGTGAATTGTCTGGGTAGGATTTCGACCACAACCGATTACAAAGCTTGGAGTCCGGAACGTATGGGTGGCCCGGAGAGGGGGCTTTTGTCGGTGGACTTCTTCCCTTGGTCCGGTGAAGGTGTAGGATCAATCGATTTGGGGATTGGTCCACCGTGAAGAAGTGTCCCGGTTTTGTCTTGAAATTTGAACTCAAAATCGAGCTCGACTAGAGGGAATTGGGGCTGGAATCCAGTGGGAATCAAGTGCTCTATGTGTAGAGAGTGTTCTGGAATGATTTTGGCAGAGTTTCCTTAAGGTTGGTTCAGCACCTCTTCCATGGCCGGGAGAGGGGGTGTTTAAATAGAGTAAGCTGGAGGCTCTCCCAGGGGGAGTTAGGGCTTGGGATCAGCTGCTCTAGTGAGGAGAAGAACAGCCATGGTGGCCACTGGGCATGGGGCAGCTTAGTAAGGGAGAATTTCAATGTTGGCTCACATGTGAGCTCTCGGGTGTGGTGTTTTCCGGCGGCCTGGTGGCTGGCTGGCCAGGCACTGGTCACCATCTTGTTTAGGTGGGTCAGGGCTGGGGTTTAGTGTAGGCAATTGGCAAATGCCATGTGTCAAAAGCTTGGATTAGAATGGTATGGGAGAAGGCTCATTTTGCACTTGGTTTGGTCAACCCATGGAAATGGGCTTGGTTCACCTCCCCATGGCCGATTTGGGCTGAGGGAGGATCTGATGAATCGACCTAGGAAAGGGTAGAGAAGTCACCATCCATGAATATTTTGATTAATCATGGATTAAGGTGAAGCATTAAAAGGGTTAAAACCTTTTTAAGGGGGCTTAAAAGAGGCTCCTCCTTTTGCCATTAATGGCTTGGTCACATGTCAAAACTTCCATGTCTTCATGTGGCTTGTCCAAGGCTTGCATGTGGCTTCATTTGGCTCATCCTTGACTTAGGAAAAGTGGATCCATTTATATGAAAAAGGAATTTGAAGATTTTGGCAATTTAGTGAAAAATTTAGATGGTGCTTGATTTAGGTTGATTTGATGATTGATTTCGAACTTAGGAATTGATCCCAATTAAAGGGATGATGAGAAGGAATTGTCATGTGGGCTTTGGGCTTTTGGATTTCACTTTGGATGGGCTTTCAAGATGGTTTAGAGAGTGGGATTTTGGATTTTAAAATGGATTTTAGGATGAGAATTTTGCAAAGTATTGGGTCCAATAAGTGTTGAATTTAATTTAGGAATGTTTCATGAATGATTTGGAACAAATTTGAAGTGTTTTGGGCTTGAATTGGGTTGGATTTGGACCTCTTTGGTAAATGGGCCAATGTAGGTCAAATTGGGCTAACTTGGGCCAATGTTGGGCTAGGGTTGAAATTTATGTAAAATAAATGCTAGGAAATGTTTATGGGAGTGTTTCAAAGAGGTTTTGGCTTTGGTTGGGTTTTGATTTTGGGGTTTGGGCTTATTTGGGTTAGGTTTGGGTTTAGGTCAAAATTGGGCCTTTTAGCTTTGGGTTGGATTTGAGTGGGGTTTGGGTCTAAATTTTTGGCAAATCATGTTAGTTTTTTGTTTGTGGGGATGTTAGGGAAGGTTTAGAAAAGATTTGGGGTTAATTGGAGTTGAATTGGGTTAGTTTGGGCTAAGTTTGGGTCATGGGTCCAAATTGGGCTTTAAGGTCCAAAGTGAAATTGGATTCAAATGTCAATCAAATTGGACTTGGATTTGGTCTAGATTGGTGTTGGGGATGTTTAATTGAAGTTTAAAATTGAATTGGACCAGAATTTGGGTCAATTGGGTAGGTTAGGTTTGACATTGGGTTCATTTTGGGTTAAAATGGGTCAAATTGGGGATTTTGACAAAAGTGGGGTAAATTGACAAAATTGGCCCATGGTG
The DNA here is from genome assembly GCA_022702705.1 of Papilionanthe hookeriana x Papilionanthe teres. Lineage (NCBI taxonomy): Eukaryota > Viridiplantae > Streptophyta > Magnoliopsida > Asparagales > Orchidaceae > Papilionanthe > Papilionanthe hookeriana x Papilionanthe teres. The sequence continues at coordinate 86,981,713 of CM040429.1, read as the reverse complement.
TAGTTGAACAAAATGAAATTGGGAATATTTGGGATTTTCTGAAATTTTTGGGGAATTTTCTGAATTTTTTGGATTTTTTGGCTAAGAGGGGTATTTTGGGTATTTGGAGGGTATTGGGAGGTACTTTTGGAATTTTTGATATTTTTGGCTATGGATGATCAACTTGATTGGTGAGGAAATTTTCAAGGTTAATTTTGGGGAATTTTGGGTGATTTGGAAATTTTGAAAAATTTGGGTAATTTCAAAGGCTTTGGGTAGGCTAGGCGGGTGTAGGGTCCTGGCGGTCAAAAATTGAAAATTTGGAAAATTGAAGATTGGGTAGTTGTAAGTGGAATGAAATCATTTTGGTTGAGCCATGAAGCCATATCAAGCCAACATGAGCCATGAAGGGACTCATTTGAGGCATCCACTATGTTGTTCCTAACCCTCTTAGCCAAGGGCTAAGGGGTTAAGGACCATCCATGTGAATCACCTTCATGAGTCAGGAGGTCAAGTTAGGTATGGGTGTGGTTTTAGGAGGTGTGTGAAAGTGTAGTGTATAAGTGTAGTGTGTGTGTAGGTCAGCCCTTCACTGCACTGAGCCACCTGTGGCGAGTCCTAAGGCCAAAGAGTCCTATAGAACTCATCCTTTAAACTTCCACATTTGATTTCAACCCTCTAGGTGATTAGGGGTCTACAGTCAAGTTTGTGGAGTTTGCAGGGAGTTAAGAAGTGGTTTGAAATTCTAGGTGGTGGGTCCCAATTCTTATCCTCTAAGATAGTCAAAGGAAAAGCCTAAGGATAGATCCTAAGTACTAAAGAGAAGAAGAGAAGACCTCATCAAAATTGAGGTCAACATCACTATTCAAGCAATATGTTTACCCTTCGGGATAAATGAATTACTTATAGTGTTACACTTGACTAATCCAATCTATCGAATGTACGGTATCCCGTTTCATTTTTTCAAAATTATACCCCATTATTTTAACTTAAACTACTTTAAATCTAAACTACATTTTAAAATCTCCCTCTCAAATTTAAAACGGCCGACAATATCATCAGAATATTGTTTTTTCCTTTTCTTGCTCGTGTTCCGACTATTCTCTTTCAGAATTTTCTTCATATGTTGTTTTAAAATGACATTCTCTCAATTATTTTATAACATCCATCCTGAAACATTCATCATCTTTACCTCTGGCAGGATATTTCATTGATTTTAAAATATTTAATGTAACAATTTGATCATTTACACGCATAGTTAATTCCCCTTTCTACACGTCAATCATTGCTCTTTCTGTAGCTAGGAAAGGTCTCCCCAAAATAATAGGTATTTCTTTATCTTCCTCCATATCATGCATAATGAAATCAACAAGAAAGATAAATTGATCCACCTTTACTAAAACATCTTCTATAACTCCTTTAGGATATGTGATTGAATGATCTGCTAACTGTAGAGTTACAGTAGTAGGGTTATTTCTCCTAATCCCAGTTTTTTAAATATATATAGTGGCATAAGGTTAATGCTTGCACCCAAATCACATAAAGCTTTTCCAAAAAATCTGTCTCCGATTGCACATAGAATTGTGAAGCTACCAGGATCTTTAAGCTTTTTAGGAAGTTTCTTCGAAATTATTGTACTACATTCTTCATTAAGTGCAACAGTCTCATTATCTTCAAACTTCTTTTTCTTGTTTAGAATATCCTTCATAAACTTCACCTAGCTTGGCATTTATTTTAAAGCTTTAACAAATGGAATATTAATTGTAAGCTTCTAAAAAATCTCCAAGAACTTTGAAAATTACTTATCCAATTTTTTTTGTCAAAGTCTCTGAGGAGACGGTGGTGGTCGATTTTCTAAATCAATCTTAGGTGGAGAAATTGTTCTTTCCAAACCTTTCTGAGCGTCCTGTTTTGGTTCTTCAAACTCTTCTTTCTCTACTTCATTTTTTTTTGAACTCTACCTTCCAACTCTATTCCACTTCTTAATTGAATAGCTTTTACTTACTCTTTATTCTTGTCTCTTAGATTTACTTATGTATTACTAGGAAGCATTCCTTGGGATCTATTACTTAATGAATTGGCTATCTATCCCAATTGATTCTCAATATTTCTAATTGTAGCTCCTTGACTTTGCAATTGAATTCCCATCTGTAGCACCACTTCTTCTATATACGACTTCTTCTCCTTAAATTGTGAAGCATTATTAAAACCTGGAGGATAAGTAGTTCAATAAATATTTTTCCCTTAGTTGTTCCAATTCCCCAATGAGTTTACTTAATTATTCCCCCATTGTTGAGTACCACCACCACGATTATTGGTATTCCAGTTAAAGTTTGGACGGTTCATCCAACGTGGGTTATAATAATTGGAATATGGGTTCATAGGCTTGTTTATGGCATTCAAAGTTTCTAAAGATGATTGAGAATCTACCATTTGGCCTAATGAATTTTTTTCAATCATTGGAATTGGTTGAGAAAAATTCATTCCAAATTGGTCTTATTTCCTTGAAATTGCAGCCACTTGATTTTCCAGCATAGCAAAACCATCAAAATCAGGAATACTGGCTACCTTTTTAGGATTTAACCTTTCAGAAGGCCATTGAAAATTATTTGTAGCCATTTCTTCAATTAAAGCATAAGCATCATTAAACTGTTTCGAAATCATGAACCACCAACAATAGCAACAATAATAGATCTAAGAGATCCAACTAATCCATTATAAAAGGTTTGAATTATTAACTAATCTGGTATCAAATGATGTGGATACTTTCTTAGGAGATCTTTAAAACGTTCCCATGCTTCATAAATAGATTCCCCTTCAAACTAGCAAAAAGATGTAATATCATTTCTAAGCTTAACAATCTTTGATGGTGGAAAATATTTAGCAAAGAATTTTTGTGCTAAGTCACTCCAAGTTCTGATACATCCAGTTGCTAACGAATTTAACCATATCTTAGCTTTATCCTTTAATGAAAAAGAAAAAAGTCTAAGTCTAATAGCATCATCCAAAACACCATCATATTTAAATATAGCACACAATTCTAAAAAATTGGCAATATGCAAATTTGGATCTTCAGTTGGTGATCCCCCAAACTGATTATTAGATACCATTTGGATAATAACATGTTCAAGTTCAAATGAATTAGCAACTACAACAAGATTTTGAATACTACCATGAAATTCATCTACTGTATGATCAGCATAATCTCTTAAAGTTCTAAGTTCCTGATGGATTTCAACATTTTGTTTATTTTGATTTGTCATTTCTTAAATATTTTTCAATATTTAAAATTTTTTTGACTTTTCTTATAATTCTTTCTAATTCAAAATCGTAAGGCATAAGTCCTTCAAAACCTGAACTACAAATACATAATTAAATAAAACACAATAAAATAAGGTTACACACTAAAAACAAGAATTTCCTAAAACAAATTTAACAAATTTAAATAAGAATTTAAAAAGTAAAAATTAATTTTCTTAAAGAATTTCTTTATTAATTTCTTTCCCAGCAACGTCACCAAAAACTTAATCCATGATTTGATATTTATGCTTGTGATATATATATATATATATATATATATATATATATATATATACACACACTTTTATACTCCTTTTAATGATTTATAATGTGGATAATGCACAAGTATATGTATCGTTTATCAAGTAATAAAGGAATTTCTTATTATGCCCCGAGATATTGAACCCACAAGGAAAGTTATAACAAAGAAAATATTTTCTAACTAAGAAAACCGAAAATTTACTTTTTACATTTAAAAAACATCTTACCTAAATTAAAGATAATACTTTAGGAAATAGAATTTGATTCTTTTTGTTAATTTTATAAATTGAAATGAAAGAAAGTGTCGGCACATTTTTAGGTTGTGTTTTATTTTGAAAAGGGGTCGCCTAACAAAAATTGTCGGCGAATTTTTAAAATTTTAAATTTAGTTTAAATATATATAATTTGAAAAGTAGCATTTGATTTTGAAAATAATTTTAAATTTGAAAATTTTTAAGATATGAAATCAAACTGATTTCACATCCCAAATAGTTCACATAAACGAGCGCCGCACCACAAACCACGTATCTATCCCGAAGAATAGACACACTGCTTGATAATGGGGCTTGATTAGATAAACTAGAAAGGTTTGTGACATCCTTTTGGTCTGCGAACCAATTTTATAAGCCGACAAATTCCCCTGCTTAATATGAAAGCATTAAACAGGGTTTATATTACCTGGGTTCTTTAAAATTCCCTATAAGGGCAAGCCCCTATAGTTAATTACATCTTAAGTGACGGGAATCACCTAAGAAAACTCTCGATAATAATCAGTAATTCTGCTCTCAGGAATTTCAAGGTTTAAGTTTTCAAGGGATCAAATTTTGGAATTTCAATAGGGAATGGATCAAATTTGGAAGATTTTATTTTGGGATTTCAAAGGAAGAAAGGTAGGAGAAATTACGGATTCGAAGCGAACTTCGGTAATTTCCCGTCTATCCTATTATTTGGCTTGAATTTAGGAAAGTCCTAATATTTATTTAATGTTTTGATCTTGCCAATTTTAATTAATTAGGACTTATATTTATATGATAGAATCATACAAATAGCCTGGAAGATGTGAGGGTTTATGTCGTATCGGACGACTACCTCGAAATCCTAAGTCCTGTTAGGGCTTAATTTGCATAACATGATTATGTAAATGCCTAACGAAAAGTTGAGGATTTATGTTGCACTAAGCAAACTACCTCGAAATCCTATGGCTTTGTTGTTTAATTCTAGGAAAGTTTTGCTGATGTAGATTCAAGTTTTGCTGACGACGATGGCCGTGCTGCCCACCACGCTCGAAGCTCCTTGTTGTTGCAGAAGTTTAGTTTTAGAAGTCATAAATCAGGAGATGAGAAAAGTGTTTTGGTTTAGAGAAATCTTAATTTCCAAGTGTTTTTTGTGTTTTAATTAAAACAAATCTTAAAGTTGATTATAACGACACCGGTTAAGATCCCACGGTTCCATCCTTCGGCATCATTATTTTTATCGGATTCACTTAGTCCGGATGAATTTGCTAAACTCAACCGAATGAGTTCCACATTTTCATTTAGACCGTGGGAAATCCCGTTAGCAACACGTAGGTTACATCATCCGAGGTATTCCCGATCATCCAACGAGACGTTTTAATTTAGTTGTAATTGTAGTTTTGTGTTATGTTTGTGATTAAATTTTGAGTTGTTTTATATTTTAAAATGTTGTGGCGGTGAATTTTATCTTGCATTGACTTTTAACTTAGTTTTGGTTTCAGTTTTAGGGACTATCCTAAAGGTGTGGGTTTTCATGCAACAGTTGTTTATCATGCAAGAAAAGTAATTGCGATGCGATTAAAGAAATTGCAATAATGTAAATTGCAATAAAATAAAAACGTACCTGGAGGGTCTTCCCGTCATCCCAAGCTGCACTTAAAACACAATTAGAATATATAAGCAAGTTCCTAGGTAAAGCTAAGGGAAGGGTTATGGTTTTCTACCAAGTTCCTAATCCTATAGCTAGTCATTTCCTATAACGTCTAGGTTCTTGTGTTTTGATTTGAGGATGATTTTCTTCATCAAAGAATAATTAAGTTCAATTGTTCTTATAAGTACCCTATCATATTGAGGAATTGCTTAAGAAGAATCCTAAACATCTTTTCAATATTTCTAGGATTGTTTTAAGTCCAAATGAATTTAATCATACAAATGAATTAATCGTCCAGGAATTCAAGTTTTGTTATCTTGCTCAGTGAACTAGGACATTTGAATATCCTATAAGTGAAGTAGCATTTCATTTAACGTTCTGTTTAGGAGTTATGATAACCAAAGCTCTCGAGGGCAAATTGGTGTTCAAATGGTTTATGATTTAGTTTAACTTCGATTAAAGGGTTTAAATTTGGAATAGTGTTCAAGTTGCTTTATGTTTAATTTCTTTATGTCTTAGGTAATGTTATTTAATTCAATTTCATTTAACTTTAATTTAATTTAATTTAATTTAATTTTAATTTTAATTTAATTTAATTTAATTCAATTTAGTTTGATTTGATGTTAAATTAACTTAGTTTAATTTGATTTAATTTCCTTTAATTTAATTTAATTTTAATTTAATTTAATTTAATTTTAATTTAATTTAATATGTTTTAATTTAATTTAATTTAATTTAATTTAACATTTTTTTAATTTAATTTAGTTTAATTTAATTTAATTTAATTTAATTTAATTTAATCTTTAATTTAATTTTATTTTTAATTTTAATTTAATTGAAAATTTAAAAAGAGTTTAATAATTTAACTTATTATATTTTTTTTAATTTAATTTAATGATTAAGTCCTTTAACATTTTAAAACTTAAATTTGAATTATCATTTTTGATTAGGAATTAAATATTAATGAGATGATTAATTTAGGGATTTTTAAATTAAAGAATAAATCTCTTCCTAATAATATCCCTATTTTAATAATTCCAATTTTATTATTCTTCCAAATTTAATCAATTATTTAATTAAGGTTTATTTTAATTATCTTCAAATTATTTAATAGGTTTCTACCCTTTAATTATTTAAATTTCAATCATCCAAATCAGATTAAGATCAAATATTTTATTTGTTAATTTTATTAAACCTAAAGTTTTAATTAAAGGTTAAATTTTAATTACCATTTTGCCCTTCAAGCTTAATAATTTCATAAATCACTAAATTGAGCTTAAATGAACTTGAAATTTTTATGTGACTTCACTCATATGTCAATAAAGACATGAGAGGAGAAAATGTGATTTTTCTGTATTTAATTTATTTATGTAATTATTTTTGGTAGAAAATAGAGATTTCCAAGGAAAATTTAATAACATGACCAAAGGAAAGTTTCTGTCCTTAAGAAAATTATGGGACATCCACTTGGACCAATTTTGGTGATTTTTTGAATTATATTATTTTTATTATAATTATTTTAAGTTTTGGAGTATTAATTAATTTAAAAATAAAATAAAGGTTGAAAAATGAAATTTATATTTTTCAAAAATCTCTCTGATATCAAGGAAATCAGAGAATCAATTTTTGCAATTTTTCTGATTTTTCTATGATTTATTATAATTATTTTAGTGAAAATGCCAAAAAATGTATTTTTTTAATTTTTAAATTACCTTAGGGCTTTAAAATTTAATATCTCATTAGATAGACCTAAGAAAAATATGGGGTTTGTTCCTAAGTGATTAAAATTCAAAATGTGACATTTTGGTGAATTTTATTATTTTTATGATTTTTATTATTTTTAATTATTAAAATATTAAAATAATACAAAAAATCAACTTTTTTAGAAAATTGAAATTTTAATTTTCTTAAATTCCCCTGATATCAGAGAGGCTCCAAACCAATTTGGTGAGTTTTTGAAAGGTATTTTGAAAGTTATGAATTTTTGAAGTTTAAAACGGTTAAATGGCTTAATCAACCCATTTAGTAGAGCTAACCAAGTCCAATTGACTTCAAATTTTTATGGTGGGTTCCTCTGATCCTAAAGGTCAATGGAGAATTGATTTCAAGCCAATTTGATATATGGTTAGCTCTAATTAATTAAGGAGCTATTTTGAGTATTTAAGCCAATTAGGGTTATTTTAAATGAGTTAACTTAAAACCTATTTTTCCTAGGGTCCTCTGGTCATAAGAGACATCACTAAATTTTCCTAGAATTTATTTCACAACATGCTAATTATTGGAATTAAAATACTTAAAACAGCAACATGAATTTGAAAAATCAATAACTTCTCATAAGGATGGCCTCTGACTTTGGAAAATTCAAGGAATGTTCCCAAATTCAGAGGCTTCAAAAGCCCTATGGTCTCATGCTATGGTGAATTTCCTATATGCATGGAGAATTAAAATAATGCAGAGGGTAAATAAATTATTAAAAATAAAATACTTGATGAAATTAAATAATTTATTTTCCACATTATTCTCCTTTGTTCACTGAGCAAGAGGGTATTTTTATTTTATTTTTCTGATTTTTCTACACAAAGTTATGCATTTTTGAAGTTTAGGGAATTAAATAAATCGAGAAAATCCCTAATTTTCTATTTATCCGAGTCGGCGCTGCGTCAACCTTAACATCTCCAAAGTGCCACGTGGCGCGCTCCCATTCGACGCCGCCACTTGAGTCAGCAGCCCGGGTCCCGCCTTCCGCGTATCATCCGTTGATCCGACCTAATCTGAGTCGTCCGTCCGCACGTGTATTAAATGAACGGCATCCGTTCATCGTCCCCAAGCATCCTCACCCGAGAGCCGTCCACACTAAAACCCTAAGAACTCACTCAATACTTAACGGATTTTCGTGTTCTTGTGCTCTATGGATTCGTCTTGAAGAGACGAACACATCTATATGGTGATCATGCATTGAAATTAAAGCATTTGAAATGGAGAATCTCTAGAAGCTCGGGATGAAGAATTAGCTCATACCTTTGCTCAGAGAAGTGTGGCTTCAATCTGAGGGTTGTGTCACCTTCGATTGGATCCCAGCAAGCTCCAGATGAAGTCTCCTAGTCTGGTGAATCGCTTAGGTATGATTTCGACCACAGCCAATCACAAACCTTGGAGGCTGGAGCAACAGAGTGGCCTGGAGAGGGGGCTTTTACTGGTGGACTTCTTCCCTTGGTCTGGTGAAGGTGTAGGACCAATCAATTTGAGGATTGATCCACTGTGGAGAAGTGTCCTAGTTTTGGGTGGAATTTTGGCTGAGAAATTGAGTTCTGTTGGTGGGGATTAGGGCAAATTGGCACTAGGGATCAACTCGCTCTAAGTATGGAGAGTGATGCTGGAGCAATTTTGGCGAGTTTCGAGTAAGGTCCGGTTCAGCACCTCCCATGGCCGAGAGGGGGTGGTGTTTAAATAGGAGAGGGTGGAGGGCCTCCCGGGGAGAGTTAGGGCTTGGGATCGACCGTGCTCTTGCAAGAGAAGAACGACTGCAATGGCCACTGGGGATGGGGCGGCTCGGCAGGTGAGAATTCCAAGTTTGGGCTCACATGTGAGCTCTCGGCCTGGTGGTTTCCGGTTCTTGTGGTGGTCGGCCGGCCGGGGTCGAGTCACCCTCGAGGTCGAGGAGGTCGGGCTCGGAGGTTTGTGCGATCACTGGCCATGGACATGTGTAAAGGAGTTGAATTGAAATGGAATGGGGGATGAGCTCATTTTGGGTCCAAATGGGTCAACCCACCTTTTGGGCTTGGTTCACCTCCCCATGGCTGATTTGGGCTGAGGGAGGATCAGATGGATCAGCTAGGAAAGGGTGGAGAAGTCACCATCCATGAATATTTTGATTAAACATGGATTAAGGTGAAGCATTAAAAGGGTTAAAACCTTTTTAAGGGGGCTTAAAAGAGGCTCCTCCTTTTGCCATTAGTGGCTTGATCACATGTCAAGCCTTCCATGGCTTCATGTGGCTTGTCCATGGCTTGCATAGCTTGTCTTTGGCTTGGGAAAAGTTGAGTCAATTTCATGGAAATGGATTTAAGAAAAATTTTGGTATTTAGGGGTGATTTGGCATGAGGCTTGATTTGTAATTATTTGATTATGGGATTATAACTTAGGGAATGGCTTTGATTAAATGGATGGCAAATGGAAATGCCATGTGGGCTTTAGGGCCAATTTTGGGCTTTTGTATTTGGTGGAAATGGGCTTTTAAAATGGTTTAGGGGAGTGGGCTTTTGGATTTTAAAATGGATTTTAGGATGGAATTTTGGCAAAGGCTTGGGCCAAATAATTGTTGGGTTTAGCTCATGGATGTGTCATGAGTGACTTGGAGCAAATTGGGAGTGATTTGGGTTTGAATTGGGTTGAATTTGGGCTTCTTTGGTGAATGGGCCAATATAGGTCAAGTGGGCTAACTTGGGCCAATGTTGGGCTAGGGTTGAAATTGATGTAAAATTAATGTTGGGAAATGTTTATGGGAGTGTTTCAAAGAGGTTTTGACTTTGGTTGGGCTTTGATTTTGGGGTTTGGGCTCATTTGGGTTAGGTTTGGGTTTAGGTCAAAATAGGGCCTTTTAGCTTTGGGTTGAAGTTGAGTGGGGTTTGGGTCTAAATGTTGGGCAAATCATGTTAGTGTTTTGTTTGTGGGAATGTTAAGGAAGATTTGGAAAAGATTTGGGGTTAATTGGAGTTGGATTGGGTGAGTTTGGGTTAGGTTTGGGTCATGGGTCCAAATTGGGCTTTAAGGCCAAAAGTGAAATTGGATCCAAATGTCAATCAAATTGAATTGGATTTGGTCTAGATTGGTATTGGGAATGTTGAATTGAAGTTTAGAATTGAATTGGACCAGAATTTGGGTCAATTGGGTAGGTTTGGCTTGACATTGGGTTCACTTTGGGTTAAAATGGGTCAAATTGGGGGCTTTGACAAAAGTGGGGTAAATTGACAAAATTGGCCCATGGTGTAGTTGAGAAAAATGAAATTGGGAATATTTGGGATTTTCTGGAATTTTCTGGGAATTTTCTAAATTTTTGGATTTTTGGGTCAAGAGGGGTATTTTGGGTATTTGGAGGGTATTGGGAGGTATTTTTGGAATTTTTGGTATTTTTGGCTATGGATGATCAATTTGAGTGGAGAGAAATGTTTAGGAATGATTTTGGAGAATTTTGGGTGATTTGGAAATTTTTGAGAAATTTGGGTAGTTTCAAGGGTTTTGGGTAGGCTAGGCGGGTGTAGGGTCCCGGGGGTCAAAAATTGAAAATTTGGGAAATTGAAGATTGGGTGAATGTAAGTGGAATGAAATCATTTTGGTTGAGCCATGAAGCCATATCAAGTCCACATGATCCATGAAGGGACTCATTTGAGGTATCCACATTGTTGTTCCTAACCCTCTTGCCGAGGGCTTGGGGGTTAAGGACCATCCATGTGAATCACCTACATGAGTCGGGAGGTCAAGTTAGGTATAGGTGTGTGAAAGTGTAGTGTATAGGTGTAGTGTGTGTGTAAGTCAGCCCCTTCACCGGACCGGTCCACCTGAGAGCGGTCCCAAGGCCAAAGAGTCTTATAGGAACTCATCCTTTAAACTTCCACATTTGATTTCAACCCTCTAGGTGATTAGGGGTCTATAGTCAAGTTTGTGGACTTTGCAGGGAGTTAAGAAGTGGTTTGAATTTCTAAAAGGTGGGTCCCAATTCTAGTTCTCTAAGATAGTCAAAGGAAAAGCCTAAGGCTAGATCCTAAGTACTAAAGAGAAGAAGAGAAGACCTCATAAAAAATGAGGTCAACAGAAAGAAAATACTTTAACTAAACTTTTGTGAGATGAAAACTTATGCAAATGAAATATCTTTTTCCTTTGTATGAACCAGTAACAAATTATGAAAAATGTTTGTTGTGAAAGTATCTAAAATGTGTTGTGCTAAATAGGAGCGATAATATTCTTTAGCCTTACTAGAGATGCTATTAAAAAAATAGGTTAATTCACTGTTCTAAAAATCTTGAAGACGGGATAGGCATGAAAGATTTTAGCTCTCACTCTCGAGTTTCCTTGAGTCCCTCCACCTGGGGGTTAACATCTCTTATCAAAACATAAAACAATAAAATAAATTAGGGGTTTTAGCCTATAGCTCTAAAGTCCTCTAATTTTACACCCATCAGGTATATCTCCCTATTTATTTACACTCAACCATATGGGTACATTCTCACCCATACAATCTCATATGATTCTTTCCAATTTTTGACTGAGACATTACCGTACTAAATCTTATATGTTCTCACAACATATTTTAACATCTTAAATGACCAAATTAAGAAGTAAATGAAGTGCAAGTTTTTGAATCATCACAACTTCTTCCAACGTGAAATACTATACTTCACACAACATATTTCTATAACTTAATTACTTCATCATATTAAGGAAAAAAGATAAAGAAAACTACTCAAAATTCATGGAGTAAACACAATCACAACTTGTTTAAAAGTAGAAATCATAGTGAAAACACAAGAAATCTTATTTAAAAACCAAATATATTACAAAGATAAAGACAAATTTGTCAATACTCTCCACAAAACTCTTGAAATTCATTTGAAAAATTTGCTTTCCCATATAATACTTTATTGAGGTTAGTGCCCAACTCCGTAGACTCTAAATCTCAATTCTACTTCTAATACAAACTATTTAAAATAAAGTAAAGATGGTGAAGTGGAGAGGAGTGTTCTAAGATAACTTCCTAGCATAAACCTCACTCTAAAACACTAACCACACCCTCCAACAACAACCATTTTTATGATCTTCAAGTCCTCTTTTTATACTTTTCCAAAAGGTGTCTTTGTATCTCTTCAAATTGTGTACAGATTCAATGTATCCTCCAAGAGATGCATCCATTCAAAAATAATTTGAATCAAAATTGGCACCAATAGGTAGTTACCCACGTTCTCACCAAGATGTGCTTCGAAAACCTCTTCAAAATGGCTCCTAAATTAAAATAACTCCCTTCTTTTAACTGTCACGCTTAAGCCCGGTGTACCGGCACTTAGCCGCGAGCCTGCTGGAGCGTAAGCTGTAAACTGTGGCTCATAATCGCAAGGCCTTGGTGCGTAAGCGCGATATCTAGCACTTAGCTGTCACTCATCACTTCTTTAATTTTCATCTTTTTTCCTCTAAATTTGATCATTTTTCCTTTTTCTCATCACAATCATCCACTTAATCATACATGTATGAAAAACACACAAAATATGTTCCATTAAAGCGCAATATCATCAAAATTAGGTATAGAAATATGCACAAAAATAATATATATTTGTCGGCATATTTTTAGGTTGAGTGTTATATTTTTGAAAAGGGGGTCGCTTACAGAAATTGTCGGTGAATTTTAAAGTTTAAATTTAATTTAAATATATATATATAATTTGAAAGGTAGCATTTGATTTTGAAAATAATTTTAAGTTTGAAAATTTTAAGAAATGAAATCAAACTGATCTCACATCCCAAATAGTTCATATAAACGAGCACCACACCACAAACCGTGTATCTATCTCGAAGGACAAACACACTGCTTGACGATGGGGCTCAACTAAATAAACTAGAAGATTTATGACATCTGTTTGGTCTGCGAACCAATTTTGTAAGCCGACAAGTTCCCCTGCTTAATATAAAGGAATTAAGCAGGGTTTATATTACCTGGGTTCTTAAAGTTCCCTATCAGGGCAAGCCCCTATAGTTATTTACATCTTAAATGACGGGAATCATTTAAGAAAACTCTCGATAATGATCAATAGATTTGCTCTCAAGAATTTCAAAGTTTAAGGTTTTCAAATGATTGGATTTTGGAGATTTCAATAGGGAATAGCTCAAATTCGGAACAGTTTATTTTAAGAATCCAAAGAAAGAGAAGTAGGAGAAGTTGAGGATCCAAGTAGAGTCTTGGCAACTTCCCAAACTATCCTATTGTTTGGTTTAGATTTGGGAGTATCATTTAATGTTATTATCCTACCAATTTTATTTATTTAGGTCTTATATTTGTATGATATAGTCACAAAAATAGCCTCGAAGATGTGAGGGTTTATGTTGTACTAAACGACCACCTCGAAACCTTAAGACCGGTTAGGGCTTAATTTGCATAACATGATTATACAAATGCCTAACAAAAAGTTGAGGAATTATGTTGAACTAAGCAAACTACCTCGAAGTCCTATGGCTTGGTTATTTAATTCTAAGAAAGTTTTGTTGAAGTAGATCTGAGTTTTGCTGATGACGATGGTCGTGCTGCCCACCATGCTCCGAGCTCCTTGTTATTGCAGAGGTTTAGTTTTAGAAGGTGAAAATCAGGAGATGAGAGAAGTGTCTTGGTTTAGAGAAATCTTAGAATCCAAATGTCTTTAGTGTCTTAATTAAAACAAATCTTAAAGTTGTTTAAACAGAACCGATTAAGATCCCACGGTTCCGTCATCCCGACACTGTTATTTTCATCTAATTCACTTAGTCCACATGAATTTGCTAAACTCAACTGAATGAGTTCCACACTTTCATTTAGACCGTGGGAAATCCCGTTAGCAACACGTGAGTTACATCATCCGAGGTATTCCCGATCATTCAATGAGACGTTTTAATTTAGTTGCAATTGTAGTTTTTTTTTGTTCAGATTGTGATTAAATTTTGAGTTGTTTTATATTTTGGAATGTTATGAGGTGAATTTTATCTTGCAATGACTTTTAATTTAGTTTTAGTTTCAGTTTAGGGACTATCCTAAAGGTTTTGGTTTTCATGCAACAGTCTTGTTTATCATGCAAGAAAAGTAAAGCGCAATGCATGTAAGTAAATTGCAATAAAATAAAAGAGTACCTGGAGGGTCTTCCCGTCATCCCAAGCTGCACTTAAAACACATGTTAAGGCATTTAAATATTTCAACAAGTACCTAGGTAAAGCTAAGGGAATGCTTTTGGTTGTCTATCAAATTCCTAATCCTATTGCTAGTCATCTCTTATGACGTTTAGGTTGTTATATTTTGTTTATGGATGATTTTCTTCATCAAAGAACAATTAAATTCAATTTTTCTTCTAAAACATCCCGTCATATTGAGGAAGTGCTTAGGACGAGTCCTAAACATCTTTTCAATACTTCCGAGATTATTTTGAGTCCAAGTAAATTTAGTTGCAAAGGTGAATTAATCATCCAGTAGTTTAGTTAAGCTTTGTCTCTTGCTCAGTGAACTTGGGTATTTGATTACCCCATGAATGAAGTGACATCTCACTTAATACTCTATTTAAGAGTTATAATAATTGAAGCCTTTAAGGACAAGTTGGGTTATTGAGAATTTTAATCATTCTTAATTTATTGGGTTATTGAGAATTTTAATCATTCTTAATTTAAAGTTTGAGTTAATGATTTAAAGTGATTTAATTTAATTATGAGGTTTTAATTAATAATTTTAAGTTTGGAATAGTGTTCAAATTATTTTAGATTTAATTTAAATCTTTACACTTTCAATTATCTTAGTATTTCAGATTGATGTTTATATTTTAAATTTACTTAAATAGAAAGAGGTGTTGAAATTATTAATGTGTTTTGATTTAACTCTTAATGATTTCATTTAGGTTTGTTGTTAAGTGATTTTAATTTAATTTAATTTGATTTTAATTTAATTTTATTTAATTTAATTTAATTTAATTTTAATTTAATTTTAATTCAATTTAATTTAATTTAATTTTAATTTAATTTAATTTTAATTCAATTTAATTTTAGTTTCAATATTTTAAATTTAATTTAATTTAATTTTTAAGGTGTTAATTTAATTTAATTTAAACTTTGACTTGCCTTAATTTAATTTAATTTAATTTAACTCCAAGACTTTAAATTTGATTTTTATTATTGGACCATTTAACATTTTAAGCTTTAATTCATATAAGGGTTATCTTCTTTTTAATTTTTAATTTATTTAATTTGGATTATTATTTTAATCTTTAATTAAGAACTAAATATTATTTAAATGACTTATTTAGGGATTTTTAAATTAAAGAGTAAATATCCTCTTAATAATATCCTTATTTTAATAATCCAAATTTTAAATATATTCTTTCCAAAATTTAAATTATTTAATTAATTAGAGTTTCATTTTGATATTTTCAAAGTGTTTAATGGATTTCTACCCTTTTAATTTCCCTATGTTTCAATCATCCAAGATAAAATTAAAATCAAATATTTTACCCTCCATTTTGAATAAACCTAAAGTTTTAATTAAGAGTTAAAATTCTTAATTACCTTTATGCCCTTTTAGGCTTATTTATTTCATAACTCACTAAATTGAGCTCAAATAA
The DNA here is from genome assembly GCA_022702705.1 of Papilionanthe hookeriana x Papilionanthe teres. Classification (NCBI taxonomy): domain Eukaryota; kingdom Viridiplantae; phylum Streptophyta; class Magnoliopsida; order Asparagales; family Orchidaceae; genus Papilionanthe; species Papilionanthe hookeriana x Papilionanthe teres. The sequence goes on along the minus strand of CM040429.1, from coordinate 86,965,958 downwards.
ATTTAAATTTTTTATGTCACCTCTCTCACATGTCAATTAAGACATTAGAGGAGAAAATGTGATTTTTCTGAATTTCATTTATTTATATAATTATTTTTAGTGAAAAATAAGGGTTTTCAATGGAAATTCAACAACATGAACAAGGTAAGGTTTCTATCCTTAAGAAAATTATGGGATGTTCCTAATGACCAGAGGACCACTTGGACCAATTTTTGTGATTTTTTTAATCATACTTTATTTATTATAATTATTTTGAGTTTTAGAGTATTAATTAATTTTAAAATAAAATAAAAATTTAAAAATAAACGTTATATTTTTCTTAAATTTCTCTGACCTCATGGAGTCCAAAGAAACAAATTTTATAATTTTTTGATTTTTCTTTAATTTATTAGAATTATTTTAGTGAAAAAGGTTGAAAATTCATTTTTTAATATTAAAAATTACATTAAGCCTTTAAAATTTAATATCTTATCCTAAGGACTTAGGAAAAATATTTGGTTTGTTCCTAAGTGATTAGGAGTCAAAATGTGACATTTTATGATTTTTAATATTTTTGTGATTTTTATTATTTTTTAATTATTAAAATATTAAAATATTGTGAAGAAATCAACTTTTTTAGAAAATTCCAATTTTAATTTTCTTGAACTCCTCTAATATCAGAGAACCTCCAAAACTATTTTTGTGAATTTTTGAAAAGTATTTTTGGAGTTATGAATTTTTAAAGTTCCATTTTGCTTATGAGGCTTAATCAATTCATTTGGTGGGGTTAATCAAGTCCAATTGATTTCAAAATTTTATGTAAGGTTCCTCTGACCCTAAAGAGCAATGGAGAATTATTTTCAAGTCAATTTGGTGTGTGGTTAACCCTAATTAATTCAAATTCAATTTTGGGAGTGTAGGCCAATTAGGGTTATTATGAATGAATTAACTCAAAATATATTTTTCATAGGGTCCCCTGGTCCTAAGAAACACCACTAAATTTTCCTAGAGTTTATTTTACAACATGCTAATTATTGGAATTAAAATACCTAAAATAGTGACATGAACTTGAAAAATCAATAACTTTTCACAGAGATGGCCTCTAACCTTGAAAAATTCAGAGAATGTTCCCAAGATCAGAGGCTTCAAAAGCCCTATGATCTCATGCCATGGTGAATTGTCTATGCAAATGGAGAATCAAAACATCGGAAACAGTAAATAAATTATTAAAAATAAAATACTCATCCAATTTACTTGATTTCTTTTCCACATTATTCTCCTCTATTCACTAAGCAAGAGGGTATTTTAATTTTATTTTTGTGATTTTATTAGGGGTAATTTGGCACATGGCTTAGTTTAGAAAAATTCAATGATGAATTTGAAACATAGGGAGTGATTTAATTAAATGGATGATGAGATGAAAGTGTCATGTAGGCTTTGGATTGATTTTGGGCTTTTGAAATGGTTTTGGATGGGCTTTTAAAATGGTTTAAAGAAGTGGGCTTTTATATTTAAAGTAAATTTAGGATGAAAAATTTGTAAAGTATTGTGCAAAATAAATGTTGCAATTGGTTTAGGCATGTGTCATGAGTGATTTGAAACAAGTTTAAAGTGATTTGGAGTAGAATTGGGTTGAATTTGGGCATTTTTTTTTGTAAAGGGGCCAAGGTGGGCCTAATTGGGCTAACTTGGGCTAAGGTTAGGCTAAGGTTAAATTTGGTGTAAAATTAATATTGAAAAATGTTTATGGGAGTGTTACAAAGAGTTTTCAACTTTGGTTGGGCTCTAATTTTGGGATTTAGGCCCATTTGGGTTAGGTTTGGGCTTAGGTCAATTTAAGGGATTTTGGTTTTGGGTTAGGTTTGGGTGGAGTTTAGGTTTAAATTTTGGGAAAATCAAGTTAGTGTTTTGTTTTTGGGGATTTTAGGAAGGTTTTAGAAAAGATTTGGGGCCAATGGGGTTGAGTTGGGTTGGTTTGGGCTAGGTTTAGGTCATGGGCCAAAATTGGGCCTTTAGGCTTCAAATTGAAATTGGGCCCAAATGTCAATCAAATTGGAGTTGTATTTGGTTTAAATTGATATTAGGGATATTGAATTGAAGTTTAGAATTGAATTGGACCAAAATTGAGGTCAATTGGGGTGGTTTGGTTTGACATTGGGTTCTTTTGGGTTAAAAATGGGTCAAATTGGGGGTTTTAGTACAAGTGGGGTAAATTGACAAAATTGGCCCATTGTGTAGTTGAACAAAATGAAATTGAGAATATTTGGGATTTTCTAAAATTTTCTGGGAATTTTTAGAATTTTTGGATTTTTGGATTTTTGGGGTAAAAGGGTATTTTGGTAATTTTGGGGGGTTTAGGGGTATTTTTGGAAATTTTGGTATTTTTGGCCAAAGATGGTCAATTTGAGTAGTGGGAAGTGTTTAGGATTGATTTTGAGGGATCTTGGGTAATTTAGGTAATTTTGCAAATTTTGGGTCATTTCAAGGGTATTTGGTAGGTTTGGTGGGTGTAGGGCCCCGGGGGTCAAAAACTAAAATTTTGAAAAAAAAAGAAGATTGATCAAATGTGAGTGAAATGGAATCACTTTGGTTGAACCATGAAGCCATATTAAGCCCATATGAGCCATGAGAGGACTCATTTCAGGCATTCACTATGTTGTTCCTAACCCTCTTAGCTAGGGGCTTAGGGGTTAAGGACCATCCATATGAATTATCTACATGAGTCAGGAAGTCAAGTTGGGTGAGAGTGTGGTTTTAGGACTTGGAATGTGTGTGAGAGTGTAGTGTATGTGCAAGTCAACCCTCACCAGACCGGGCCACCCGGGAGAGTCCTATGGGAACTCATCCTTTAAACCTCCACATTTCGATTTCAACCCTCAGGTGATTAGGGGTCTGCAATCAAGCTTGTGGGGTTTGCAGGGAGTTAAGAAGTAGTTTGAATTTATAAATGGTGGGTTCCATTTCTAGTCCTCTAAGATTAGTCAAAGGAAAAGCCTAAGGCTAGATCCTAAGTACAAAAGAGAGAAGCAAAAGACCTCACCAAAATTGAGGTCAACAATATTCTAGGTGTATCAGTCAACCATTGACCTTATTGGTCAAACTTTGGTCAAAATGACCTAATAGTTACCACAATAACCATTTGGTCAATACAGATATCCAACTAAACCAATTGATCAAATTTGATCAAAGTGGTCAACTTTGGTCAAATTGGTCAACTCTAGTCATCTCTGATCAACCTTGGTCAAAATACTCAATTTTAGACCAAATTGATAAAATTAGTCAAATGGTTAACACCTAAAATCATTTTTGACTAATCCATGGTTTTATAATATAATTTCATAATTAATTCAAAATGAAATTATAATTATATAACCCTAAAATAAAATCAAAAGGATGACATCGCGTATGACATCTAAAATCCATAAATGATTTTCAAAATTAATTCGAACACATGTATGGTAGCCCATGAGTTAACCATGACCCGTGAGATTTATTATAACCCATGACACATAATTGTTGATAAAGGACAAAAGATCATCATGACACCATCATGACGGGAAGAGGTATGTGTCATTCTTTCATAAAATATGGAATGAAGATGTGGTGAGATCACCACTCACCTCCATCTTCATCCAATGAGAGAAAAATCTATCTAAACCCTTATCCAATACATGATTAATGTCATCATGATCAAAGCATAAAAAATGGAATGAAGAGGGATATGTGTCACCTCTTTGACAAAAGACAAAAAATTATTATGACACCAGCTTGAAGTGAATAATGAGGTGTCATTCCCTCATGAATGTTTTAATAAGGATAAGGAGAGATCATCACTCACCTCCCTCCTAATCCAATGGAAAAGAAAACTTAGCCGAATCATCCTCCTCTTCATGATTAACCTCATCATGACATTTCATGAAAAGTGAGGAAAGAGAGGACGCATGTGTCATTCTCTACACAAACTCATTAAATTATTGGTAAGAAGCATATGGTGAAGGTCTATCTAACCTATCTTAAGCTCTTATCCACCTTATGAGCTAAACAATAAAAGGAGGCCAAAATTAGTTGTCAAATCTTCACCATGGTTAGGTTCATCATAACCAAGACATGAAAGAGAGGGAATGAGAAGCTTATGTGGCATTCCTTCATGAAATATGGAATGAGGATGTAGTGAGCTCGTCACTCACCACCACCTCCATCCAATAGGAGAATGACCCATTTAAACCCTTATCGTAGACATAATTAGGGCCATCGTGACCAAATTATGAAAATTGGGAATGAGAACGCATATGTGTCATCTCATCCCAAATTCATTGAATGACTAATGAGTATATATGAGGGAGGTCAATTCAAGGGCTTTACCCACCTCATGAACTATCTAATAGGGGAAGAACAAGCTAAGGTCACCAAGATAAGGCTGATGATGGAAAGCTATGGAAATGAGGGAGAGGAGCATATGTGGCAACATTCTCTTAACATAAAGCATGACTTGGATGCTTGAATCAAGAAAATTAGTCAGCTCCTTTTAAGAGCCTTATCCGCCTCTCCATTTACCCAATGAAAGCAAGACAAAACCATGGGTAAGTTCTCATATTTATGAAGGCTCACATGAATATCATTTGGAAATGATTATCCATGGTTATCCTTAGCCTGATATTTATCCCTTTGTCATCATGAGCAAGTACAAGCCTTCCCCAAATGATCTCAAGCTCTATAGCCACCTTTAATGACTATAAAAAGGGGTAACTCATGAGCTACAAAAAAGAGAGGAGATAACGATACACAGCCTAATTCCAGAAACTTTGAACATCAAACTTCTTCCTCATACCCTAAGGAATTGATTCTCCTTGGATTAAACCCCTGAAACCCATTAACCCGTCCCAATTTCTGTGCCCAAGAACATGACAAAATTCAAATCAAATAGAAACCCATTCAAAACTCCAAATTATTTCTTCTAAAAGCTTCCCTAAGCTCTAAGAAGACATTCTTGATCAAAATCAGCCTTCCCCATAGGATCCAACTTTCTTTTCAATATTTCCTTTCAACCGTGGGCTAATTTTATCAAAATCATACCCAGACCCAATTTCAACTCAAACTGAGTCAGAGGTAGGCTTCCTGAGTTCAAGGTGAAGCTTTGGAACCATTCTAATCAAGTTTTCATCCACTGAGGCCAAGGTATGGTGCTAAACCCTAAAGTTGGCTCAGATTTCAGACATTGTGAAGAAGATCATCACTTAATGGCCAAAGATCCGTATGGATGCGTTCGCCGAGTCGAGATGATGCTTTAGAAACAAAAATTTTAAATTTTGGTTAAAGTTCTAAGGAGAACTTAAGCCCTAAATCATGAGCAGTTCTCGGTTTATCTCCTTTGAAGAAGATGAACCAATGCCGTCCATTTCTATATTTTGTAAATGGACGGCCTTGATTTATTATAGGTGATTTGCGTCTTCGATGTGTATGAGGACACGAGTTACCCCATGGCTTTTTCAGGTTCTTTAGGATTTATTTAAATCCTGAAAAACATTAAAAACTTCAAACTTACATATTTTGACGTAGAAAATTCACAAAAATATGACAAAACTACCCTTAGGCTCAGAAATGTAACGAAAAAATTATGAAATCAAAATTTGGAATAAATGAATTATATATATATATTTAATTAATTAATTACTCTCTAGAGTAATTTAATTATTAAAAATTATTTGTAGTTCCAAAAATTCTCAAATTTTCACAGATTAATCCTTTCATCCTTAGAGACATTCCCTGATTTTTTTCAAGACTAGAAGAATTCCCTATGGTTCAATTTCCTAATTTTAATCAAATTTTCATTATTTCCAAAAATAATTATAAAAATTAAGAAGTTGGAAATTAAGCTTAAAAATGGTTAGAAAATTCATAGTGACACTTTTAAAATCTAAAATGACAATTTTTAGCCTTTTGAAAATTTTAAATGACATCTTCATCACTTAGGGTCAAAATTGTTAAATTTACATTTAAAACCATAGAAATCCTTAGGCTTGATCTTTAGCCTTAAATGACATGTAGGATTGACCCAATCCTAAGTCTTAGGTCTGATTAGATCTTGGGTAAATCTAAACCTTAACTAACATAGGGTTTACTCACCTTCTTAGGAATATTGGGGCTAGTTTCTATAGACCCAAAGTCAAATCTCAAATGTTGAGTTCAAACTCACATAAGACCTATATCTAATACACATAGACTCATGTTAGAATATGAATCCAATCCCAAATGGATTCAAGTCAACCTTAGACATTTAGGTTCAATCCATGTGAATCCACACTTCATTATAACCCTAATTAGGTCTTAATCCATAATTAGACTTGATTAAACCCTATTAAGCCTTAATAACATTAGGTTTAACACCATAAACCCTAATTAGGTCCATGACATCAATTAGACCTGATTAAACACTGTTAAGCCTTAATTACATTAGGTTTAATACCATAACCATTATTAGGTATAAGACATCAATTAGATGTAATTATACCATGTTAAGCCTTAATCACATTAGGTTTAATACCAAAACCCTTATTAAGTCTAAGACATAAATTAGACCTGATTAAATCCTGTTAATCCTTAATCACGTTAGGTTTAACACCATAAACCCTAATTAGGTCTAACACTCATTAGACTTAATTAATCACCTTGAACCATAATAACATTAGGTTTAAGATAAATCAAACCCTAATTAGGTCTAACCCTTCATTAGACCTTATTAATCACCTTAAAACTTAGTAACAATAGGTTTATGATAAAACAAACCCTAATTAGTTCTAAACCATCGTTAGACCTAATCAATCCTATTAAACTTTAATTACATTAGGTTTAATACAATTCAAACCTTAATTAGGTCTAACTCCTCATTAGACTTAATTAATTCTTAAACCTTAACTAAATTAGGTTTAACTAACCATAAACCCTAATTAAGTCTAACCTTAATTATACTTAATTAAACCTTAAACCTTAACTAAATTAGGTTTAAGTAAACATAAACCCTAATTAGATCCAGTCTTAATTAGACTTACATAACCCTTAAGCCTTACTTACATCAGGCTTAAGCAACCTTAAACTATAATTAAGTCTATCTCTAATTAGACTTAATTAACCCTTAAGCCTTACTTACATTAGGCTTAAGCAAGCTTAAATAATAATTAAATCAAACCTTAATTAGACTTAATTAACCCTTAAGCCTTATGTACATTAGGCTTAAGCAACCTTAAACCATAATTAAGTCTAACCCTAATTAGACTTAATTAATCCTTAAGCCTTACTTACATTAGGCTTAATCAACCTTAAATCATAATTAAGCCTAACCCTAATTATACTTAATTAACACTTAAGTATTACTTAAATTAGGCTTAATCCTAAATCATAATTAAGTCTATCCATAATTAAACTTAATTAACCCTTAAGTCTTACTTACATTAGGCTTAAGTAACCTTAAACCCTAATTGAGTCTAACCCTTTAGACTTAATTTATCCTTAAACTTTAACTAAATTAGGTTTAAGTAACCATAAACCCTAATTAAGTATATTCCCAATTAAACTAAATTAAAATCATGACTTAGGTTAAATCAAACTTTAGGTTTAACCTACATTGAACTTAAGTCAAACCTAAACTTAGGTTCAACTTAACTTGAACCCAAGTTAACTCAAACCTTAGGTTCAACCTACATTGAACCTAAGTTAAACCTAAATTTAGGTTCAACCTAACTTGAACACAAGTTAACTCAAACCTTAAATGAAAGGATAACTTAGGTTCAACCAAACTTAAACCTAAGTTAACATAAACCTTTATGATTAACCTACAAACCCAAATTTAGGTTCAATCCAAATTGAATCTAACCTAACTCAAACTTTATGTTCAATCCAAATTGAACCTAACCAAACCAAAGCTTTAGTTTCAACCTACATTGAACCTAACTCAGCCAAACTTCAGGTTCAACCGAAATTGGACCTAGCCAAATTTTTAGGTTCAACGTACATCGAACCTAAATAAACCAAACTTCAGGTTCAGCCCATATTGAACCTAACCAAACCTTTAGGTTCAATCTACATTAAACCTAACTCAACCAAACTTCAGGTTCAACCCAATTGAACCTAACCAAGCCTCTCAACCAAACTTTAAGTCCAACCTATATTGAACCTTGAACCCAAGTTAACGCGAACTTTAGATTCATCCGAAATTAAATCTAACTCAACATAAACTTTAGATTCAACCCAAATTGATTCTAACTCAACATAAGCTTTAGATTAAATCCAAATTGAATCTAACTCAACCTCAACCTTAGGTTCAACTCATATTGAACCTAACTCAACACATATCTTAGGTTTCAACCCAAATTGACCTAACTTAACCTAAGTCAACGTCAACCTTAGGTTCACCCAAAATTAAACCTAAACCTTAGGTTCAACCTAAATTAAATCTATGTCAACCTAAACCAACTTAAACCTTAGGTTCAACAAAATGAACTTAAGTCAAATCTAAATTCCTTGGGTTCAGAAAATTGAACCCAAACCAAATCTAAACCCTAATTAGTTCTAACCCTAATTATACCTAATTAATCTCCTTAAGCCTTACTTACATTAGGCTTAAGTAAACCTAAACCCTAATTAGGTCTAACCCTAATTAGACTTAATTAATCACATTAAGCCTTAGTCACATTATTCTTAAGATAATTAAACCTTAATTAGGTCTAAACCCTAATTAGATCTAATTGACCTCTTTTAAGCCTTAACTATACTAGGCTTAAGATAAATAAACCCCAATTAGTTTTAATCTTAATTAGACCTAATTAACTACATTACACCTTACATACATTAGGCTTTATTCAACTTAAACCCCAATTAGGTCTAATCTAACTAGTCCTAATAAAGCTGATTAAACCTTACCCATGTTAAGTTTAATTAGATTTTAAATAAAATCAAACTCTTAGGTTCCACCTAACTTGAACCTAAATCAAATCAAACTCTTAGGTTCAACCCAACATGAACCTAAATCAAATAAAACACTTAGGTTCAACCTAACTTGAATCTAAATTAAATCAAACTCTTTGGTTCAACCAAACTTGAATTTAAATCAAATCAAACCTTTAAAACCTAAACTAAACATTAAGTCCTACTTGCATTGGACTTAGAATAATTTCAAACCTTTGGTTCAATTCATATTATACCTAAGCCAACTTTAGATCCTACTTATAATTGGATCAAAATACATTGGACTTATGACCATATCAAACTTTAGGTTTGATTCATATTAAACCTATGCCAATTTTAGATTCTACTTTCATTGGATCTAAATCAACCTTAAGTCCTACCCACATTGGACTTAGTACCAATTCAACTCCTTGGGATCAATCCTAAACAAATTTTAAGTCCTATCTACATTGGACTTAGAATCATTTCAAACCCTTCAGTTCAATCCATAGTGAACCTTGATCAACTTTAGGTCCTACTTAAATTGGACTTAAAATAATCTTTAACCTTAGGTTCAAATCACATTGAACTTAAACCAAACCTTTAACTTAAGATAAACACAAAGTTGAACTTAAGTCAAAATCCTTAACTTATGGTTCAACCCACATTGAACCCTAAAATTAAACATTTAACTTAGGAGCAACCCAAAGTTAAAATTAAGTAAAACATCAACCTTAGGTTCAATCTACATTGAACTTAAACTCAACATTCAATCCAAATTGAAACAAACCCAACCAAATCTTTAGGCCCAATTGACATCAGGACCTCAAACTCTAAGTCTAACCTATATTAGACTTAACTAAATTTCATTAGGTTCAACCAACATTAGAACTTAAACATTAAGCCTCATTTACATTTAAACTTAGTTAAATTTATTAAAACCTTTAGATTCAGAAGACATTGATCTATATTCCTATATCTAATTCATATTAGATTTAACTCAAAAATATAAGATTCAAATGACACTGAATCTAAATTCCCAAGTCTAATTTACACTAGACTTAATCCAAAACCTTTAGATTCAAAAGATATTTGAATCTAAATTCCTAAATATAGTTCATATTAGATTTAACTAAAAATCATTAGATTCAAATGACAATGAATCTAAAATTCTCAAGTCTAATTAGATCTTACAGACATTAGATCTAAATAAGCTTGACTCCTTTCTTTATGTCTAAATTACATTAGACTTAAATAAACAAATAAAAACCGACAAATAAAAATCAATTAAAATGACACATGAAAAATTTTAATTGGTTAATAAATCGTAAACAACTTAAAATTTTTCAACCTAAAATCTGAAAAGACATTCAAACTTCAATGAAACATTAATGAACAAAGATCACTAAATGCAACTTGAACCCCAACGCATTTGATCTACATAGATTTCTTGGACGATCCAATCCTAGTTGTTGACAGGAGTCTTCCGGTCCTACTTTAAAAACCTTTCACACTAAGTAGATCAAGACATCCAATGACCCTGGGATGACGGAGTCATGGACATCTTGACCAGTTTGTGTAAAAATTCAACCAACTAAATAAATAAAATTGATATTATTTCTTTTGTAAGAATAACTCTGACACTATTTTTCTTGTAAGTTGAAGATAAGTTCCATTTTAGATTTACTTTACATGTTATGAGGATCTGCTAACTCTGTTTTGCAGGGTGACATTCTGACGACGGGACAATAAACTTCTAAACAAAACAATAAACAACAAAACAAAACCAAAATCTCATAAAAAAAAGATATTAAAACTAAAACAAAATGACATCGCACGTATTGAAACAAAATGACATAACAATAAAACAAAATGACATGACATAAATCAACAGAAAAAGACAAAACAAAATATAGTAACATAATAAAAACAAAACAACGACAACAAAACAAAATAACAACAACAAAATAACAAAAATAAAATAAAACAATGACAACAAAACAAAATATTAACAAGAAAATGACATCGACAAAACCAAACGACATCAACAGAACCAAATGACATCAACAAAATAATGACAACAAAACAAAAACGATCTTAGGCATGACATACAAACAAAACGACATTACAACTTGACATAAATAAAAACAAAAATGACATTACGAATTGACAAAAAAAATGAAAAAAACAGCATTACAACTTGACAAACAAAAAGAAAAAGACATTACGACTTGACAAAAAAAAAACAAAACGACATTATGATAGAACTAATCCAAACCTTTAGGATAGTACACGACATTTAGAAACATATTCCCTCTAGGAATGAACATTGATATTTCTTTTCTTAAGCTTGACATTAAAATTTTTTTGAGAACAACTAGTTAACCTTAATCAGAAGTTTTTTAAGTGATTAATCACTTAAGTTGTAATTAACTATAGGAGCTTGCTCCAATAGGAGAATTCAGATCTCAAAATAGGGATCATACCTAAAAATCTCTGGTTATTAGGTTTTCATGTTTTTTTCCTTACACGAGAATCTCTAGAATCAAACATTCTATAGTTTTCTCTGTAATATTCATCTCAACGAAATTATCCCGACATTTCTTTTTCTTTTGTTTTCTATTTACATTAGCCCTTTCTTTCCTTCTCCAACTTTCCTAATATTTAAGGATCCCTTACATGATCCAAAAGAGTAAGTTATTTGGAGATCAGTGCAATGTGATAGTTAAACAGAGTAGCGACTCCTTGACAACAATGACACCAACAACTAACCGACAGAGAATTAATCGGTAACACAACAGCAGGGCAATGATGAGGATGACAAGTCAGAGCCATCACCTCCTCATCATTCATTTTGTTTATTATGGACGCCATCATGTACATATTTAAGCTCTCTAATTCTCATTCTCCTTGATTATGACAACAATAATAATGATGAGAGAATCTTAATTTTTCAAAAAATCACTAGTATTCATGACAATTAAAAGAGAAATCATGGAAAAATCTTAGAATTCCACGTAAAGATCCCTATAAATAAAAGCAAATGAGAGGAAAACATATCTCTTCTTTGCCTTTCTTGGAGTGGGTTGTCTTCCTTCTTCTATTTTTAGGGATCATGGAGAACAATTCCCCCTCCAAATCAGCCAAGATCAGTGAAGATGCCCGAATGAAAGTTGTCCAGATTATGAAGCTACAGACAAAAGTTTCCTTCCTCTCAAAATGTGCGTTCTGAGAAGCCTTCTACAGTGGATGTGAGATCCTTTGAACTAGTAGATGTAGTTGAGTCATCTAACTCACTTATTGATCGCTCTACGTAGAGGTCCCACACAAGGGAGGGTAAATTTCCTGTGAAGAAATCCCAGACTATAGTGGTAACCCATTTAAAAGGTAGGTCGGCATAGCCTTCAACTTATACCTAGGATCTTCCCTTATTGTTGAAACAACAGGGACCAGAGCCTGCAGCTGAGGTGGTGCTCACAATGGAATAGATGATATTCATTCAGGATACAGTCTAGGATCTTTTGTCGATGGAATCCTCAGAGGTGGCTGCCTCCTTTCTATCGATCGAATGAGAAACTAGGAAGGGGTTTCAATCTTTTACCACTTATGTTTGCATCAGATATTGGGTTCATCTAGTGAGTGGAACAACACCCCGCCTCCTATGGAACGCAATGCTGCCAGGGATTTTGTTGATCTTGGATCTGTTGAAGGTTCTATAAGTTTAGAAGGATGGCTTGGAGACTGACAGTTGATCTGGCTAAAGCAGTGAGGGCTTGGTGCTGACACGCAATGCAAATATATGTTTCAAGTAATAAACAGGCTAGAGAGTATCACATATCAATCCAAAGGGAAATTATAATAATTATTTTAATAGAAAAATCATTAGTTTATGAATCCGACAAACCTTGCTTGGTGGTTTCACAAAGAAGGATTTAAATCCCAATCTTAATAAAAATAGAATAGTTCATAGACACAAGAAACAGAGGAAGCCAAAAAAATCTCAGGTGTTTCTTCAATATTGATGAGGCTTGTGCCTCTGTGATTCGGGATTGGGGTGATCGTAGCTTTCCTAAATGTTTCCTTTATGATTGTTGTTAATCGAGGATATGTTACACATTATGCTATGTCTTGGTCAAAAGAATTCTAGAAATCATGAAGTTGAGGTATCCTTAAGCCCCATGATATTCCACATAATTGTTTTGATCTCCTTGAATGATTGTTGAATACCACTGGAATATGTCTATTCTCTAAGAATTCTGCGATTAATCCTTCATTTTCACTATGCAATGGTTAGAAGTCTTAGCTTCACAAAATACTTTAACATACTAGGAGTAAATTAAATTCTTAGCTTAACCAACAACATAGGCCATGAAACATAATAGCATTTTAGGGGGAAAAAATCTAGGAAAACCATGATGAAAGCCACTAACCCCACATCACGAAGAGAGGAAAATGAGCTTAGTCGTACATGTTCAAGGAAATCACAAACACAAGATCCATGTAGAACTTCATTTCAAGAGATAAACAAATAAATGTTACAAAAAAGGCTTATCTTCTTCACATGAATAGCACCTTTCCAACTTATCCACAAATCTCTCAAAAAGTCCAAGGACTCAAAGGAAGAAATCACCCCTTTAGGTTTCAATCCAAAGGAAGGAGAGAAACCAAAGGAGATAAATCTCTCAATACCTCACCTCTCTTACAGCCTCTAATCACCAAAGATTAGCTGAATCTATTCTTAAGAGAAAATATATGGACAAGACTCGACAAAGGTAAGAAAATTCTTGCCAAATAAGTTTCAACAGGCTGGGCTCAAGTCCGTCATGATTCTGGTGTCTGCGTACTAGGTTGTGGGTGTACTATGTTTTTTGCAAAGAGAAGCCTGCAGTTGCATTATGGAGAATGCGAGAGCTCTTTAGTTGGCATGGGTATGCTGAACACAGCGCAGTTGCGTCGGGGATAAAGGTGTGTCGTATGTGCTGCACGGGTGCGCTGGTCTTGAATATCTGTATTATGCTATTTTCCACTCTCTTTCGGTCCAATTTTACATCCATCCTATCACCTACACAACTAAGAAAAAATACCCTTCTCAAGCATAATATTAGTAGAAAAGATGTAAAAGGTAGAGAAATGTGCAATAGAAATATCACATATTTATCTTATATCAAATCCCCTAAAATTGCCTATTACTTGCCCTCAAGTAATCCTTTTGACTTAACTCATATATAAAATAAGAGGATTGTGTTCATTTTATAAGTCTCTATTCTATGAACAAAAAGGTCAACTTTATTAAGGTATTATGATTTTGAAGACTAAGTGAGGATTTCCTTGCATAATCACACCTTATACCCATCGTGTTTTACCTTTTTTCCAGACATAAGAATTCTTAATTATTAAAATTGGTGAGATTACAATCCCTCTTATTATTCCAAGAATGTTTTAAACACTTACTAATTTTTTTGACCATGGAGTCTCCTTTAATTAGTCATGCATTTATAAAGTTCGAAAGATTGTACCAAAAATGTAAGTCCACATTTGACCTTTAACTATGATTAGATGACCCACTTTTGACTATGATAATGTTTAACCTCAAGCTTCTTTTCCAGAATCTTTTTCTTCTGTTTTAGCTCTTTTTATGAGTATTTTTTTTCTTTTTTTTATTTTTAGGCCTGAGAGAATTATATATTTGCTTACGCAACACATTATTTATTCCTTTTCTTTTGCTTTTTTAGAGTTTAGGCTTCCTTGTCCATCCTTAATCACCTATTTCCCTACACCTTAATCCACTCTGTGGTTCTTAAATAAATTTTGTTTGATTAAGGTTCTTCCCTTGTTAAAATGAAAATAGTAAGTTTTTAAGAAGATCTAAGGATAGGTAATATGTTTCATAGTCCTACCTCTTTAAATGCTTAGAGATTTCTTTGTTTGGATAAAGGAAATCACTTTATGCATAAAGCTAGTATTATACACATCCATCTTAAATTTTTAGTGAATTTCAAAATGCCTTAATAACAGTCTTGCCTCTTATCCATTAAGTATTGACACTCATAATTTTTTGCAATTAACTAAAATCATTAACAATAAATAGAATAATTTAAGAGCAACTAAAAGTGTGAACCCCTAATCCTGGTTCTTGTCATACCATTTAATGATTCCCTATCAAATAATCTCAGTAGAACATAATGCAGAAAAAAAAGAGTTTAGACCCAACAATTTTGCAGAAAAAAGTATGGAATCGGGTAACATGCATGCAAGATATGTATAATTAAACAAAAAATAGGTCAAATTGAGTGCAACAATATACAACTGAAAAATAGATCATGAAAAATGAATCACAATCATGGTATATGCAATCACAAATGGAAACACATAATTACAGGCAGAACACACATCACAAGTCCGCCAATGAAACTATAACATTAAAAAGCAATAGTTTTCCCATCCCAAATCTCTAAGACGTTTTCATGACCCACTACTCATCATCCTCATCACCATTTATCTTATTCGGCCAAGACTGATATGGATCATACAGTGGCAAAAAGGTTCAGTGTTGGAGAACTGTGATACTAGTGCAGGTGGCTGCGATAAGAGCATGGGTGTGCTGGTTGGGGCACAGGTGTGCCAAATCCTTGTCTCAGGTTTTCCAAGCTCTTGACTTTGTGACACAATTTTTATCCAGATCGGGCATGGGGGAACAAAAATCCTTTCTTGGGAGCTATACGCCTAAAAAATTACTACTTTCTCACATACATTTTACACTCATTTTTAATGATATTTTAATGATATTACACTTTAAAGGAAGGTATTTTGTATATTTTAGCTTAAGGTACAAGAAATTTACTTTTGGAGAACAGAAAGCATGGGCAAAGTGATGCAATTTGGATCTAAAATGAGCAAGAAAGAAAATTCTGACCTGACACATTTCAATATGCTTTTCTATGCTTAATCACTTTTACACTTCTCACATATTTTTGAATTAAATTACACTTTAAAGAAAGATTTTTTCAAGCTTATCTTGTAGGCATATATGTTAGGAGTGAAACGAAATTGAAACAGGGCAAAACGAAGCTAAAACTGAGCCAAATTGAGCAAAATGGTGGAACCACTGTAGGGTGGCACCGGTGGCACTACAACTAGCTCCAGAAGTGCCAAAATCAAGAGAGCAGGAGTCGGAGGTGCCAAAACCTGTGCCAGAGGGAGCAGGACGAGTTTGGATGAATTTTTGGCAGTTTTTGACTATTTTTTAGATGTTCCAAAAGGCTCCAAGTAATTCAAACGTCCCATGGAGTGGTTCAATGCATCTAGAAACTTGAGGAAGGCTCTTAAATGAAGAGATTTGATTTTTGAATGAAGGGATTTGTCTCTTAGAATGAAGAGGTATCTCTTGGAAAAATAAGGGAATTTTTGAATCTTTTTAGAAGGGGGCTAACGCAACTTTGTGTGTGTGTGGGGGGGGTGGTGGTATTTTGTTGTGTGAGTCTTTGTGAGTGGGTGTGTATGTTGGAAAAACATGGAGAAATGTTTAGAGTTATTAGAATATGAGTAGAAATATAGATTTCTACCTTTTTTGGAGAGATTGGAGAGGAGATTTTGAGAGACTGTTTAAGGAATTGTACTAGCATTGCATAGATCAACAGAAGACTTTGTGGGAGGGATCTTTATCTTTCTTTCAAAGGAAAAAATCGAAGTATTATGCTATTCATTATCTTATAATATTATAAACACTTATCTAATGGATTTGCTTTGATGTAATGAAGTTTTCTGTTGTGTTTTCTTTGTGTTTTATGATTAGTTTTTCTTAATCTTCCTCCTTGTTTGGAAATAATGGCATGAGAAGATTATGTCATTGTTTTCATTTTAATTTTCTTTTGTAATAAGTAGGCTTCATGTTTTAGATTTTGGAATCCATGTTAGAAGAGGATTTTAGTTATAAATGTGGTGGGTTTTACTTGAACTTCATGTACATTACAATAAGGGCCTGTTGTAGCGTTAAAATTCATTGTAATTGCACTAAGGTCTGAGAGGCCAGTGTGATTCTCAATAAATTGGAACCACATTCAATTTCATGGATGAGAATGTAGTCCATGGGATTGAGTGCAAATAAATAGGTAAACATGTTTTGATGGGCGTAGAATTGGAGATTTTAGGATGATAGACTAAAATCCCCAATTTGGTCTGTTGGTTTGGAAACTGAAGTGAGATTGTTAGCGCTCGGGTTAGGGGGAAGTGGGAGCCAGTATCCTCTCAGCCTAACCACAGATTTAGGAACAAAACTCTGGATTAGCTAATGTTTTTTATGCACTTAACAGATGGTGAAAAATAAGATTGCTCCTATTTGACACATACAATATTTAATGTATCTCATTCCTATACATTATCCAATTCACTACATAATTGTAGTTTTTAACTTATCAAAATTCTTCAAACCAATTTATCCATAAAGGGCTAAAATTAATATTTTCCTTTAAGTATAGTTATTGATTGTTTTAAACTTAAGACTTACTTTTAGAAGTACCACCTGTTAGAAAAACCACTTAAATCGACCTTCCAAACTAAGGGCTGATAGAGTAGACTAGAATTTACCTAAGAGATTTCTTACCTTGCTTCTCTAAGGGATTGATACTAGGTTTTTAAAGAAAGCCCTATATTACTTGAAGCGATGCGTGCACTTGCGTAGAATCCATAGTGTGTGAATAATTATCTATATTTTATAATATTTCGATTTTGCTTTCTAGACATTAAATATAAATTGGGTTAAGTTTTTTGCCATAATTTGTAAGCTAAATTACTATGTAACAGCAGGTCTGGACAAGTTTTTGAAACTGTCTTAAGGGAATTAAATTGATATAAAACACGCAGAAAAACAACACACACTAGGGGCGCATCAGGAGCATCGAAATCGGTGCAAGGGCACTGTTGACCTCATTTTTTGTGAGGTTTAATCTTTCTCTTAGTGCTTAGGATCTATCCATAAGACTTTCTCTTTGACTATCCTAGAAGACTAGAGATGGAACCCACCATTTAGAGATCTATACCTCTTCTTAGCTCCTTTTGGAATCCTACATGGATGTTCATAAACCTCCAAATCACTTGGAAGGTTAAACCCAACATGTGGAGAACCAAAGGTGAGTTCTTATATAAATAATTTGGACTTTGGGCAATCTTGGGTGACTAGGACTTGGTCTTGCCCACACACCTCTAATCCCTTGAACCCTTCATTTGTTCCAAAACCCTAAACCAATTCCCCTCAACCCTTTAAGAAACACACATGGGTAGTCCCAAGCTTGTAATATTTGATTAAGATGGTTATGATCAAGATGTAAAGGTTCATAGAGGGGTTAACATTTGGCTAGGCTTGGTCCCAAAGTGGTTAGACATGGTTAAGACCCATGAGCACAGGCCCCTAAACCCTAGTTCCATCCTGAATCTTAATTTTCAAACCAAAATTCCCAAAATTTACCAAAAACTCCATATTCATTCCAAATACCTCACCAAATTAATTTGAACCAACAATTCGCCCAATTGCACCCAAATCTACGAAAATTGGCCAAATTACCAAAATACCCCCAAAATACCTAAAATTCCAAAAATCCAATTTCCATCCAATTAAATCCTAAAAATCATTTGAAACTTCCTCATATCATCCAATTGCCTTAAATTTGCCAAATTTAACAATATTGACCAGTTTTGACCAAATTCCCTATTTTACCCCTAAATTGTCAAATTTCTAAATCAAGTCCAATTTCTACAAACTTGATCCCGAAATGCCACATATTAATTCTAAACTCAAATAAACATGTTCAAGTCCAATATATACCAATTTGAAGTTCAATTGGACCAACCCCAAACCCTAATTCAATTTTTACCAAAAATCCCCAATTTCACCAAATCCCCAAAATTCATCCAATTGAACCCCTTAACCAACCCAATTTCCTCAATTTTGGATTTAAACTCTTCCTAACATTTTTCTCGACCAATATGAACCATAAATTAGGCTACACCATAAGCCCAAACCCAATCTAAACCGCAACCCCCAATTTTGACCTAAAAGCCCAAATTCCCCAAATTGAACCTCATAGCCAACCCAATTTTCCCAAATTTCAATCCCAAATCAAATTTCAACTTCTCTAGATCCAATTTCAACCAATTTCAATCCAATCTGATTGTCCCATAATCAATTTCAAAAATCAAAATCAACACACACATATTAAAAGGCCCATCCCCTTATGCATTTTCAAAAGCCCATAAAATCAAATTTTAAAAGCTCAAATTTGAGCCCACATGACAATTAATCCTTTCATTGTCATTCCATGTAATTTAAACCCTCTTCCCATGGCATCGTACCAAATTTCATCATTCATACATGGTTCTTTACCAAATTAGGCATGTTGGCATTTTTTATTTAAAATTCCTAAAATCAAAATCCCATTTGCATGAAACTTTCCCATGGCCTCATGAGCATCATGGCATGACATGCTGAGCCCCTCATGACCATCCAAGGTCAATTTTAGCCAAATTTGGCAATAGGAGGTGACCATTCCCTCCTCTCCCCTCATTTGAATTATCCTTTTTCATGAAACTCTTAAACCATTTTCCCATGCTTAAACTTGTCATTTGGCCTCGCATTAACTTGCTTGAGGATCTTAAGGGCTGCCCAAACCACAATGAGGAATGATTTGGCCAAGTGACCATGGGTCAAACCCAAGCAAACTCAACTTAGCCCAAACCCAAAATCCACTTTGGATTTTCAACTTGAAGCCACCAAAAGTCCCAATTTATGCCACCACTCAACCTCCCTGACATCACTGAACTCTGACCTGACCTAACCTTGGCCGGCCGGCCACCCCAGTTGCAGGAAAATACCGGGCAGAGAAGACCAAAACATGTTGAAATCCAAAATTGAACCTTGTTGAGTTGGCTCAACCCTAGTGGCCACTATAGCTCTTCTTCTCCCTACCAAGGCAGCTGATATGAACCCCTAGCTTTCCCTAGTAACCCCATAGCTATGGCTATTTAAACAGCTCTTCTCCATGGCCAAAGGGTTGCTGAAACAAAACCCTAAGAAAGATCTGTCCAATTGTCCTAAACTCCTCCCCCAGCACATAGAAGTGATTCCCCACTACATTCCTGCCCTGATCCTCAATAATTGAGCTCAATTTCTAAGTTCAATTTTAGGTCAGAGACAGGACACTAATCCCTGAATATTTATGCTTTCGTTTTACTTTTATATTTCTTTTCAATGATATCTCTTTCTTTGTAACAACACCCAAAACTTGATTCTGAAGCAAATAAGAAATCAATTTTAATTATTTTATAATATTGGATTCTACACAAGTATAAGTATAATTTATCAAGTAATATAAGACTTTCTGATTAAGCCCCAAGATATCAAACCCACAGAGAAATGTCTAAAATTTTAAAGAAAACAGAAAAACAACTTCTTACTTTTTTAAAAGATTATGTAAAGTATGTTTTAAGATAGAAAGTTTTAAATTTGTTTTTGATATTTTCTTTGAATAAAATGTAAAGTCAGAAACTAAAATTAACAAGACTATAAAACTATATATGAAAGCAAATGAGAATGAAATATTCTTTTTCTCTTTTAATGAATCAATAATAATTATGGAATTTTGTTGTGGAAGTATCTAAATGTGTTGTGACAAATATGAGAAAATATATTCTTTACCCTTACTTTATTCTATAAAGAACATTGGTTAATCTGAAGTTTTGAAATCTTGTAAATGGGTTAGGCAGGAAAGATACTAGCACTCATTCTAAAGTTCCCTCTTCTCCCTCCACCTAGGGGCTAACATCTCATAACAAAATTTAAAACATCAAACCAAATTGTGGGCTTTAACCTGTTACTCTAAAGTCCTCTAATTTTACTCCCCATTAAAAAGCATATCTCCCTATTTATTTACACTCAACCATAAGGATTACAATTCTCACCCATACAATTTCATGTGATTCTCTCCAATTGTTGATTGAGATAATACCACATTGGTTCTTACATGTTCTCACAACAAATTTTAACATCTCAATTGGCCAAATCAAGAAGTAAATGAAGTGCAAGGTAGTGAATCATCACAACTTCTTCCAACATTAAACACCTATACTTCACACAACTTCCTTCCATAATTTAATTACTTCATCATTTAAAAGGAAAAAGATAAAGAAAACTACTCATAACTCATGGATAAAACACAAACACAATTTGATTTGAAATTAGAAATCATAGTGAAAATACAACAAGACTTACTTAAAAACCAAATGTAAAAACAAAGATAAAGACTTATCTGAAAATCCTCTCCACAAGACACTTGAAGTTCCTTTGAAACTTTTGTTTTCCACTAGATAACTCCTTAAAGGTTGGTGCTTAACTATAAGGATTGAATCTCCTAAATTCTAATATAAACTATGATAAAGTAAAATATAAAGTAAAGAAAGAATGGCAAGAAGAATACTCTCTTCCTTCCTCTTTCCCTTCAACCACTTCAAGCTTTTCTCCATCTTCTCCCGCCAATACCTCTCTTCAAAACTCTTCTCTTTTTCTGATCTTAAGCCTTCATTTTAATAATTCTTCAAAAGGTGCATTGGTGTATCTTCAGATTATGTCCAGATTCAATGTATCTACAAAAGGATCCACCTCTTCATTCGAATTTGCCGCCCCAAAGAAGTTAAGGAAGTTTAAACCAAAAGTTGCTTTGAACACCCCTTGAAAATGGCGCAAAATTTGAGTTAATTCTTATTTTTAAACTGTGGCGCTTATGCGCCAGCCATTGGCGCTTAGAAGCTAGAGGGAAAATTTTGCACAGTTCATATTTTTGCTCCAAATTTGATCATTTTTTGCTCCTTTCATCATAATCAGTCATTTTAATCACATCTGCAAGAAAAACACAAAAATACCTTCCATTAAAGTGCAATCATCAAAAATATGTATAAAAATGTTTATAAAAATGTTATATATTTTAGGTGTATCAAAATTCCCTAAAGTTAAATTGTTGCTTGTCCTCAAGTGACACTTAATCACATAGAAAAATTTAACATGCAAACTATGTAAATGAGTTTCTTTATGAAGGTTTCAAAATGTTGTTCTAGAAATGAAATAGTCCAATTTATAAAAAAATTTAGTAAATAAAATCAACTTAAAGTATAGAAAGTTTTTAAGTAAAGGATAATGAAAAATATGAGTTCATATCTTATTCAGAAATACTTGTAGATTTTTCAAAATATAGGATTTAAACATTTTATTTTTCTCACTTAAAAATTTTTATTTGAAAATAGTTTTGCTTACTATATTATAATTTTAATCTTTAAATTTTCTCAAAACTTATATTTTAAACTTTAGGTATGAAACTAATTTTTGATTAGGCCCTTAAATCCTCAAGCATCTCCTTCTTTTCACATACTATTTTTCACTTTTTATTTTTATTTTTTTCATTTTTTTTATAAGGCAAGGATTACTATATCTGGTTACACCTTTAATGATTTTTAATTCCACTCTTCCATTTAAAATAAAGGTCTGATATATATCTTTCACTTAAAATCTTAATAACAGTGTTAAAAATTATTCTTTAATAAAAAAAATTTAAGCTTTGAAAAATAAAAGTTAAATCTTTTATTTTTACAAAACACAACATTTCCTACTAAAGATAGTTTAACGACATTTAATATTTCTTTATTAAGAAAATTTTAACTTTAAAATTTTCATTATTACTATAAACTTTAACTAAATTCTCTTACTCATTTCTATATTCAATATTTTGCTTCCCTAATATAACTTCATATACATAATTATTTTCAATAAAAAAAAGAAATTTATTCTAAGTATTCTTGAGAACAAATAAAATTTTAGTTTTTATAAATTTGTTTTGAAATTCCCCTCAAACTTTAAATTTTTAGTTAGGATAAAACATTTAAGCATAAGAAATGATACATGGGTAAGAATTAAAAACTAGAATAACATGCTTGCAGGAATTTTCATATCCTAAATATACAAGTATAACAGTTTAAAAACAGAATTAGAAATAAATCAAATTTAGTTTTTTTAGTTTTTTTATAAAATTAAAATTTCAAAGGACTTCTACAGTAGTGGTTTAAAGCAAATACACACCAACTTAACATAACTAAAATCACAACAATACTAGAAAAGATATGGTAGCAAATTTTGAAAAGTTTAAACATGCAATTTAAATAGTGATTTCTAATAGTGTTCTAAATTTTCCTAACAGTTTTGGAATTAAATTATACACTATTCAGAACTCAAACATTACATTCCAACATTTACTACCACAAATATATCACACATTACAACTTAAAACATATCAATGTTCAAACATAACAAAACAAACAATAAAAATCCAAACATGACAACACAATACTAAACACAAGTACAACATCACAAACTCAATAATAAAAATAAATCCTACTCATCTTCCTCCTCCTCATCATCTCTCTCATTCCAATCTCTGGATGACACATAAGGTATAAAATAAGGATGAGGAGGCATTTCAGCACTATGATCTCCTCTAATTAATCTGTCCATATACTACTGATAATTCTCCTCATACTCATCATGTTTTTGTATACACCTCTCAATTATTTGTATCTTTCAATCCATATTCCTAACAGGCTCTTTGTTCAGACTCACCTTCTTTAAAATCTTCCTTAATAATCTGATCTGTGAATCTTTAGATGATGATGCTTGTGAAGTAGAAGCACGAGAAGTAGATGTCGCAGAAGCAGAAGCACCAGAAGCTCTAATAGATCCTCCTCTCCAGCCAAACTCTGAATGCATACTGTAAGTGTTCACATTTACAGTGGTGATAGGTCTAAGTGGCTGAAGAACCTCTTCTCAAGTTTCAAACTTTACACTAGACTGCTCACAATGTAAATGAGTCAGGGATGGAAATCTCATACCTGTAGTAGTGACAGCTCTGGCACAGTTTAAAATATAATAAAAAATGATAGCTCCTATGTCAATCAGCTTTCCCTGTTGAATACAATAGTTCAAAACAGTTCTGTCCCTCTTAAATTCACTGACATGACCTGAAAGAAACAGTTTAGATGAGATGAAGTAATGTCATGCCTTAGAAGTGGCAATTCATTTTAGAGGCTGGAAAATTTACTCTTCTCTCATTTGTAATTTTCTGTAGCCCTCTTCCATTAGTAAGAAAAGAAATAATCTCATCTAACTCTCCTTCCGAAGGATGATAATTAGCATAATAACAAAAAAATCAGGAGGTAATAGGTAAAATGTATTGATTCCAGCAGAAGAAAATTCACTTGCTGCCTCCAAACCATCACTACGTTTTGCTCTGCTGCTGGTAAGTTAGCATAAAACTCTCTTACCACAGAAAAAATAGCAACAATGGAGAAGAACAATACTTTTCTCATTGTCTTCAAGCAATCATCTCTTAATATCGCCTCCCGGTTTACTAGAAACTCATTTTGGAATAAACTTACGTGATGATAGTGCATCGACGTAATGATCCTCTGCACTAGAACTAACAAATTTGTGTTAATCAAATCTTGCTTTCTCTTTCGAGCACTTCGACTTTGGAGCCATTTCTAAAATTCACAAAAAAAATTCACCATAAATTCAAAAATCTAACTAAACTTGCTAACTTAACTTCTAAAGATAAAATCCACTAAATCCAAGCAATTTCTCATGCTTACCTCAAATTTACACCACGAATAGTGATTTTTGGATTTCTCAATAATGTACTTGAAATACAAGGTGAAAATAAAAAAATTTTGCTTATGAGAAGTACTCATACCTTAAGGAGTTCAAATCCAAAAAATTTTGTCGAAATTGGCTCTAAATTAATCCAAATTAATGATGCCCTAGGCTCCTTTTTGGCAAATTTGAGAGGTTAAAGGTGATGATGGGGTTAAAAATTGCAAATTTCAGGTTTTTAACGTCTGAAAATCAGTTTTCACGAACCAGCGCTTATGCGCGAAGAAACAACACATAACCGCGAAATCTGGTGCTTAAGCACTGAAGGTTTGGTGCTTTGACGCTAGTGCTCAGGTTTTGACAATTTATGTTAATCTCACTAAAACGCCTAGTTAATCACCCTTAATAACTTCAAATAATTAATTCTACCCTATAACACTTTTAATACTCCAAAATTACATTATATTTCTGTCATTCAACACAAATTTCACACGAACACAAACTTATATTTCATTAATAACAAAACACACTTAATAAAAACTATAAATTTCTATCCAAACATCTTGGATGAAATTTTTCAATACATAAGTTCACAACAAATATTTTCAACACAAATTTACATCATTAAGACGTAACAAATATAAATTAAAATGCAATAACACATAAACATTATAATAATCACAATCACAAAACATTGAACACAGATAACTAAACCACTAGACCACACTTAATTTAATTTCAATCTCCAGTTGGCAGAATATATCCAGAATCACCATTATTTCCATTTGAACAATCTAGAATATAAATCTGATAAAACGGGTGATGGTTAAAAACTCTCACATCTTCTTATTCTATCCATTTGTTCTTCAGAAACATCTCTTTATCTGCTTCTTCCACATGACTTGTATGACTGAATTGCATTTTGAGTTGCCAACCTATGTGCATTAAATGTGTGTTAGTTTCATTTATCTTTGCTTTGATTGAAGCTACGTCAGCCTTGATCTTCGCTAGCTTTTCTGCAATTCCTTGAATACTAACGGCTGGAAATCCATTGAATAACTCTTGTGCACTTTCACTAATTAACTTCTTCTTGTTGGCTTCCTCGTTCTTCTTAACTTCGCTCTCTAAAGAAGACATTTTTGAATCAAAATACTCTTCTTAAGACTCAGGAATGAAAATAAGAACTGGGGCAAGCATCTCTTTGATTCTAGGTCTTTTTATAGACTTGAGAAGTCTTATAATAGACTCTAGACATGTTAAAACTCTCTAAAAACTACCAAAACCACTTACCTACGATTTGGACTTCTAGAACCCCATTTTTCACGTTTTTGTAACTCTGGCGCCTAAGCGCCAACTTGCGGTGCATAGCCGCCAGTGCTCATTTTAGCACAGGTCTGTTAAACGTCCAAATCTTCATTCTGACTCCTCTAAGTCATCAAATAAGGTCAAATAAACACCGACGATGGATGGAGTACTGTTTGGATGAAGTCTTCAAAGAAAATTTTGGATCACATTCAAACTGCTTCGGTGCGTGCTTCGATTCAAAATTCGAAACTTGCCGAGCCGGCGCTATCAATTGTAATCGAGGAACTGTCCCATAAGGAGGAGAATATCATAGAAGAAAAGAAGACTGAGGCTCCCAAGAGTAGAGTAGGGGCTGCTTTCCCTAAGATGGTTGTTTCTGGCTCGGGGGAGAAATCCGTCGAACCTCTGACTCTATATGATTATTTGCTCACCCCGGCGGGATCTTATAATGATAAGAGTTATGGTGTTGGTTACGTTTTGACTGTTACTAACGATTACGTAACTAACAATAACCGACCTAATCTGAATATCAATTTCGAATCAAATAACGATTCTCAAATCATACAAAACCTCGGCGGTAGCGATTGCGATGGTCTGGAAGATGACGAACCCGTTTGTGAATTCCAAGGATCTCCCATTGAGACTGTGCTAGAGTTCTTAGATACCAAAGTGACTCCAGAAGAATCCACTGCTCCGATTCAGAAAGAGGAAACACCAGCTAATCCAGAATCAAACTCAGAGGAAGAGATAACAGAGGTCAACCTCAGAAGCGGGAAGGTTCTACCCCCGAGAATGCGTCTGAAAGATAAAGGAAAGTAGGTGGTTACTCAGGAAGAGCCTACCCCAGTAGTAGATTTACCCGTTCAGGAAGAAGTTAAAAGACCCAACAATAAAGTGAAATATAATGTGTTAGCCCATCTTCGGAAGTTGCCCGCCAAACTGAGCATCTACGATACTTTAATCCTTTCAAAGGAGATAAGAGAAACTCTGATCAAGGCCTTACTTGATCCAGAGATTTTCTTAGCTCAAATGGTCGGCAACTCCTTAGATTAGGTTTGCTCATTAAGAGAACAATTTGGTGTTACTTTCACGAACAGTGACTTGTTATTCGGGACAGCCAATCACAATCAACCCATGTACATTTCAGTCGCCATCGGAAAGTTCATGCTCTCTAGGGCATTAGTTGATCTGGGAGCATCAATCAACATAATGAACCTTTGGACGTTAGCCTACTTGGAAATTGATGCCTGTGAGCTCAAGCAGATAAAATGTTACTAAGAGGCTTCAATCAGAAAGGAGAAAGAGCTCTTGGATCAATAACAATGTCAATGAAGATCGGTGGCTTAGCAAGAACAACCGCAAAATTCTACATAATTGAATCTAAAACATCATTCAACGCTCTACTGGGCTGACCATGAATCCATAAAAATCAGATGGTACCATCGTCTCTACACCAGTGTATAAAGTATTATGAAGAAGGACGAGAACAGTGCATCAAAGGTGGCTTGCAACCATTTTCCGTGCACGAAATTGGAATACACGAAGATGCTGCCTACTACGCACCTCCAAAGAAGACAATTTTTTCCGAAAATGTCACGCCGAATGAAGTAAAAGAATCTCAAGATGACAAAGAACCTAAAATTCTAGTTCAACAATTATTCACCACTCCCTTACGGTGAGATGGTGAAGGTTTCTCCAGAGCTGGCATCCGAGGTCGAGGCCGGGTTCAAGGTCAAGGTAGAAACGGTGGAATAGTTGAACAGAGAAATCTGGTTATTAAAGTTGATTAGGAAGACAATTCTGAAGAAGAAGAAAAAGAAATCAAGAAAGAAGCAGCAACAATAAGTCAGAAGAAATCTCAGTTCAAGATCTCAATAGAAGATGAAAAGAATGAAGAATACAAAGCAATGTACGACAAGATAAACCACTATGTACATACTATGACCCTAACCCCGATCTATCCTAGTAAGATTGAGGGTATGGTGGTCAAGGAAGTGCATGGTGGAGGTGCTAAGCCAATCAAATTTTACTGTGGTGCTTCTTCTTCCAAAACTGAAAATGATGTAAAATTTGAAGATGTTGCTTCATCTGAATTAATAGAATTTCCTTTTGAGTGGTATTCTCTCTGTGTTCAAAATTTGATGCAACGTGGTGTCTTACCTAAGTAGTGGTCAAGAGATCAATCACACCGCTTTAAAAAGTTATGGAGTAATGCCAGAAGGCCTCCCAACTCAAAACATAGTCTTGGATTCGGCACGGCAGGGCCAGCTGATGATTCAGAATTTTGTTTGGTTGTCACTTGCGAGTCTAATGAAGACTGCCTGGAAGCTTCGGATGATCTCGAGGACTTGCCAATCGTAGATGCTCTGCCAGAATTTGAAGAAGAAATTAAATCTACCATAGACGAGTTAATGGAAGTTAACTTAGGTACTAGCAAAGAGCTTAGGCCGACTTTTGTTAGCTCCTTACTCAATAAAGAAGACTCCGAAAACATGATCAAGCTACTCATGGAATTCAAGGACTTTTTTTCTTGGAGTTATGATGAAATGCCGGGATTAGCTCCAGAAGTTGCAGTTCACAGGCTAGGAGTGGATCCCACTGCCATTCCAGTCCGACAAGCTCCAAGAAGAATGCGTCTAGAAATCCAACAATAAGTTATAGTTGAAGTTAAGAAGCTAATCGACGCTAAGTTTTTCCATGAAGAACAATACCCGACTTAGTTAGCCAACGTGGTACCAGTCAGAAAGAAGAATGGTCAGATCAGAATCTACGTGGATTTCAGAGATTTGAATAAAGCATGCCCAAAGGACGAATTCCCGCTACCAATTCCAGAATTAATGATCGACATAGCTTCGACACACGAAATCTTCTCTTTCATGGATGGATCATCAGGATACAACCAGATAAAGATGGCACCGGAAGATGAAAAGCTCACAGCCTTCAGAACACCAATCAGAGTATACTCCTACACAGTGATGCAGTTCAGAATGAAGAATGCAGGAGGAACCTACCAAAGAGCGATGACAAGGATTTTTTATGATCTCATTCACAACCAATTCGAGTGCTACATGGATGATGTGGTCATCAAGAGCAATCTAAAGGAAGATCACTTGTATGATTTGAGAATTATTTTTGAGTGATTAAGGCAATTTAACCTTAAGATGAAACCTGTGAAATGCGCCTTCGACGTCACCTCTGGGAAATTCTTAGGGCTTGTTGTCTGACATCACGGAATTGAAATTGATCTGAAAAGGATTAAAGCTATCTTAGAAATTATGCCTCCCAAAACCTTAAAACAACTACGATCCTTGCAAGGGAAGTTGGCATATCTTTGACGCTTTTCTTCAAATTTTTCAGGAAGGTGTCAGCCTTTTTCTGTTTTGCTAAAGAAGGATGCCAAGTTTTCTGGGACTCCAAATGTCAACATGCCTTCGATAATATCAAACAATACTTAATGACACCTCCTGTCTTAGCAGCCCCAGTCTCGTGTCGACCGTTGAAACTTTATACCGCAACTTTAGATGACTCCCTCGGAGCCTTGTGACCACAGGAAAATGTATTAAGAAATTCATACCAATTTTATATGAAATTGCACTTTAAAGAAACTTATTTTCTATGTTTTATTGCAGATATAAAGATTTATAGGTATTGGAAGCAGAAAGATCGAAAAGAAGCAAATTTGGAACGAAAACGACTAAAAGGAGATGGAAATTGAACTAGCCCACCGACGGTGAGGAATAGGCCGCCGACGGCATGATTTTCCCGAAAGTTTTGAATATATTATAAAGGAGCCCGCCGACAGTGAGCCTTAGCGGTTAGCCAATGTTTTAATAGCCCGCCGACGGCGAGAATGTCGGTTCAAGCCAAATACATTGAATTTGGATGCTTTTTGAAGAGTTGCTTAAGAAACCTTTGGATATATTCCTTCTTCTTTAAATATAGACAAATTTAGGCTTAAAAGTGTGTGTCTTGTGGAAGCCAGTAGTGTGTGGTGAGTTTATTGTGTGTGCATTAGTGTGTTTTAGAGTATATTAGTAAGTATAATTAAGTTTGTTGTACAAGAAGGAAGAGTTAGAGGAACTTCAAGGAGTTTGCTTGGGGAGAAGATTCGAGATAATTTTTTATTTATTGTTTTATAAATTTAAATGAAATCTAAGTTTTTTGTTATTTTTCCTATGCATTATGAGTAGTTTTCTCTGTCTTTCTCCTTGTTGTTGAGATTTTGTTAAATGAAGAATTAAATTAGTTGTGGCTAAAAATATTAAATAAAATTATGATAATCTTTTTACATAATCTTAATTTACTTTTAATTTGGCCAATTGAATCGTTAAAATATGTTGAATTATCAACTAGTAAAGATTACATCTAAGATTCAGGGAAGTCAAAAGCCTTAGAAGGAGGGTGCAAATAAATAGGGAAATATTATTTATCAGGTGTAGAATTGGATATTTTAGTGTGACAGACTAAAATCTTCAATTCGGTTCTATCGTTTGGGAGCTGAAGTGTAGATGTTAGCCCTCAGGCGAGGGGAACGTGGGAGCTCCGAAGTGGCAGCCGGTATCCTCCCAGCCTAGCCGCAGATTCAGTAACCAAGCATAGAATTAGTCAATGTTCTTTATGTCTGGACCAAAGGGTAAAGAATAGGAATGCTCCTATTTGGCACAATATAATTCCAACTAATTTAATTTTTCATTCACTTAATTCTCTTAACAAGGAGAAACATACCTTTTTCTAAATTACAATCTTCTATTTAAAAATTAAGTAATAGAGTTTAGTATAAGCGTTCTTTATTTCCGTACACTAGATAGTAATTTCATCTGCTGAAATTAGTTCTTAATCTCAAAACTTCCTGATCCACTTTAAAAAGTACATATTTTTAGTGTGCATTTCATGCTAACTTTATGCACATTTTTAAAGATATTACACTTTAAAGGATCAAATTTTGCATATTTTTGTCTTCAAGTATAAAAATATGATTTTAGACAAAATGAAGCAAAAAACTATGCAATTTTGTGCCAAAAATGAGCAAGGAAGAAAATTCTAACTTAGCACATATTGATATGTCTTTATATGCCTAATATCTTTTATATTTCTCACATGTTTTTAAATGAAATTATAATTTTGAGAAAGGTTGTTTTTATGTCTATCTTGTCGGTGAATATGTTAAGAACGTAACGCAACTGAAATGGAGCGAAACGGAGTTGAAATAGAGCCAAACGGAGCAAAACAGTGGAGCTGCGCATAGGGCGGCGCCTAGGCGCCAAATCCTGCGGCCAGGCACCAGTGACGACGAGAAAACGGCGCCTAGGAGCCAGAATCAAGGCCTAGGCGCCAGAATCATCCCTAAATGGTTATTAGATGGATTTTTGACAACTTTGGGAGTTATTTTGATGGTGTTAAGTAGTTTTTAGACCTTCTAGAAGCCTGAAAGTTATTCCTAATATATAGGACATGTGATACAATGAACTTAGACACATTGGAGCGGTTTAAATCACGAAAAGGTGTGAACTAAAGTGAAGGGGTGCGATTGTTTTGAGCACGAAGTCTGGCGCCTAGGCGCCAGAATTGTTTATAGAAGATTCAATGTATCTAGACCGAATTTTGAAGAGGTGCCTAAAACAACCCTTGGTCATTTTCAAAGCTCTATAAATAGGGACCAATTCTACAGCAAGGGGGGTCTCTTCTTTTTGCCTCTCTCTTCGCTCTCTCACTCTCTTTCTCTCTCTATCTCTCTCTCTCTCTCTCTCTCTTCTCCTTTAGTCATTTTAGAGTCATTTTAGAGTCATGAAGATGTAGATTTCTGCATCTTATGGAGAGATTGGTGTGGGATTTTGTGATCTTTATGTAAGGGATGTACGAGCGGCGCATGGATCGGTGGGAAACTTTAGTGGAGAGATCTTCTTCTTTCCTTCAGAGGGAAAAAGCTAAGTATTGTGTTCTTCATTCTCTTGTAATTGTTGTAAACACTTTCTAGTGGATTTTCTTTATTTTAAACCAAGTTTTCTGTCGTGATTTATCCATGCTTCGTAAGTGATTTTCTTTACTCTTTCTTTTAATATGAAGTAGTGGCATGTGTAGAAAAATCATTTTTATGATAGAATTAACTATTAAATGCCTCTAGGTGACAGATAGTTGCATAAATATAATAGAATACTAATGAAATAAGTTCCTTATTGGCTCTTAGATTATTACATAATTCTATCAACCCTTTTACTTCTTATGCCATTATTTTCATTTCCTTTATTTTGTAATGAAATAGATGCATGATTAGGAATTAAGATTTGCTTAGATATTCTCTTATTAAATTATGGTGATGATATTCATACCAGATCTTCATTTACTTTACAAATTGATCACTTGTATTGTTAAAATGTGTTAAAGAATTCTAAGACCTATCCGGAGATGAGTTCTTAACTAGTAGATATCACATGAATCCTTGGGTATCCAAAGGCTTTATGCGGGTTATTCATGGTGAAGTGCAAATAAATAGGGAGATATTGTTTATTAGGTGTAAAATTAATTATTTTTTAGAGTGACAGACTAAATTCTAATAATTTGATTTATAGAAATGGAACGGGTTACTGGTAGGGCTGACCATAGCCACCCTTGGACATCTAGTAGTGTGAGCCTAGATTAACTCATTCTACTAATAAAACATCCAGAACCGATCTATAGATTAGCCAATGTTCTTTATGCCTGGACCAAAGGGTAAAGAATAGGAATGCTTCTATTTGGCACTGCATTAAATTCTAAGCATTGCTTTCCTACACATTATCTATGTAATTGCAAGAGAAAGGTGGTCGTTAACATCTCAAAATTCTCCAAACCAATTTATCCATAAGTTATCTTTTTATTTAAGATCTTTATTTAGGTTTAGTTATTAGAAAACCCATTTTAATCAACATTCCAAATTTAGGCCTTACAGAAATAGACAAATGAAATTCACTCAAGTATATAAAACCCTGTCATTGAAGCTAACTCGTTTGAAATAAATCCTGAGATTATCCAACTGGTGAAAAACAATCAGTTTGGGGGAACTCCTTTGGAGGATCCCTATTTACACTTATCTAATTTTTTAGAACTTTGTGCTACATTTCGTTATAATGGCATGTCAGACGATGCTGTTAGGCTAAGGCTTTTTCCTTTCTCACTAAGGGATAAGGCTAAAATATGGTTATACTCATTAGCACCCGGTTCTATTGAAAATTGGGAGGAGTTAACTCAGATATTCCAAGCTAAGTATTTTCCACCTTCAAGGACTACTAAACTTAGAAATGATATTATCTCATTTTTTCATTATGAAGGAGAATCAATATACGAAACTTAGGAAAGATTTAAGGAACTCCTAAGAAAGTGTCCACATCATGCTCTACCCGATTGTTTAATCATTCAAATATTTTATAATGGGTTAGTAGGATCCCTTAGGTCTATAATTGATGTTGTCGCTGATGGATCATTAGTTTCAAAACCATTTGATGAAGCGTATGCATTAATTGAAAGAATGGCTACAAATGAATTTAAATGGCCCTCTGCAAGGGTAAGGTAGCCAGTATTCATGATACAGATGCGATTGCAATTCTTGCATCTCAGGTTGCTGAAATATCAAGGAAGTTGGACCAATTTGGAATGAACCAGCCTCAATTTACTCCAGTAAGTGAGGAAAGTTCATTAGGGAATATGATTGATTTTAACTTATCATATGAGACTTTAAATACCATAAACAACCCATATTCTAACTTTTACAACCCGTGTTGGGAGAACCATCCTAAACTTAACTGGAATCATACTACTGATGGTGGAAACCAAAAATGTGAAAATAATCATGTGAATCCTAATGGAAGTTGGAATAATCAGGGGAACACAAACTATAGACCTTCATATCCACCAGACTCTAACAATGATCAACAATTTGAGGATAAGAAGATGTCTATGGAAGAAGTGGAGTTGCACATGGGAAACCAGTTGCAAAGTCAAAATGCTGCGATTAAAAATATAGATAATCAACTGGGACAAATTGCTAATTCACTTAGCAATATACCCTAAGGAACACTTCCTAGCAACATTGAGATTAACCCTAAAGAGAACACTAATGAGCAAGTAGAAGCTGTCCAATTAAAAAGTGGAAGAGAGATAGAGGATGTGGTTAGAAAAGAGAAAGATGTTATGAGAGAAAAAAAGGAAACTAAAAGACCTGAAAAACATGTTTCTAAGGGTTTGGAAAAATTAATTTCTCTAATCAGTTTGGAAAGACCACCACCTCCATTTCCTCAAAGACTTAGACAGCATGAGTTGGATAAGAAATTTTCAAAGTTCTTGAAAGTACTTAAGAAGTTAACTATAAATATTCCTTTCACTGAAGCTTTGGAATAGATGCCAAGTTATGCAAAGTTTATGAAGGAGATATTAAACAAGAAAAGGAAATTTAGGGATTACGAGACAGTTGCACTAAGTGAGGAGTGCAGCGCTATACTTCAGAAAAAGTTTTCTCGGAAACGTAAAGATCCTTGTAGCTTTACAATTCCTTGTGCAATCGGAAAAATATTGTGGAAAAGCTTTATGTGATTTAGGAGTGAGCATTAATGTGATGCCTCTATCTATATTTAGAAGGTTAGTTTTATTCGATATTTCTTCCACTACTGCAACCCTTATGTTAGTTGATCGATCTATCATTTATCCAAAAAGAGTTATAGAAGATGTGCTTGCTAAAGTGGATAAATTTATCTTTCCTTTGGACTTTATTGTATTAGATATAGAGGAAGATAAAGAAATTCCAATTATTTTGGGGAGACCTTTCCTTTTTTCTGGACAAGTATGATTAATGTGCAAAAAGGAAAGTTGATTATGAATATTAATGACCAGAAAGTAACTTTTGATGTATTAAAGACTACGAAATATCCAACTGTGAGAAAAGATGATGATTGTTTTTTGGATTGATGAAATTGATTATCTAAGTAAAGATCATTTCTAGGAAAGTTTTGAGAGTAAGTTAACAGATGAGATTGAAATGAATTTTCATGATGATTCAAAAAGGTTATTTAAAGAAGACTGTATGTATGTTTAAGAGAGGTGTGAAATGGTGGACGCTACCAAAAATAGTAAACTTTTAATTCCATTTGTTGAAAAATCTCATGAACTTAAGATGGATGTACCCCATACAATTTTAAAGCCTACCTATTTAGGTAATTCATCTACACAACCAGTCTTTATATCTTTAGATGCGACTTAATCACAAGAAAAACCTGAATTGAATGATGAACATGATAAAATTATTGAACTAAGACTTGGAAGAGAATTTGAGGATATATTTCAAAAGAACTTTGAGTTGAGAAAAGAGGATAAGGATATTGGAAGACCATTGGAAGAAATTCCTAAGGAATTAGAAAAACCTATTTCCTTAACTAAGATAGATCCTCCATCATTTAATAATTATAAAGGGAAAGAATTGGAAGATAATTTAAAACAGAAGAGTAACATAGAAGATATTGATCCAGAATTTGAATTATCTAAAGAGAATCTGATCCAATTTTTGGAAGAGCTTGAACTATCTTATAGAGATCCATTTCTTATGAATTTTAAGGATGATATTGATATGG
Source organism: Papilionanthe hookeriana x Papilionanthe teres (assembly GCA_022702705.1). NCBI lineage: Eukaryota > Viridiplantae > Streptophyta > Magnoliopsida > Asparagales > Orchidaceae > Papilionanthe > Papilionanthe hookeriana x Papilionanthe teres. The sequence goes on along the minus strand of CM040429.1, from coordinate 86,930,465 downwards.
AAATTGAGAAAATCAATAGAAGGATATTGGATCTAGAAAGAAAATTGAGGAACAATGATATAAATCCATCTGAAAAGGAAGAGCTAAATGAAAAATTAAAATTTGAGGATTTTATAGGAATCCCTGGATCTGGAAATGATTGGGCGATTGATCGAGGATTACTTAATTGGAATGTTGATCTAGGAGGTTATGGGAGGCAACCCATAGTTATCAGTGTGCTTTGATTTAGTTTGCTTGAGATTCATGATTGTTTATGTTTATGTTTTGTGTTTGCTTTAGTGCGTATTAGATTAATTTTGTGAGGTTATGCCTTGGTCTTGACTAAATTTGTATATGACTTTTGGTAGTAGCAGACTGACGAGTCTATTATAACTCAGTTCTCAACCGGAGCTGAGCATTACCTTGAAGCATGTAGAGTTTAGACTTGGACCACTCCATGTCAGTTCTATTACTTTCTTTATCTAACTTCGTTTTCACTAAGTAAGGTCATGAAATTGCTTCATGAACAACATATGAATGAACTGCACTATTTTTATTTACCAGATTATCATTATTAGTGTAGTTTCTTCCGTTAGAAATTGAAAGTAAGGAGGGAAAAAGTGAGTAGAAAGGAGATTAAATTAACCTCAATTGATATTTGTTTATGAATCTGCGAGTCTAGTTATTTTAGTTTGTGTGTTTGTGTTTTTGTTTGTGTTACAACAATTTAGAGATTTGAATAACACTTAAATATATATTCCTATGCTGATAGATGTCCTATTTATTTGACCTTTCTTTAGTTTAATTTTATTCTAGCATGTTTAGTTTAGATTTACTTTCTATTGCAAATTGTTATATCTTTATGAATATTTGTATATGTTTTTGACAAACATTTGTGGTAGATAGAATTTCTGAACTATTTTTCTTCTCGCTTATATTTTTACATGTTTGAATGCTATACATGTTCAAATTCAAGTTTGGGAGTAGGAAAAAAATATATTTTAAAGTTAATATAATTCCTTTTTAGTTTAATATTATTGTACGCATGTGTTATGCTAGATTTATTTTCTTCTGCAATCATTCTATCCTAATTATGCATGTATTTAAATTTGATAAGATCTTTAGTAGTTAGTAGATTCAGCTTTTATTTTTCTTCCTCCTACATTTTATGGAATTAATTACAAATATTTTAAAATTCAAGTTTGGGGGGGAATGAAAAACAATTTTCAAAAACTTAAATTTTATTTGTCATCAAAAATGTTATAAATAAATTTGATTTTTTATTGCAAAATAATTATGTATATGAAGTTATATTAGGGACATAAAATTTTGAATATAGAAATGAGTAAGAAAATTTAGTTAAAATTTATAGTAATGATGAAAATTTTAAATTTAAATTTTTTTTAGTGAAGAAATGATAAATATTGTGTAACTACTTTAGTAAGAAAAGTTATATTTTTGGAAAAATAGAAAAATTAGACTTTTGTTTTCAATATCTAAATTTCTTTTATTGAAAAATAATTTTCAAAACTGTTATTATTTTTCTAAGTAAAAGATATGTATCTACTTATGCTTTAGGAAAAGAATGATGGAATTCAAAATTATTAAAGGTCTATCCAGATATAGTAATCCTTACCTAAAAAAAAAAGAGAAAAGAAAATGAAAAAGAAAAGAAAAGTATAGAATGGGAAAAATGAAGGAGAAGCTAGAAGATTAAAGGGCCTAATCAAAAATTGGTTCCACACCTGAACTTTTTAAAGTATAAGATTAGAGAAAATCTTAAGCTTAAAAATATAATATAGTTAGTATAATTATTTTTAATAAAGATTTTTAAGTAAAGAAAATAAAAATGTCTAACCTCTATATTTTGAAAAATTTACAAGCATTTCTGAATTAGATAACAACACATATTTTCGTACTCTTTGATCTAAGAGATTTCTAAACTTCAATTTGGTCTCATTCACTAAAATTTTTTTTAAATTGGACTACTACATTTCTAGAACAAAATTTTAGAAACTCCTAAAGAAACTCATACACATGATTTGCTTATGCGGTTTTACATGATTATAGTGTTACTTGAGGAAAAGTAACGTTTAAATTTGGGGGAATTTGATCGACTTTAAAAAGTACCTATTTTTAGTGTGCATTTCATGCTAACTTTATGCACATTTTTAAGGATATTACACTTTAAAGGAAGGAATTTTGCATATTTTTTTCTTCAAGTATAAAAATAGGATTTTAGAGAAAATGAAGCAAAAACTATGCAATTTTGAGCCAAAAATGAGCAAGGAAGAAAATTCTAACTTGGCACATATTGATATGTCTTTCTATGCTTAATATCTTTTATATTTCTCACATGTTTTTAAATGAAATTATACTTTTGAGAAAGGTTGTTTTTATGTCTATCTTGTAGGTGAAGATGTTAGGAACGCAAAGTAATTGAAATGGGGCGAAACGGAGTTGAAACGGGCCAAACAGAGCAAAACAGTGGAACTGCGCACAGGACGGCACCTAGGCGCCAAACCCAGTGGCCAGGCGCCAGTGACAACAAGAAAACGGTGCCTAGGCGCCAGAATCAAGGCCTAGGCGCCAGAATCATCCAGAAACGGTTATTAGACAGATTTTTGACAACTTTGGGAGCTATTTTGACGGTGTTAAGTAGTTTCTAGACCTTCTAGAAGCCTGGAAGTTATTCCTAATACATAGGACATGTGATACAATGAACCTAGACACATTAGAGAGGTTTAAATCACGAATAGGTGCGAACTAAAGTGAAGGGGTGCAACTGTTTTGGGCACGGAGTCTAGCACCTAGGTGCCAGAATTGTTTCTAGAAGATTCAATGTATCTAGACCGAATTTTGAAGAGGTGCCTAAAGCAACCCTTGGTCATTTTCTAAGCTCTATAAATAGGGACCAATTCTACAACAAGGGGGGTCTCTTCTTTTTTCCACTCTCTTCGCTCTCTCACTATCTCTCTCTCTCTCTCTCTCTCTCTCTCTCTCTCTCTCTCTCTCTCTCTCTCTCTCTCCCCCCTCCTTTAGTCATTTTAGAGTCATTTTAGAGTCATGAAGATGTAGATTTCTACATCTTATGGAGAGATTGGTGTGGGATTTTGAGATCTTTATGTAAGGGATGTACGAGCGGGGCATGGATCAGTGGGAAACTTTGGTGGAGATATCTTCTTTTTCCCTTCAGAGGGAAAAAGCTAAGTATTGTGTTCTTCATTCTATTGTAATTGTTGTAAACACTTTCTAGTAGATTTTCTTTGTTTTAAACCAAGTTTTCTGTCGTTATTTATCCATGCTTCGTAAGTGATTTTCTTTACTCTTTCTTTTAATATGAAGTAGTGGCATGTGTAGGAAAATCATTTTTATGATAGAATTAACTATTAAATGCCTCTAGGTGACAGATAGTTGCATAAATATAATAGAATACTAATGAAATAAGTTCCTTGTTGGCACTTAGATTATTAAATAATTCTATCAACCCTTTTACTTCTTATGCTATTATTTTCATTTCCTTTATTTTGTAATGAAATAGATGCATGATTAGGAATTAAGATTTGCTTAGATATTCTCTTATTAAATTATGGTGATGATATTCATACCAGATCTTCATTTACTTTACAAATTGATCACCTGTATTGTTAAAATCTGTTAAAGAATTCTGAGACCTATCCGGAGATGAGTTCTTAACTAGTAGATATCACATGAATCATTGGGTAATCGAAGGCTTTGTGCGGGTTATTCATGGTGAAGTGCAAATAAATAGGGAGATATTGTTTATGGGTTGTAAAATTAATTAGTTTTTAGAGTGACAAACTAAATTCTAATAATTTGATTTATAGAAAGGGAACGGGTCACTAGTAGGGCCGACCATAGCCACTTTTGGACATCTAGTAGTGTGAGCCTAGATTAACACATTCTACTAATAAAACATCCAGAACTGATCTATAGATTAGCCAATGTTCTTTATGCCTGGACCAAAGGGTAAAGAATAGGAATGTTTCTATTTGGCACTACATTAAATTCTAAGCATTGCTTTCTTACACATTATCTATGTAATTGCAAGAGAAAGGTAGTCTTTAACATCTCAAAATTCTCCAAACCAATTTATCCATAAGTTATCTTTTTATTTAAGATCTTTATTTAGGATTAGTTATTAGAAAACCCATTTTAATCAACATTCCAAATTTAGGCATTATAGAAATAGACTGGAATTAGCCTAAAGAATTTCTTACCTCGCTTCTATGTGGGATCGATACTGGGGTTATAATAGAAAACCTTATATTACTTGAAACGATACGTATACTTGCGTAGTACCCCTAGTGTGTAAATTATTTTCATAATTTTACAACATTTTAATTTTATACACTAGCCGCTATTTATAAATTTGGTCGAGTTTTTTTGCCATCTTTTGGAAGCTAAAATTACTGCGTTATTGCGGGTCGGGTCACTTCCCTATGGGATCGATATCTAGGACTCCATTAGAGCCCTTTATTACTTGAACAATACGTATACTTGTGTTGATAATAGGGGGGGACACAATTGCAAATTTTACTCTGATAATCATTTATAAAATATATAATATAAAGATCTGCAATCATATAAACCCTGCTGCCTCCCGACCCTAGGTCAAGTTTTCGGCGCCGTTGCCGGGGAAGTAAAGTAATTATTAAGGTAATTAATAAAATAATTATTAAAGATAATTACTAGAGTAATAAATTATTTTAAAAATCTACTTAATTTGTGTATGCGTAAATTTGGAACCGAAAGTTTAATACCTTATGATTCAGAATTATAGCGCCTTATTAAAAGAATTAGAAAACAGAGAAAAGAAACTATAAATTTAACTCAAATGGCAAATAATCTAGCAATTGAAAATATAAATCAACCCAGACCTTTAAGAGATTACGCTAACCCTATATTAGATGAAATTCATTTAACTATCCAAAATCCTGATGTAGCGGTTAATTCATTTGAGCTTAAACCTGCAATTATCCAAATGGTATAGAATAATCAATTTAGTGGTTTACCAAATAAAGATCCTAATTTACATCTTGCTAGTTTTTTTAGAACTTTGTGCTACTTTTAAATATGACGGAGTATCTAATGATGCTGCCAGACATAGGCTTTTCCCTTTTTCTTTAAGGGATAAGGCTAAGATGTGGTTAAATTCGTTAGCACCTGGATCTATTAGAACTTGGGGAGAACTATCACAAAAATTTCTATTCAAATATTTTCCTCTTTCAAAAACTGCAAAACTTAGAAATGACATAACATCTTTTAGTCAGATTGATGGAGAATCGATATATGAAGCTTGGGAGAGATTTAAAGATCTTCTTAGGAAATGCCCACATCATGCGTTACCAGATTGGTTAATTATACAAACTTTTTATAATGGATTAGTATGATCTCTTAGATTTATTATAGATGCTGCTGTTAGAGGTTTATTAATGTCAAAACCATTTGATGAGGCTTATTCATTATTTGAAGAAATGGCTACCAACAATTTTCAATGGCCATCTGAAAGGTTGAATCCAAAGAAAATAGCTAGTATACATGACTCTGACGCAATATCTATGTTAGCTTCTCAGATTGCTGATATATCCAAGAAATTAGATCATTTTGGAATGAATTATTCTCCTAATATAATGGAAGAAAATTCATCTAGACAACTTATAGAAGCTCAATCTTCATATGAAACTTTAAATGCTATTAATAATAGACCCAATAACCCTTATTCAAATTATTACAACCCTGGTTGGAAGAACCATCGAAATATTAATTGGAATAACTACTCTGCTAATCACCAATGGATGAACAACTCAGTAAACCCATTAGGAAATTCATCTAACCAAGGAAATTCAAATTATAAACCTTCTTATCCACCTGGATTTAATAATAACTCTCAATTTAAGGAAAAGAAGTTATCTATGGAAGAATTAATATTAAATATAGGTCAGCATTTGCAGAATCAAGGAAATCATCTACAAATTCAAGGGAACCAATTACAAAATCTAGGAACTGCAATTAAAAATATTGAAACTCAACTTGGATATATCGCTACTACACTTAATAATAAAATTCCTGGCACTTTTCCTAGTAATGTGGAAATAAATCCTAAAGATCAAGGAAAAGAACAAATCAAAGCGATACAGTTACGAAGTGGATAAGAATTAGAAACAAGAATACAAAAAGAAACTGAAAGTGAAAAAGAGAAAGTGGAAGCGAAAAAGAAAAGGATCGACAAGATCGAAATTTAGAATATCCACTAATTCCTATGAAAATTTCTGTAGAAAGACCACCACCACCATTTCCTCAATGATTAAAGCAACATAAAAAGGATAAGCAATTTTCTAAATTTCTTGAAATCCTGAAAAAATTAATGGTAAACATTCCTTTTATAGAAGAATAAGAACAAATGCCCAATTATGTGAAGTTTATGAAAGATATTTTAAACAAGAAAAGAAAGTTCACAGATAATGAAACTGTTGCACTCAACAAAGAGTGTAGTGCAATTATTCATCCTGAGAAATTAAAAGATCCTGGTAGTTTCACTATACCGTGTGCTATTGGAGAAAAATTTTATGTGACTTGGGAGCCAACATAAATCTTATGCCTCTATCAATTTTTAAAAGATTAGGATTGGGAGAAGTCTCACCTACTTCAGTAACTCCTCAGTTAGCTGATCGTTCAGTGACATATCCTAAAGGAGTTGTTGAAGATGTGTTAGTAAAAGTGGATAAATTTATCTTCTCAGTAGATTTTATTGTCTTAGATATGGAGGAAGATAAAGAAATGCCCATAATTTTAGGAAGACCCTTTTTAGCTACTGGAAGAGCTATGATTGACGTTCAAAAAGGAGAACTAACTATGAGAGTCAACAATCAAGAAGTAACTTTTAACATTGTGAAATCAATGAAATATCCTGCTATAGAAAAAGAAGATGAATGTTTTTGAATGGAAACTCTTGAACGTCTACGAAATAAACATTTTAAAGAATTTTTTGAAGATAAACCAGAAATAGAAAATACAGAATTAATTGAAGAAACAGACAATGAAAAATTAAATTATATACATGAAAGATTTGAGATGTTGGATATTACTGAAAACACTGAAAAGAATATAATTCTGTCGATTATTAAACCTTCTGAACTTGAATTAAAAGTTTTACCTACTCATTTGAAGTACACATTTTTGGGAAATTCTTTAACTTTACTGGTTATTATATCGGCAGAATTAAATGAATCGCAAGAGAAAAAACTTCTGGACACATTAAAAAAGTACAAGAAAGCTTTTGGTTGGACCTTAGCAGATATTAAGGGAATTAGTCCTTCGATCTGTATGCACAGAATTATTTTGGATAATGAAAATAAACCAAGAGTTGATCCCCAAAGGAGATTAAACCCAATAATGAAAGATGTAGTCAAGAAAGAAATATTGAAATGGTTAGACAATTGTATTATATATTCTATTTTGGAAGTGCTTGGGTAAGCCCAATTCATTGTTTTCCTAAGAAAGGAGGAGTGACTGTTAAAGTTAATAAAAATAATGATTTAATACCTATAAGACAAGTTACTGGATGGCGTATATGTATTGATTATATAAAATTAAATGCAGCCACCAGGAAAGATCACTTCCATTTACCATTCCTAGACCAAATGTTAGATAGACTAGTCGGACACAAATATTTTTGTTTCTTAGATGGATATACCGGCTATCATCAAATACCTATTGCTCCTGAGGATCAAGAAAAAACTATATTTACTAGTCCTTATGGAAGATTTGCTTTTCGAAGGATGTCTTTTGGATTATGTAATGCACCTGCAACATTCCAGTGATGTACGATGTTTATATTTAGTAAATTAATTGATGATGGAATAGAAGTATTTATGGATGATTTCTCTGTATTTAAAACATCATTTAACGCATGCTTGGATCATCTTGAAAAATTCTTAGAGGTATGCAAACAAACTAACTTAGTTCTAAATTGGGAGAAATGTCAATTTATGGTTGCAGGAGGAATTGTATTAGGGCATAAAATTTCAGAAAATGGCATGGAAGTAGACCCTGCAAAAATTCAAGTTATAGCTAAATTATCACCTCCTACTACAGTGAGAGGGGTAAGAAGTTTTCTTGGACATGCTGGATTTTACAGACGCTATATAAATTTTTTTTTTCAAAAATTACTAAACCTTTATGACAACTTTTAGAAAAAGACAAGAAATTTGAATTCACTACAGAATGCTTAAATGCTTTTGAATTATTAAAAGATAAATTAATCACAGCACCTATAATAGTTTCACCTGATTGGGAGAAACCATTTGAACTTATGTGTGATGCTAGTGATTATGCTATAGGAGCTGTTCTTGGACAAAGGTATGATAAAATTTTTAAAGGTATATACTATGATAGTAAAACTCTTAGTAGTGCTGAAATCAATTATACAGTTACAGAAAAAGAATTATTAGCAATTGCATATGCTTTTGATAAATTTAGACCTTATTTAATTGGAACTAAATGTATTGTGCATACTGATAACTCTGCTATTAAATATTTAATGCAAAAGAAAGATACCAAACCAAGATTAATCAGATGGATATTACTGATGCAAGAATTTGATTTTGAAATAATTAATAGAAAGGGAACTGATAATCAAATTGCAGATCATTTGTTAAGATTAGAATATTGTGAATTATCTGACACTGACAATGAAATTACAGACAGTTTTCCTGACGAACAACTTTATAATATAAATGAGTGGAAAATACCATGGTATGTTGATATAGTTAATTATATTGTAAGTGATATTTTACCACCCATGCTAACTCCACAACAACAAAAAAAATTCATTTACGATGCTAAAACGTATTTTTGGGATTTTAATGTTGACGATTAGATTCTATGCTTAGGTATTTATGTTATGTGATTGTTTGTTTGTTTTCTTAGATTCAGTATTGATATTTAGTTTATGAACTTTGATTATTATGTTGTGTAAGTCAATTTAATATTGTTGTATAAGTTAAATTTGTGTGGCTTTTAAATTTTAATATTTCAATTTGTGATTGTATCTCTAAAACTCGATTTGTTAAATATATGTGGATGTTGTGTTATGTTGTAGTATAAATTGTGTTAGTAGTTGTACTATTTCAAAACTTCTTTACCCAGCAATTTCTTTGATATTATATATATGTAGAAATTTATTAACATTACAGGTTAATTAAGTGATGAAAAGAACCTGCAGAACTTTAAAAAGGAGAAATACCTAAAGCACGAAGGTATGATTTAAATTTACAGTTTATTTTCTTTTCACCCTATATAAATAGATATAAAAATTTAAGATTGGGGGAGGAAAAAATAAAAATTTAATTATTAAATTGTTCTCAATTTATATTTTCAAAAATTATTATAAAATGATTTTCTGTAATGAATTTAATTCAGTAAACTAGAATTAATTTATTTAATTATTATAGAAAGTTAAAAGAAATATTTCTAGTGATTAAACTAATTTTGTAGATTAAGATATTTGATATAAGAGGATAAGAATATAGTTAACTATTTAAAGTAAGGAAAACTATATTTTAAAATATGAAATTCTTAAGTATTTAGTTGAGAAAGAAAAGATTGAAACTCAATGAAGTAAAAACTTTGAAATACATATAAGGTAAGTAAATGTTTCAAGTTTCAAATTTAGGAAGAGGAAGGTGAAGTTCAAAATTATTAACAGGCTATCCAGATACAGTAATCCTCACTTGAAAAAGAAAGAAGAATTGAAAAATCAATCCAAATGAAAAGAGCAAAAAAGTGTGAGGAGAAACTTGAGGTGATGCCTTATCAATAATTGGCTTCATTTGAATCAACCTAAAGGGTAAACTCAGTTACATTTCTGAACTTATATATATGGATAAGTGATTTACTAAGTAGTTCTTTCGTGAAATTCCTATCATCTAAATATCTTAAGTAATTTTATATTGCAAAATATAGTCATTCTTGAAATAAATAGAAGACTAGAAATCTTAAACTTGATGACTAAATAACCTTACATTTATAGAGTTAATTTAATTATCTAAAAATCTTTCTAATAAACTTTACTATAATATTTTATTTAAATCAAATTCATAGTATTTCTGAATTAAAATTTTATTACAAATAATCATTACTTTTATATAGTGTCAAGCTTACTTGAGGACAAGTAATAGTTAAGTTTGGGGGATTTTGACCACAGGAAAATGTATTAAGAAATTCATACCAATTTTATATGAAATTACACTTTAAAGAAAGGCAATTTCTATGTTTTTTTGCAGATATGAAGATTTATAGGTATTGGAAGTAAAAAGATCCAAAAGAAGCAAATCTGGAACGAAAAGGACTAAAAAGAGATGGAAATTGAACTAGCCCGCCGACGGCGAGGAATAGGCCGTCGACGGCGTAATTTTCCTGAAAGTTTTGAATATATTATAAAGGAGCCCACCGACGACTAGATCGAGCCCGCCGACAGCGAGCCTTAGCGGTTAGCCAATGTTCTAGAAGCCCGCTGACGGCGAGATCGAACCCGCCGACAGCGAGAATGTCGGTTCAAGCCAATTACATTGAATCTAGATGCTTTTTGAAGAGGTGATTAAGAAACCTTTGGATATATTCCTTCTTCTTTAAATATAGACGAATTTAGGTTGAAAAGTGTGTGTCTTGTGGAAGTCAGTAGTGTGTGGTGAGTCTATTGTGTGTGCATTAGTGTGTTTTAGAGTATATTAGTAAGTATAATTAAGTGTGTTGTACAAGAAGGAAGAGTTAAAGGAACTTCAAGGAGTTTGCTTAAGGGAGAAGATTCGAGATAAGTTTTTATTTATTGTTTTATAACTTTAAATGAAATCCAAGTTTTTTGTTATTTTTCCTATGCATTCTGAGTAGTTTTCTCTGTCTTTCTCCTTGTTATTGAGATTTTGTGAAATGAAGAATTAAATTAGTTGTGCCTAAAAATATTAAATAAAATTGTGATAATCTTTTTACTTAAATCTTAATTTACTTTCAATTTGGCCAATTAAATTATTAAAATATGTTGAATTATCAACTATAGTAGAGATTACATCTAAGATTCAGGGAAGTCAAACTCCTTGGAAGGAGAGTGCAAATAAATTGGGAAATATTATTTATCGGGCGTAGAATTGGATATTTTAGTGTTAAAGACTAAAATCTTCATTTCGGTCCTATCGTTTGGGAGCTGAAGTGTAGATGTTAGCCCTCAGGCAAGGGGAACGTGGTAGCTCCGAAGTGGCAGCCGGTATCCTCCCAGCCTAGCCGTAGATTCAGTAACCAAGCATAGGATTAGTCAATGTTCTTTATGCCTAGACCAAAGGGTAAAGAATAGGAAGGCTCCTATTTGGCACAATATAATTCTAACTGATTTAGTTATTCATTCACTTAATTCTCTTAACAAGGAGAAAGATACATTTTTCTAAATTGCAATCTTCTATTTAAAAATTAAGTAATAGAGTTTAGTATAAGCGTTCTTTATTTCCGTACATTAGATAGTAATTGCATCTGCTGAAATTAGTTCTTAATCTCTAAACTTCCCTGTGGGATCGATATCTAGGACTCCATTAGAGCCCTTTATTACTTGAACGATAGGTATAATTGCATTGATAAAAAGGGGGGGACAAAATTGCTAATTTTACTCTCATAATCATTTATAAAATATATAATATAAAGCTCTGCAATCATATAAACCCTGCTGCCTCCCGACCCCAGGTCACCTTGCTAGCCCAGGTCAATGACGAGGGTAAAGAAAACGCTCTCTACTACTTAATTCATCGTTTAATTCCGACAGAAGTAAAGTATCCTCCTATTGAGAAGCATTGTTTGGCCCTGGTCTTTGCAGCCCAAAAGCTTAGGCATTATATGCTCTCTCATAAGGTCAACCTTATTTCGAAGTCTAATCCCTTGCAATATTTGATGAGCTGACCGACGCTTTCTGGCAGGCTTGCCAGGTGGTCGATGATACTATTGCAATTCGATATAACTTTCGTTCCTCTTCATCCCATAAAGAGACAAGTCCTATAAGACTTCCTCGCAGCGCACCCTTTACCGGCAGAATCACCTCTCAACGACGACATGTCAGACGAGCAGATAATGAGCATAGAAGACCTCGATGATCAACGTTGGGAATTGTACTTCGACGGTGCATGATCAGCACAGAAAGAAGAAGGATTGCAAATGATAGTGCTCGATAAGGCAGGAATCGAACTAATATTTATAATGCCAGAGCGGGGGATGTTAAGATACTCCTACCATCTAATAAAGCCGTGTCCGAACAACGAAGCAGAATACGAAGCCCTTATAACTGGACTGGAGTTAACCATTCAGATGGGGATAATAGGCATCAACATCTATGGTGATTCACAGTTGATCATACAACAGGTCGTAGGACACTACAAAATTTTGAAACCAAGACTTGAGCAATACTTTCAGTAGGCCATGAAGTTGTTGGAGCAGATTCTGAATGTAACGATCTATAATATTCCCAGAAGAGAAAATACTCTCGCAGACCTACTAGCCCGCCTTTTAAAAGAATTTGCCTGCTTACAGGATGAGTCAGTTGAAATGTCAGTTCAGGGACGACAGGTCCTCTCACAGCTCAACATGGATGCAATACACCAGTCAGGAGGAAAAGAAGAAGAAACAGTTGCAACAGTGGTTGAAACTACAGAAGATTAGCGTCAACCGCTCGTAGACTACCTACAAACAAGAAACCTACCGGACGATAAGTCATTATCCCATCAGATCAAGAAAAGATCTGTCATACGCATTAATAAACAATACGTTATACAAAAGGTCTTTCGACCAGTTGTGGCTAAGGTGCCTGAGTGGGTCCGAGGTTCGTGAAATTATGAAAGAAGTGCACTCGGGACTTTGTGGCGCTCATCAGCCGGGTCCGAAGATGAAAATGAAAATTAAAAGATTAGGGTACTACCAGCCCTCAATGATGACCGACTGCATGAGAGTTGCTAAGGGCTGTCACCAATGCCAAGTGCATGGAGTGGTTCTACATCAACCTCCGAATGTGCTACATCCGACAATCGTGTCGTGGCCATTTGAATGTTGGGGCACAGATATCGTGGGTCCGATAGAACTGCCTTCTTCATGAGGACATCATTTCATCCTTGCAGCGAAAGATTACTTTTCCAAATGGGTAGAAGCAGTACCTCTCAGAGAAGTGAAAGCACATCACGTGCTACAGTTCTTCAAGAATCAAGTCGTCTACCATTTCGGGGTACCGTGCAGAATTATCTCAGATAATGGGTCCACTTTCAAAAGCACAAATATCAATAATTTCGTCAGAATACACAGATAGATTAGCGCTATTCGACGATCTACTACCCAAGAGAAAACGGCTTGGTCGAGGCTTTTAATAAAACTCTCGTCCAAATCCTAAAGAAAATTTTGGATGACAACAAGAGAAATTGGCACGAGAAGTTATTAGAAGCATTATGGGCCTACAGGACAACTTTCAGAACTCCTACTCAATCTACACCACACGCTCTAGTGTACAGGTACGAGGTCGTCTTGCCTTTGGAGGTCCAGCTTTTGTCACTCAGAATTGCAGTTGTAAAGAAGATCACTACAGAAGAGAACACCAGACTAAGACTGGAAGAATGGGAAAGCTTGGAAGGGAATCGACTTTCAGCACAACAGAATCTCGAACTGTATCAAGCCAAGATGATTTAGGCCCACGACAAACTGGTCCGCCCAAGAACTTTCAGAGTTGGTGAAACAGTTCTAGTTCTCATAAGACCTACTCTTGCACACTGCAAGATAGGAGGTAAATTAGAACCAACTTAGGAGGGACCGTTTATAGTCGAGAAAGTCTACTTTGGAGGCTCCTACCAACTCGTGGATTGTCGTGGAGAGCGACCAATGCTTCCCATCAATGGACGATATCTAAAGAAGTATTATGCGATGTGATATTTCAAGGAGCGGACTTTTCACTCGTAGAAGCACCGGCGTGATGATTATGTGCAACTAGGTCTGAACCCAAAATAATAATAAATTTTAAACTAAAATCCAAAAGAAATTTTCTAAAATAAAATAAAATAATAAAAAAAATCGAAACTTTTTCCAACTTTAAAAAATAGAATCTTTCCTTCTCCTAATAAACTTACAAAATAAAATAAATTGCAATGAATTTGGCATTCTTATTGTTCTCGTTCTTCTTTGGTTTGGCCCCTGATCCCTTCCTTGTTTTCGCAGGAAGATGTCGAGCGGAAGGCTGGTTCTTTCTTTTAAAGATGGCGTAAGTCTTGCACTTAACGAAGAAGAGCTGAAAGCTGGTATTGTGATCGAGGTTGACTCAAACTTTACGCAGCTGAAGCTAGAATATGAAGAGACTGTTTGGACTACTGCAAACCCTAGGGAGTCCCATGGAAAAAGATGAAACTCAGCAAGAGAGTTCAGCATACTGCAAATTAGAAAAGGAAGATCAACGTGATCGACAACCCCAAGATGAAATCAGTGATAACTGCCGCAGGAGGGAAGCTTGTCAGTGTCATCCCTACCGAAGTCCAGGGGGAGAGGAGAGCTACTTTGACCCCAATACAAAGGAGATACAAGAACCACTGTATCCACAAGATGCTGAAGAAATTGATAGAAGAACAGAACAAGGAAGAAATTCTGATGACCACAGCAGCTGCCCCAAGGAGGCCAGTCCTCAGGAGCACCATAACAGAGGTTGTTCCGGAGAAGGTTACTACAGAGCCTGCATCTGGGACAGTGATGGTTCCAGGAGAACGTGCTGGCGTGGAGCCATACATTCCTCAGTACGTCACTAAACCCCGACAATTTCAGATAATTCCAGAGCACGAGTTGGAGATGGTTCAGAGGGTGCGAAAATAGAATTTTAAGTACTTTCAGAGAATCCGAGACAGATATGTCAACATTCTGGAAGGACTAGAGTTGCATACGGATGTCTTCTCTCACTACGAGCAGAGTGAGATTATGGACTATGTCGACGAACTGAAGAAACAGGTTCTTGTAGAACAACTACGAAGCAAGACTTACTCTGAGCCGAAGAAATGGAAATGAGGCAAGGGGAGGATTATGATCTAATTCGGATGTTGTTACAACTTTGATGATGACAAGAAAGGAAATCTGACAGGGATACTCGATACTCCGCTAAGATGAAGTGGATCCAATGCAAGTCCTGATTAAGAAAATGATAAAGAGGATGGTGGCTTGGCGAGTCTTACCTACTGATTGCATACCAAACAACTGCATAATCAACATTTATGCAGTAGGAGACTGCATTCCACCTCACGTGGACCATCACAATTTTGTGAGGCCCTTTTGCACCATTTCCTTCATCAACCAATGCAACATTATGTTCGGGATAGAACTCCGGATACTCGGCCCTGGAGAATTGCGAGGGCCAGTATAGATACCCCTACCAGAAGGCTCTGTCCTGGTACTACAAGGAAATGGTGCAGATGTGGCGAAGCACTACATCCCAGGAGTCCCCTATGAGCGGATCTCCATCACCTTCAGAAGGATGGACGAGAGCAAGATTCCAATCTACTTCAATCCAGATCCAGAATTAGAGAATTTGCAGCCCTACGACTTGTAAGATACAGAATAGTAGCACACCTCTAACGCACACTTACGCGGGATTCCCCTTCGGAAAGTGGCTTAGAAGGTGATGTTATTACCCATGTAGTTTACTTTTCAGATATGGATGAATCATATAAATAATTTTGTCAGACGACATGAAGATATCAGTACAGTCTGTGTTCAGGCATACATGGATATTGTAAAAGTTTGTTTTCAGAAAAATGTCATCAGAAATATTTTGATGGAATCACCTGATGTACTTCTGACACTTTTAATGGAAACGACTATGTCGTATTTTGCCTTCAGTTTGTGCAATTGACTGCAAGGGCCACTAAATTAGAGTTTGACTCGATTTAAAGAAAAAGTTGAACGAAGAATGATCTGAATGAAATGATAACAACAAAAATAAAAATTCAAACTTAAAATCCAAATAAAACACGAAACCAAAACTCAAAGTGAATCAACTTAAAATCTCAAAAAGTAAGTCAAATGAATGAATGAAAACCAAATCAAAATAAAACCTCAAACAAAAATTGAAAATCAGAACAAAATCAATCACTAAAAAACTAAACAAATAATGAAAATAAATTCCCAAATCTGAAATCCCCAGCCTTCAACTGTTCTCAAATCTTTTCGACTCCCGCGATTCCTTTCCTCTTTTGAGAAGGTCGACTAAGTCTACTGACACAGAACCATGAAATTATTAATTTGGTTCTGATGGCATGGATTCATATCCTTCACCAAATAATCAAACTTCGATAAACTCTCTCGGGATGTGAAACACTTTCATGTCTCATTTCATTCTTCTACTACACTAAATTTTCCGCATAATCTTCAAAAACTCAAATCAAACGCCAACTTTTGGGATTGGTACTTAAATTCCAGTTCCCATCCTTCTGAGGCTGGTACCTAAATTCCAGTTCTCATTTCGAGATCGATACTTAAATTTCAATCCACAAAAAAATTTTCTGCATTCTAATTCTCTGAGCTAGGTGTGAGACCAACAAGGCATCCTAATCTCCGAGCCGCCAACCTCGCATTCTATCCGAGAAACCTTTCTGCATTCTAATGCTCTGAGCTAGGTGTGAGACCAACAAGGCATCCTATTCTCCGAGCTGCTAACCTCGTATTCTATCCGAGAAACTTTTCTGCATCCTAATCCTCCGACTTGGGTATGAGACCAACAAGGCATCCTAACTTTGGTGACCGCTAACCTCGCTTTCTATCCGAGAAACTTTCCCGCATTCTAATCCTCCGACTTGGGTATGAGACCAACAAGGCATCCTAACTTCGGTGACCGCAAATCTCTCACTCTTTCCAAGAAATTTTCTCCGCACTCCCAAAATCTTGGGGTCAGTACCTAAATTCTGATCCCCATTCTGAGGATTGACGTAATGTCCTGAATGGTAGTCATTTCCTCAACTATACCCAGGTCAGACGTAATGTCTTGAACGGTAGCCCGAGATGGTATAGTCTTTTCTTGAGGTCAGTACCTAAATTCTGACTCTCATCTTTCCTGAGATCGATACCTAAAATTTTGATTCTCATTCCGAGGCTGGTACCTAAATTCCAGTTGTCTCCTTCTGAGGTCAGTACCTAAATTCTGACTCTCATCTTTCCTGAGATCGATACCTAAATTTCGATTCTCATTCCGAGGCTGGTACCTAAATTTCAGTTCTCTCCTTCCGAGGTTAGTACCTAAATTTTGACTCTCATCTTTCCTGAGATCGATACCTAAATTTCAATTATCATTCAGAGGCTGGTACCTAAATTCCAGTTCTCTCCTTCCGAGGTCAGTACCGAGACTCTGACTCTCATCTTTCCAAGATCGATACCTAAAATTTTGATTCTCATTCCGAGGCTAGTACCTAAATTCTGACTCTCATCTTTCCTGAGATCGATACCTAAGTTTCGATTCTCATTCTGAGGCTAGTACCTAAATTCCAGTTCTCCCCTTTCCGAGGTCAGTACCTAAATTTTGACTCTCATCTTTCCGAGATCGATACCTAAATTTCGATTCTCATTCCGAGGCTGGTACCTAAATTCCAATTCTCTCCTTTCTGAGATCTGTACATAAATTCTGATTCTCATCCTTTTTGATCGGTACCTAAATTCTGATCCTTACTTCGAGGTTGGTACTTAAATTCCAGTCCTCATCCCCTTTCAGATTTGGACTCTGCTTTTGTCAATTCCAAGTTCCCTTTTGATTTTAATCTCAAATCAATTTCAATCAAATTTCAAAATCCAAAATCAAGTTTCAACCAACTTCGAAATTAATTATAAACCAAACTTTAATCAAACTCCCGAATTGATTTAAACAAACCAGAAGATCAAAATCAAAATTTGAAACCTCAATATTATTCAATTTTGAAGTCAAGCAGCTTGAACTTCACCTCTTCCTCCCCAGCGAGAGTTCGGGAATCTTCAGCTTCGAGATTTACCTGATACTCCCCAGCGGTAACCTCCCCTTTCTCTATTCTGTTCCAAGTTTGTGAACCTGCAATGTTTGTCTTGGTAGGTTGATCTCTTCGGTCAATGCCAATACGTGCGGTGTGCTCAGTCAGCACACCACACCTATTGAGGGTCCATTTATTGACCTCAATTTTGGTGAGGTCTTGTCATTTTCTTAGTGCTTAGGATCTAGCCATAGTACTTCTCCTTGACTATCCTAGAGGACTAGAATTGGGACCCACCCTTTAGCAATTCAGCTACTTCTTGACTCCTCTTGGGACCCCACTTGGATGGTTTCAAACCTCTAAATCACCTTGGAAGGTTAAAACCACCAGATGGGCAACCAATAGTGAGTTCCTATAGGATTGTTTGGAGTTAGGGTGACCTTAGGTGACTTGGGCTTCTCTTGCACACACACACACCCCTAAGCCACTTAACCTAAACCTTAGACCCTTACCTTCCACCCTTTCTGAAACTTACATTGTTGAATCTAAGCCACTAATCTTTGATTAAGATGGCTAAGGTTAATATGTGAAGGATCATAAAGTGGTTACCATTTGGCTAGACTTAGTCGCAAAGTGGTTGGACTTGGCTAAGTCCATGGCTCATGCTTCCAAACCCTATCAATTTAAAATCAATTTTTACTCAAACTTGACTCCACTAAAGTGATCCCATTCTTCCATATTTGAAACCCCATCCATGTTGCCAAATTTCTGGTTTTGACATTGGGTCCCCTAAACTTAACAAAAACTACCTAAATTGCCCCTACAACAACCAAAATCATCCAAAAAATTCTGAAAAAATTACTCAAAATTCTTAAAAGTCCTAAGAATCATTTTGAAACAATTCCCACCTCTCAAATCCATCAGAATATCCCAATACCCTCCAAATACCCTAAATACACCTTTTGGCCCAAAATTCCAAAAATTCCAAAAATTTCCAGAAAATTCCAAGAAATCCAAAATATTCCCAATTTTATTTTGTTCAACTAAATGATAAGCTAATTTTTCCAAAATAACCCACTTTTATCAAAATCCCCAATTTGACCCATCTTTAACCCATGTGGATCCAATGTCAAACCAAATCAATCCAATTGAACTCAATTTTGCCCAAAATCAATTCTAAAATTCAATTAAACATCTCCAATACCAATATAAACCAAAATTAAGCCCAATTTGATTCACATTTAAGTTCAATTTCAACTTTAAACCAAAACCCCATTTTTAACCTATGACCCAAACCTACCCAAATTCAACCCAATCCAACTCAATTCCCCCCAAATCAACTCTAAAATCTCCCTAATAAATCCCTACACCAAATACAACATCAATTGGTTCTCAATTTGAACCCAAACCCAACTCAAAATTCATTTTAAATCAAAATCATCAAATTTGCCCTAAGGTTATCACCTACCCCCAAATCTCCAAATTGAATCCCCTAAACCCAAAATTTCCACCCAATTTCTATCCTAAACCTTTCCTAACAATCATTTGTGACATTTTGAACCATCAATTGGCCTTGAATCAAACTCTATCCAAACCTAAACCCAACCTAACCCATGGTGACCAAAATTGACCAATGCTCCAAAATCCTCCAAATTGAAACTCCAAATGAACTCAAATCCACTTCATGTCTTCATGAAAAATCTTCCTTACAATCATCTAAACAATGTTGATTAATCAATTTGATCCAATTCAAACCCAAACTCAAGCTAGCTCAACTCAAACCCAAGTGAACCCATGTGTACACATATTCCAAATTAAATCAAACCAAACCAAATTTGACTAAACTAACCTCTTGGCTGCCAACTCTAGGCCTCCTAGGGTGGGTTTAACCTGACCTAACCCATGCCCCATGAGCCATGGACCAATGGTCCACCACTTTGGAGCAATGGACTAAGCCACATGGCTAAGGCTAAGTCCCATCCTCCAACTCTCCTTAAGCAAGCTCCCTGCCCAAATTAATTGAGCTAAACTCCTCCTCCACTCCTCCTCAACCTGCCCAGCCGCCTAACTGTCCTTGCCAGCCACTCCAGCCACCTGAACAGCCACGCCCGAGCAGGCCATGTGTCCTTGAAACCCAAAATTTGGGCTTAGTAGTGGGCAATCCCCTCTCCAGCCGCCTGGCCTGCTCAGCCCTCACCCTAAACGGCCTAAACCACTCATTGCCTGGCCCTGAGCTCCCCTCTCCGGCCATAGCTATAAAACCCACACCTTTCGGGCTTGCCAAAGGTGCTGAAAATTTCTTCACGAATCCCTCCCAAATTGCTCCCAGAGCTCCTCCTAGCCAAGAGAACTTGATCCCCACTGTCCTCCTGCCCTGAAACCCACCAGCCGGGCCCAATTTCTCAGCTGAAAATCAGGCCAGAAACAGGACATCTCCAAAACCTCCACCAAAACCAAATTAAACTCACCCACACCTTCAAAGCACCAAGAGAAGGAGTTCCCCAGTGAAAGCCCCTCTCATAGCCTCCCAGTTGCTCTATCGGCCAGAGCTTGGAATCGGACTTGGTCGAAGTCACACCTAGGCAACTCACCAGGACCAGAGAATTTATCCAGAGGCTCCTCTCACTCCAATGAATGTGTCGATCATCTCTGATTGAGGCTTCACCTCTCAGAGCCTAGGTATTGACCTCTCCTTCCTCCTGAGCTTCCAGCGATTCTCCATTTTGTTCTGCGTAATTTCAATGCATGTTAGCCATATATATAGCTTCGTCTAGGCTAGATTCATCGATAGAGACCAACCACACATTATTTAGTTGAGTGTGGAGTGAGATCTTAGGTCTAGAAGGTGGACGGATCTCAGGCTGAACCAGATGGAGACGATGACCAGCGACCTTCCGATCGCGCGTGTATCGAATGGATGGCAGAGATGAAGTCAGACGGAGCCGTGGAACGGAAAGCGTGTGCCGAGTCAGATGGCGGCGCCGAATGGGAGTGCGCCACGTGTATCTTCGACCCGCCCGTAGGTTGAGGTGGCGCCGCGTCGGATAAGTAGGAAAATAGGGATTTTTTAATTTATTTAAACGCGTGAAACTTTAAAAATGCATATCTTTGCCCAGAAAAATCCTAAAAAAAACTAAAAATACCCTCTTACTCAGTGAAGAGAGGAGATTAATGTGGAAATAGAATTAAGTAATTTTGTTAAGTATTTTATTTTTAATTAATTTAATATTGTTCTGAGTGTTTTAATTCTCCATTCATGCATACAATTCACCATGACATGAGACCATAGGGCTTTTGTAGCCTCTGATCTTAGGAACATTCCCTGAATTTTCCAAGGTCAAGGCTATCTCTGTGGAAAGTTATATATTTTCCAAGTTTATATGCCTGTTTTGGTATTTTAATTCCAACAATTAGCATGTTGATTAGTAAAATCTAGAAAAATTAGGGAAAGTATCTCTAGACCAGAGGACCCTAGGAAAATTATGGTTGGACTTAACTCATTTAAATGAACTCTAATTTGGTCAAAACCTTAAAATTTAGATTAAAATAATTTGGGATAACCACTCATTAAAATAACACAAAATCAATTCTCCACTGATCCTTAGGGTCAGAGGAGTCTCACATAAAAATTTGAAACCAATTGAAAATAATTTAATCCACTAAATGAATTATTTTAATCGCATGACCACTTTTAAACTTTAAAAACTCATAAAACCCAAAATGTATTTCAAAAATTCACTAAATTTATTTTGAGACCTCTCTAGGATTAGAGGAGTGTAAGAAATTTAAAATTGGAATTTTTCTAAAATTTTCATTTTTAACCTCATTTTGAATATTTTAATAATTAAAAAATAATAAAAATCACAAAAATAATAAAATTCACAAAAATGTCGTATTTGGTCTCCTAATCACTTGGGAACCAACCAAATATGTTTTCTCAGTCCCTAAGAAAAGATATCGAATTTTAAAGGCTTAATGCAATCTTTAATATTAAAAAATAGATTTTTAACCTTTCTCACCAAAATAATTCTAAAAATTCAAAGAAAAATCAAAAAAATATAAAATTTATTTTTTTGAGTTCATTGAGGTCAGAGGGACTTAAGAAAAATATAAAGCTTAATTTTCAACTTTAATTATATTTTATAATTAATTAAAACTCCAAAAACTAAAGATAATTATAATAAATAAAATAAAATTCAAAAAATCACCAAAATTAGTCCAAGTGGTCCTCTGGTCAGTAAGAATATCTCATAATTTTCTTAGGGACAGAAACTTTACCTTGGTTATGTTGTTGAATTTTCATTGAAAATCCTTATTTTTCACTAAAATAAATATATAAATTAAATAAAAAATGGAAAAATCACATTTTATTCTCTAATGTCTTAATTGACATGTGAGTGAAGTAACATAAAAATTTCAAATTCATTTGAGCTCAATTTAATGAGTTATGAAGTGAACAAACTTAAGAGGGCATAAAGGTAATTAAGGGATTTTAACCCTAATTGATATTTTAGGCCTAATCAAAGGGAGGGATGAACATTTGATCCTAAATTATCTCTTGGATGATTGAAACTTAGGGAATTAAGGGGTAGAAACCCATTGATCACCTACAACATAGAGCATGAAATCTTAACTAATTAATTCATTTAAATTTTGGAAGAATAATTAAAATTTGGATTACTAAAATTAAGGATATGACTTAAGAAGATACCAACTCTTTAATTTAAAGTCCCTAAATGGATTAATAGTATTCAAACTCTTAATTAACTCTAAAGCATAATGATAATTGAAATTAATAATCCTTAATTAAATGAAAAGTTTGAAACATTGAGTGATTTAATAATTAAATTAAAATAAACCTAAAACATTAAAGCTGATTTGAAATCACTTAAGACTTAACTTAAAAAAAATTGAAATATTAAAAATTAATCTCAAAGTAACTTACAATCTAAATGTGATAATTAAAATCAATCTAAAATATTTAAAAACAAATTTGAATCATTAAAACTTAATGGAATTAAGAGATTTAAGTACCTCTCTAACTTGAACAATTTTAAAACATTTAAAAGGAAGCAACTTGAAATTTCGTGACTAAATTAAACTGTTTTGAGATAACAATTCAATCTTAGCGGTTAAATCCCTTAACAAACTGATTTTCCCCTGAGGGCTCTCATATTTATAACCCTTAAGTGGAGTATCGAGTGACATGTTACTTTACTCATCAGATAATCAAATGTCCAAGTTCGCTGAGCAAGAAACAAAACTCAACTAAATTTTCTAATAATTAACTCACTTGTACAATGAAACTCATTTGGACTCAGAATAATCCCAGATGCATTGAAAAGATGTTCAAGATTCATCTTGAGCACTTTCTCAATATTATGGGATGTTTTAGAAGAACAATTGAACTTAATTGTTCTTTGGTGAAGAAAATCATCCTTAACAAGATACAAGAACCTAGACGTCATAGGAATTGACTAGCAATAGGACTAGGATCTTGATAGACAACAAAAACCTTCCCTTAGCTTTACCTAGGTGTTTGCTTGCAAATATTTAAATGTCCTGACATGTGTTTTAAGTGCAGCCTAGAATGACGAGAAGATCTGCTAGGTACGCTTTTATTTTATTGCAATTTATTTACCAGCATTGAATTTTCTCTTTTGCAAAGCTTACATGTTAACCAAGAATGTCACCCTGTATGAAAATTGAAACCTTTTAGGATAGCCACAATACTGAAACCCAAAACTAAATTAAAAGTCACAACAAGATAAAATTCACCGCCACAACATTTAAAAAATAAAACAACTCAAAATTTAATCACAAACAGAACAACAAAACTACAACTACAACTAAATTAAAACACCTCGTTGGATGATCGGGAATACCTTGGATGATGTAACCCACGTGTTGCAAATGAGATTTCCCACAGTCTAAATAAAAGTGTGGAACTCATTCGGTTGAGTTTATCAAATTCATTTGGATTAAGTGAATTCGATGAAAATAACGGTGCCGGGATGACGGAACCATGGGATCTTAATCAATTCTGTTTAATCGACTTTAAGATTTGTTTTAATTAAAACATTAAGACATCTGAACCTTAAGACTCTTCTAAACCAAAACACTTATCTCATCTCTTGATTGTCACTTTCTAAAACCAAACCTCTGCAACAACAAGGAGCTTGGAGCACAGTGGGCAGCACGGCCATCTTCGTCAGCAAAACCTTTCTTAGAATTAAATAACCAAGCCATAGGACTTCAAGGTAGTTTACTTAGTGCAACATAAATCCTCAACTTTTTGTTAAGCATCTGCATAATCATGTTATGTGAATTAAGCCCTAACCGGTCTTAGGACTCTGAGGTAGTCGTTTGGTACGACATAAACCCTCACATCTTTGAGTCTAGTTGTGTGATTATGTCATACAAGTATAAGTCCTAATTAACTAATTTGGCAGGATTGAAACATTAAATAAACTCTCAAATTGAAGCCAAACAATGGGATAGTTCTGGAAGTTTCCAAGATTCCTCTTGGATCCTCAGCTTCTCCTACTTCTCTTCCTTTGAACTCTCAAAATAACTGTTTCAAATTTGAACTATTCTTTATTGAAATTTCCAAAATCCGAATTGTTTGAAAACCCTTAACTTTAAAATTCTTGAGAGCAAAACCATTGATCATTATTGAGAGTTTTCTAAAGTGATTCCCATCACTTAGGATGTAATTAACTATAGGGGCTTGCCCTTATAGGGAACTTTAAGAACCTAGGTAATATAAACTCTGCTTAATTCATTTTTATTAAGAAGGGGAACTTGTCGGCTTATAAGATTGATTCGCAGACCAAACAGATGTCACAAATCTTCTAGTTTATTTAATCAAGACCCATCATCAAGCAGTGTGTCTATTCCTCAGGATAGATACACGGTTTGTGATGCGGTGCTAGTTTATAAAAATTATTCGGGATGTGAGATTAGTTTGATTTCATATCTTAAAATTTTTAAACTTAAAATTATTTTCAAAATCAAATGCTACTTTCTAAATTATACATATATTTAAATTAAATTTAAAATCTAAAATTTACCGCACAATTTCTATTTGGCGACCCCTTTTAACACATAACCTAAAAAATATGCCGACAATAGATTCACCTTCAAACTGACAAAAAGATGTAATATCATTTCTAAGCTTCGCAGTTTTTTATGGTGGAAAATATTTAGCAAGGAATTGTTGCGCTAAATCACCCCAAGTTCTAATAGATCTAGGTGTCAATGAATTGAACCATATCTTAGCCTTATCCCTTAGTGAGAAAGGAAAAAGTCTAAATCTAATAGCATCGTCTGAAACACCATCATATTTAAAAGTAGCACACAACTCTAGAAAATCGGCAAGATATAAATTAGGGTCTTCAGTTGGTGCTCCCCCAAATTGATTCTTAGATACCATCTGGATAATAACAGATTTAAGTTCAAATGAATTAGCAGCTACAGCAGGGTGTTGAATACAAACATGAAGTTTATCCACTTTAGGGTTAGCATATTCTCTTAAAGGTCTAAATTCTTGATGGATTTTAACATTTTGATTTTCTTGATTCACCATTTCTTGAAGATTTTTATCTTTTTCGGTATTTTTAATTTTTTTGATTTTTCTGATAGTTCTCTCTAATTCAGAATCATAAGGTACAAGTCCTTCAGAACCTAAACTACGCATATACAAAAATTAAAAAAAATAAAACACACTAACAAAAACAAGGAAAAGTAAAATATTTTATTTTCTTAAAATTTCTTAAAATGATATTTTAATTAACTTCTCCGGTAACGGATGCCAAAAACTTGATCCCTGAATATTGATGCTTACGTTTTACACTTTATATATCTTTTCAATGATCATATCTCTTTATTTGCAATGGCACCAAAAACATGATTCCAAAGCAAATAAGAAATCAATTTTAATTATTTTATAATATGGGATTCTACACAAGTAGATTTATCGTTTATCAAGTAATATAAGACTTTCTAATTGAACCCCAACATATCAAACCCTTAGGGAAATGTCTAAAATTTTAAAGAACACAGAAAAAAAAATTTACTTTTTAAAATGATTATCTAAAGTATATTTTAAGATAGAAAGTTGTAAATTTGTTTTTGATATTTTCTTTTATGAAAATGTATAGTAAGCAACTAAAATTAACAAGACTATAAAATTATATATGAAAACAAATGAGAATGAAATATCTTTTTTCCTCTTTCAATGAATCACTTATGATTATGGAATTTCGTTGTGGAAGTATCTAAATGTGTTGTCCCAAATAGGAGCAAATATATTCTTTACCCATACTTAGTTTTATTAAAAACATTAGTTAATCTGAAGTTTTGAAATCTTGTAGATGGGTTAGGCAGGAAAGATATTAGCTCACACTCTAGAGTTCCCTCTTCTCCCTCCACCTGGGGGGCTAACTTCTCATAAAAAAATTTAAAACATCAAACCAAATTGGGGGCTTTAGCTTATCACTCTAAAGTCCTCTAATTTTACTCCCCATTAAAAAGCAAATCTCCTTATTTATTTGCACTCAACTATTTAGATTATAATTATCACCCATATAATTTCACGTCATTCTCTCTAATTGTTGATTGAGATAATACTGCATTGGTTGTTACATGTTCTCACAATAAATTTTAACATCTCAATTGGCCAATTCAAGAAGTAAATGAAGTGCAAGTTAGTGAATCATCACAACTTCTTCCAACATTAAACACATATACTTCTCACAACTTCCTTCCATAATTTAATTACTTCATCATTTAAAAGAAAAAAGATAAAGAAAACTACTCACAACTCATGGAGAAAACACAAGCACAATTTGATTTGAAAGTAGAAATCATAGTGAAAACACAACAAGTCTTACTTAAAACTGAAAAATAAAAACAAAGATAAAGACTTATCTGAAAATCTTCTCCATAAGACTCTTGAAGTTCCTCTGAAACTTTTGCTTTCCACTTGATAACTCCTTAGAGGTTGGTGCCCAACTCTAAGGTTTGACTCTCCTAAATTATAATACAAACTATGATAAAGTAAAGTGGAAAAGTAAAGAAAGTATGTCAAGAAGAAGATTGTCTTTCTTCTTCTTTCCCTTCAACCACTTCAAACTTTTCTCCAAATTCTCTCTCCAATACTTCTCTTCAAAAATCTTCTCTTTTTCAGATCTAAGTCTTTATTTTAATAATTCTTCAAAAGGTGCATTGGTATCTCTTCAAATTATGTCCAGATTCATTGTATCTACCAAAGGATGCACCTCTTCATTTGAATTTGCTGCCCAAAAGAAGTTAAGGAAATTTAAACCAAAAGTTGCTTCGAACACCCCTTGAAAATGGTGCCAAGTTTGAGTTAATTCATATTTTTTAACTGTGGCGCCTATGTGCCAGCTATCGGCGCTTAGGTGACAGAGGCCACGTTTTGCACACTTCATATTTTTGCTCTAAATTTAATCCTTTTTTGCTCATTTCATCATAATCAGTCATTTTAATCATACCTGCAAGAAAAACACAAAAATGCCTTCCATTAAACTGCAATATCATCAAAAATAAGTATAAAAATGTTTATAAAAATACTATATATTTTAGGTGTATCAGACACCTACTGAAGCTCCACGAAACTCAAATTAACCTTGCCCATACCTTCACCATAGCCAAAGAAGAAGTTCCCCAGCAAAATCCCTATCAATTGGAACCTCTGTATTAGACTACCACCTCAAGCTTCCCACATGTAGGAGGAAGTCTTACACAGACAATTCACCAGAGCTAATTAACACATCCAGGAGGTTCTCAAGCCTCCACTGAAGCTTCTCCAAGCATCCAATTGATGCCACACCTCTTTGACAAAGGCAATTTCCAAATATCACTAATTTAGGCTTGGTTTGAGACATCGTGAAGAGAACTTACATGTCATGCTTGATTAACCACATAGATAGGTTCGCTTTGAGTGGATGAAGGTGTCGGAACAAACCCCATGTAATTTGGCTAAGGATCCAGAGAGAAATTAGGGTTAGAAAACGTGTGGTTTCGGGTTCACACCAGATGAGGACGAAGACTCTCAAATGTTCGATCGCATGTGTAACGAATGGAAGGCTAGGATCGCGCTGGATGAGCAGATCATCCATAAGCAGTGGGACGCATTGTTGTCGAGTCAGATGGCAGTCCCGAATCAAACCGCGTCACGTGGAGCTTCGATCCACCGTAGGTTGTCGCGCCGCCGACGTGTTTAAGTAGGAAATTAGTTTATTTTTTGTATTTATTTAACTCAGTTCCACTTTAAAAATGCACAACTTGGTGTACAAAATTCATAAAAATAAAATAAAAATATCCCTCTACTCAGTCAACAGAGGAGGACAATGTGGAAATGGTTTGTAGTTTATTTGATGCATGTTTTATTTTTTATTAATTAAAAATAATATTTAGTATTTTAATTCTCCATTTGCATAGAAAATTCACCGTGGCATGGGACCATAGGGCATTTATTCCCTCTAACCTTAGGAATCTTCACTAACTTTTTAAAAGTAAAGGAGCATCCCTAAGTGGAGATCCCTAATTTCCAAGTGAATGAGCACTGTTTTAATTAAAAAAATTATAGTAATTAAAATATTCATCAAAAAATGTAAAACTCATTTTTTGTAAGTTCACTGTGGTCAAAGGGACCTAAGAAAAATATAAAATGAATTTTAATAATTATGGAATCCCCTAAATGTAATTAACTCACTAAAGCTTAAAGGAAATTATATAATTCAAATAAAATTAGAAAAATCACAAAAGTGATTCTACACTATAATTTAGAACTAGAGGAACTCCACATAAAAATTTCAAATCATTTGGAGTTAATTTGACCACCTAATTTGATTTTCTAAGTTAAATAGTAATTTTGGGAGTAAAATAATTATAATTATTAAAATACAAGTAAAAAAATCACTAATTTGACTTTGGGAGTTCATTGTAATTAGAGGAACCCAAAAAAATAAAATTGGAATTTTCATAAAATTTGCATTTTTAAATATATTTTGAATATTTAAATAATTAAAAATCATAAAAATCATAAAAATATTAAAATTCACCAAAATATTTTAAATTGTCTCCTAATTACTTGGGAGAAATTATAATAAATGTTCTAATTTTATAAGTAAAGATATTAATTTTCAAAGCTTAAAAGTAATTTTAAAGGCTAAAAATGAATTTTCATTAATTTCTCACTAAAATAATTCTAATAATTAAAATATAAATAAAAAAATATGAAATTTATTTCTCTAGATTCTTTGGACATAGAGAGATTTATGAAAAATATAAAACTTAATTTTCAACTTAAAAGTATTTTATATTTAATTAATACTTCAAAACATAAAAATAACTATTTAATTAAATTAAAACTCAAACAATCATAAAATTTGGTCCAAGTGATCCTCTAACCTAGATGAACCTTCCATAATTTACTTTAAAAATTCCTATTTTGCATTAAAAATAATTATAAAAAATAAAATGAAATTAGGAAATTACATTTTCTTATCTGATATTTTAATTGACCCATGAGTGGAGTAATATAAAAATTTCAAAGTCATTTGAGTTATACTTAATGAATTATAAGTAAAAAGCCTAAAAGGGCAAAATGTTAATTATGGAATTTAAGCCTTAATTAACATTTAGGCCCAATCAAAGGATAAATGGGCATTGGACAATCTTAATTGACCATCTTATATGATTGAAGTATAAAGGACTAAAAGGTAGAAACCAACTCACCACATTTCCATATTAAAGGTAAAGTTGTAATTTCTTAAATTAATTGAAATTTTGAGGTTAATCAAATTTTATGATCATAAAGTAAGGGGTTTAACCTAGAAAGATTATAACTTGCTAATCTAAAGCCCCTAATCAATGTTTGAATGATAATACAATCTTTAATAAAGATCAAATGTTACTTAATTCAATATTCCTATAAATTATAAAAATCTACTAATAGAAGCTTAAGGGCTAGGTAGTGAATCGGGTTTAATCCTAACTATGATTAATGAGGTTTAGAAAAGAGAACACAATCATTTACAAACAATTTGAAAACACTACTAGCCCCATCTTAATCTAAATGGCTATGTTCCTTAATAATTCAACTTGCCCCCAAAGGCTTTTACTTACATAACTCATAAATAAAACATCAAATGAATGTTACCCCACTCAAGAGATAATCAAAATATCTAAGTTAATTGAGAAGGAATTAAAACGTCTTTAACAAACCTTAATTGAGTAGGGGTGATTTGATTGAACATTATGATCAAACCAAATGAACTCTAAATGATTCCAAAAGTTTTGAAAAGATGTTCAGGGTTATGCCCCAAACACTTTCTTAATCTAATGGGATATTTAGAAGGAAATTTGGATTTCATTGTTCTTTGATCAAAAAAATCATCCTTAGCACACCTTAGGGACCCACCAAGTTATGAAATAGGTTCCCTCGCTGAATTTAAATCACTAAATTTCAATTGCTACTCAATCTAATGGGATATTTAGAAGGACATTTGGATTTCATCGTTCTTTGATCAAGAAAATCATCCTTAACACACCTTAGGGGTCCACCAAGTTATTAATAGGATCCCTCGCTGAATCTAAATCACTAAATTTCAATTGCTACATTATACCTGCTTTAAAATGCTTTAGCAGGTATACCCAAAGAATGTCAGGTACACCTTTATTTATTGCAATTTAGATTGCTTTATTTAATGCTTTATTCCGACTTGCATGTCAAAACTGGAACTTTTAGGATAGCCGTAACAACAAAAACAAAACCAAGTATCGATTCACAATAGTCAAAATATAAGACAAACTCAAAATTTAATCACAAACCAAAAAAACCAAAACTACAATCACAACTAAATTAATGCACCCTCTATCGAATGATCGGGAATCCCTTGAATGATGTAACCTACAACTGCTAACAAGATTTCCCACGATCTAAATGAAAGTATTGAATTCATTTACTTGAATTTAGTAAATTGATCTGGACTAAGTGAATCTAAAGAAAATAGTGGTGGTGGAATGAGGGAACCGTGGGATCCTAACCGGTGTTGTTATAATCAACCTAAAATCCCCCCTAATCAAACTTAAGACATTAAATTTGACACACTAGGAAAAACTTGAACTCTGAAACTTAACAATTCACTCATCTCTGCAATTTGACATTTCTAAAACTTAACTTGTTGTAACGAGGAGCTCGGAGCATACACAGTGGGTAGCACGACGAGGAAGTAAAAAACTCTACAACACCAAACCTTCTTTAGAATTAAAATAATAAGCCATAGGAATTTGAGGTTGTTTGCCTGGCACAACATAAATCCTCACCTTATCTTTAGGCCTTTGCACAATCATATTATGCAATCTAAGCCTTAACACTTTCTAGGATTTTGAGGTTGTCGTCCGTCACGACATAAACCCTCTTATGTTCTAGGCTATTTGTATGATTATATCATACAAAAATAAGTCCTAAGAAAATAAAGGTGGCAAGATTGAAATACTGAATAATTTTCAAAATCAAAGCCAAACAATAGGATAGTTTGGAAAGTCACCAGAGGTTCTCCCTCAGGTCTGTGACATCCCCTACTTCTCACTTCTTTGGATTAAAAAATAATTGTTCCAATTTGATCCTATCCCATTTGATATTTCCAGGTCCATCGTTAAAAAACCTAAACTTTGAAATTCTTGAGAGCAAAACCACTGATCTTTATCGAGAGTTTTCTTAAGTGACTTCGGTCATTTACGATGTAATTAACTATAGGGGCTTGCCTCTATAGGGAACTTTAGAACCTAGATAATATAAACCCTATTTAATCTTTTGTATCACATAAGGGTACTTGTTGGCCAAGATAAACGGTTCGTAGACCAAACAGATGTCATAAATTCTATAGTTGATTTAATCAAACCATATCATTAAGTGGTATGTCTATTCCTTGGGATAGATGCATTGCTTGTGATATTGCGCTCGTTTATCTAAAATATTGCATATATGAGATCAGTTTGATTTCATATTTTCAAATTAAAATGATATTTGTCATATATATATATATATATATATATATATATCTGTTGACCTCATTTTTGGTGAGGTCTTCTTCCTTTCCTCTTAGTACTTAGAATCTAGCCATAGGATTTTTCTTTGACTATCCTATAAGACTAGAGATGGAACCCAGCATTTAGAAATTCAAACCAAATCTTGATTCTCTTTAGAATCCTACATAGATGGTCATCA
The DNA here is from genome assembly GCA_022702705.1 of Papilionanthe hookeriana x Papilionanthe teres. Classification (NCBI taxonomy): domain Eukaryota; kingdom Viridiplantae; phylum Streptophyta; class Magnoliopsida; order Asparagales; family Orchidaceae; genus Papilionanthe; species Papilionanthe hookeriana x Papilionanthe teres. The sequence continues at coordinate 86,898,230 of CM040429.1, read as the reverse complement.
ACCTCCAAATCACTTGGAAGGTTAGGACCAATGTGTGGGAAGACAAAGAAGAATTCCTATAGGATGTTCAAGCCTTAGGACAACCCTGGGTGGCCTGGTCTTGGTGAGGTCTGGCTAGCACACACTACACTTTTACACCCATCCTAAACCCTAAACCATCCCTACCCAATCTTGACTCCTGGTTCATTGGAGCACTCATGTAGCTAAAGTCCAAACCCCTAGCCCCTTGGCTAAGAGGGTTAGGAAGAACATATGAGATGTTCAAAATGGACATTTCTTGGTCCATGACTCACTTTAAGCTTTTTCACCCTCTCAACCATAATCAAATTCCACTTTTGAATCCCTGGTTTTGACATTGGGTCCCTCAAGCCTACCTGAAATTACCTAAATTGCCCCTACAACCACAAAACACTCCAAAAATTTCCCAAAAATTTCCCAAAATTCCCAAAAATCCTAAAAATCATTTTAAAACCATTCCCACCTCTTAAATCCACCAAAATACCCAATACTCCCCAAATAACCTCCAAATACCCTTTTGACCCAAAATTCCAATAAATTCCACAAATTCCCAAAAAAATTCCAGAAAATCCCAAATATTCCCAATTTCATTTTGTTTAAATACACCATAAGCTAATTTTGTCCAAATAACCCACTTTTATCAAAATCCCCAATTTGACCCACTTTTAACCTATATGGACCCAATATCAAACCAAACCAACCCATTTGACCTCAATTTTGCCTAAATTCAATTCTAAACTTTAATTCAACATCCCCACTACCAATCAAAACCAAATCCAACTCCAAATTGATACACATTTGAGTTCAATTCCATTTGAAATCCAAATCCCTAAAACCCAATTAATCCAAAATTCCCCAATTAACCTAATGTCAATCATTTCTCCCCAAATTTCAATCCTAAATCTTCCATGGAACTCCCATGAAACCCATGCAACTTTTAGTTATCCCAATTTGAGCCTAAGCTTAACCTAAACCTGTTTGGAAATCAAGATTATCCCATTTTGGCCTAACTTGAGTCCATGCCCTAAATCTACCAAATGGATTGGCCTAATCCTAAAATTTCTTCCCAATTGATGTTGGAAATCTTCAATACATCTCTCTAGACCATTTGAAACTTTAAATTGGGTCTAAACCCCACCTTAAACCAACTTGGGCCCAACTTGATCCAACCTTGCCCAAATTAACCAAAATCCCAAAACCCATCAAATTGACCTTTCAATTGAACTCAAAACCATTTCATGTCTTCATGAAAGTTCTTCATGGCAATCATTTATACAATGTTGCTTAAGACACTTGGACCTAAATCAAACCCAAACTCAAGTTAGCCCAACCTAAACCCAAGTGAGGCAAATTGAACCTATGGCCAAGCCTAACTAAATTGAACCAAATGTAGCTGAACCAACCTATCCACAGCCACCATTTGAACCCTAGGAACCACCCTAGATCCACCTAGCCCAAGCTAAGTGAGCCATGTACCAAGGTTCCCCCATTTTAAGGGATCTCTTCCCTTAAATGGATAAATCTTCTTTTGCCTCACCCCAAATCCCCCCTTACCTTGTTAATCACCATTAAACCCTGCCACCTGACTCACCTGACCTGGGGCCAGCTCCCCTATCCTTGCCGGCCGGCCTAGTCACCGGAGGGGGTCAAAACCAAGAGCCACCACTTGGCTAAGCACACACAAACTTACCCAATTGGCCCTCTCAGCCAAATTAAACCTTGGAGCTCCACTGCCCTTCACCTAAGCAGAGAATCCACCCACCAATTGAGCCCTGGCTCAGGCCATATAATTCACACCTCTCGGCCATGAGAGGGATGTTGGAAAATTTTCTCAAAAAACCCTTCCCAATTGCTCCCAGAGCTCCTCCCAGCTAAAAGAAGCTCAGCTCCACTATCTTCCAGCCTTCTTCCCCACTGCTTGAACTCAATTTTTGAGTTCAATCTCAGGCCAAAAAATAAGACACTCACCAAATCTCCATAGAAACCAAATTAACTCTTCCCACACCTTCACCAGAGGTAGAGAAGAAGTTCCCCGTGAAAGCTCCCTCACCAGACTAGCCATTTGTTATATCGGCCAGAGCTCAAAATCGAACTTGGACGAAGTCATACCTAGGCAATTCACCAGGACCAGAGACTTCATCTGTAGGCTCCTCCAGCTCCAATGAACGTGTCAAGCACATTCAATTGAGGCTTCACCTCTTGTACCAAGGTATGGAAACTTCTCTTGCTCCCGAGCTTCCAGCGATTCTCCATTTTGTTACACTTGATTTCAGTGCGCATTAGCCATATAGATGTGCAGCCCTTGTTTCGACGAGCATGTAGGACGAAACCGCATGTGATTTGGTTAAGTATCTAGTCAGATCTTAGGATTAGAAGCTGGACAGCTCTCGGCTCGCTCCAGTCTGGAAGATGAATGGATACCGTCGGATTGGGCGTGTATCGGATGGACGATCGGGATCACGCTGGACGAGGCAACAGAACATGAACCACGGGTCGTGTGGCTACCGAGTCAGATGGCGGCGCCAAATCATGAAGCGACGCATGGAGCTTCTAACCACTGTAGGTTGAGTTGGCACCGACGTGGTTAAGTAGGAAATTACCTATTTTCTGAATTATTTAAATCCCTGAATCTTTGAAAATTCATATCCTTGTGTATAAAAATCACAAAAATAAACTAAAAATACCCTCTTGCTCAGTGAACAGGGGAGAACAATGTGGAAAAAGAATTGATCTATTTTATTGAGTATTTTATTTTTAATTAATTTAATGTTATTCTGAGTATTTTAATTCTCCACTCACACACACAAACACCATGGCATGAGACCACATGGCTTTTGTAGCCTCTGATCTTGGGAACATTCCCTGAATTTTTCAAGGCCAGAGGCTATGTCTTTATGAAGTTATCTATTTTTCAAGTATTTATGCTTGCTTTAGTATTTTAATTCCAATAATTAGCATACTGTTTGGAAAATTCTATAAAAAATAGGATATGTTCCTAATGACCAGAGGAACACTGGGTAACTATGGTGTGGCTTAAAAAATTGTGGATAACCCTAATGGCTCGCCTAACCTAAAACCAACATTGAATTAATTAAGGCATATTAAAAATCAAAATGATTTGGAATTAATTCTCCACAAATCTCTAGGGTCAGAGGGACCCCCTTAAAATGTTTGAAGTCAATTAAAAATAATTTAACTCATTAAATATTTTTTTAAGTAACATGGCCACTTTTAAACTTTAAAAAATCATAAAGCTTAAAATACTTTTCAAAAATTCACTAAATTGGTTTTGGGGCCTCTCTGGTATCAGAGGAGTCTATGAAAATTAAAATTGGAATTTTTCTAAAATCTTCATTTTTAACCAAACTTTTGATATTTTAATAATTAAAAAAGTATAAAAATCACAAAAATAATAAAATTCATAATAATGTCATGTTTGGTCCCCTAATCACTTAAGAATTAACCAAATATTTTTTCTAAGTCTCAAAACAAAGATATTGAATTTTAAAGGCTTAATGTAATTTTTAATATTAAAAAATTATTTTCTTAACCTTTCCACTAAAATAAATTTGAAAATTCAAGGAAAAATCAAAAAAATATAAAATTTGTTTCTCTGAGTTCCTTAAGGTCAGAGAGATTTAAGAAAAATATAAAACTTAATTTTCAACTTTAATTTTATTTTATATGTAATTAATACTCTAGAATTTAAAATAATTATAATAAATAAAATATAATTAAAAAAATCACCAAAATTGGTCCAAGTGATCCACTAGTCAGTAAGAACATCCCATAATTTTCCTAAGGACAGAAACTTTGCCTTGGTCATGTTTTTGAATTTTCATTGAAAATCCTTATTTTTCATCAAAATAATTATGTAAATTAAATTAAAAACAGAAAAATCATATTTTCTCCTCTCATGTCTTAATAGACATGTGAATAAGGTGACAAAAAAATTTCAAGTTCATTTGAGCTTAATTTGGTGAGTTATGAGATGAATATGCTTAAGAGGGCATTAAGGTAATTAAAATGTTTTAACCTTAATTAAAATTTAGGTTTAACTAAAGGGAAGGGGTAAAATATTTGATCTTAAATCATTATTCGACGATTGAAACGTAAGAGATTAAAGGGTAGAAATTCATTAATCACTTTGAACATTAAAGAAGAAAACTTTAATTAATTAAATCATTAAACTTTGGAAGTTAATTAAAGGTGAATTATTAAGGTTAAGGGATTTTGAATATAGAAAGATTTTAATTCTTTAAATTGAATCCCTAAACAGCAATTTGATCAAATATTATTTAAACATTAATTAATGGAATTCTAAAATGATGATTGAAACTAATAATTAAAAAGAGATGAGAATGATTCTTTGAAATTTTATAACTAAATTAAAGAATATTTGGACTAATTTTGAAATTATTTGAAAATCAAATTGAAACGAGTTTAAAATATTAAAATTAATCTAAAATATTAAGATCATTTAAAACATATAGACCTAACTGAACCAAAAGATACTTTTCCAACTTAAAATAATTTAAAACATTTAAAACATTTAAAAAGATCAACTAAAACTTTATAACTAAATTAAAAATCACTTTAAAATCTTCAACTCAAAACTTTAAATTAAGAGTGGTTAAACTCTTTAATGAACTGATTTGCCCCCCTAAAGGCTTTCAGTATTATAAATCTTAAATGGAGCATTAAATGAAATGTCACTTTACTCAACGGATAATCAAACATCTAAGTTCATTGAGCAACAGTAACCTGGGTGATTGATTCATCACCACAATGAAACTAACTGAACTTAGAATATCCCTACAATGTTTAAGAATATGTTCAGAATTCAGTTCCGAGCACTTCTCTAACTTGATGGGATGTTTAAAAGAACACTGAGACTTTATTGTTCTTTGATGAAGAAAATCATCCTTAACAAAACACGAGAAACCTAGACATCATAGGAATTGATTAGAAGTAGGATTAGGATTTTGTTAGACAACTAGAACCTTCCCTTAGCTTTACCTAGGTGTTTTCTCGTGATTATATAAATGCTTTGACATGTGTTTTAAGTGCAGGTGAAAATGACAGGAGTGCCCACCAGGTACGCATTTAAGTTTATTGTGATTTATATTCAACAATTTATTAAATGTCTTACTTTTAAATGCATGAAAATGATCGAACCCAGTATGTTTAAACAACTCAAAATTTAATCACCAACAAAACAACATTGCAATTACAACTAAAATTAAAACGTCTCGTTGGATGATCGAGAATCCCTCGGATGATATAACCCACGTGTTGCTAATGAGATTTCCCACGGTCTAAATGAAAGTGTGGAACTCATTCAGTTGAGTTTAGCAAATTCATTTGGACTAAGTGAATCCGATAAAAATAGTGGTGTCGGGATGATAGAACCGTGGGATCTTAATCGGTTCCACTTAATCAACTTTAAGATTTGTTCTAATTAAAACATTAAGTCATCTCAAATTTCAACCTTTCTAAACCAAAACACTTCTTTCATCTCTTAATTGCCACTTTCTAAAACCAAACATCTGCAACAACAAGAAGCTTGGAGCACGATGGGCAGCACGGCCATCTTCATCAGCAAAACTTGTGTCTACTTCGGCAAAAACCTTTCCTAGAATTAAATAACCAAGCCATAGGATTTCGAGGTAGTCTACCTAGTGCAACATAAATCTTCAACTTTTTGTTATGCATTTACATAATCTTGTTATGCAAATTAAGCCCTAAACAGTCTTAGGACTCTGAGGTAGTCGTATGGTATGACATAAACTCTCACATCTTCGAGGCTATTTGTATAATTGTGTCATGCAAATATAAGTCCTGATTAACTAAAATTGGCAGGATTGCAACATTAAATAAAATTCTCAAATTGAAGCCAAACAATAGGATAGTCGAGAAGTCATCGAAGTTCACTTCGGGTCCATGACATCCCCTACTTCTCTTCTCTTTAGACTCTCAAAATAACTGTTCCAAGTTTGATCCATTCCCTATTGAAATTTCTAAAATCCAATCCTTTGAAACCTTAAACTTTGAAATTCTTGAGAGCAAAACCACTGATCATTATCGAGAGTTTTCTTAAATGATTCCCGTCATTTAAGATGTAATAAACTATAGGGGTTTGCACTTATAGGGAACTTTAAAATCCCAGGTAATATAAACCCTGCTTAATTCCTTTATATTAAGCAAGAGAACTTGTCGGCTTATAAAATTGGTTCGCAGACCAAACGGATGTCACAAATCTTCTAGTTTATTTAATCGAGCCCCATCATCAAGCAGTTTGTCTATTCCTCAGCATGGATACATGGTTTGTGATACGGTGCTCGTTTATATAAACTATTTGAGATGTGAAATCGGTTTGAATTCATATCTTAAAATTTTCAAACTTAAAATTATTTCCAAAAAATCAATTGTTACTTTTCAAATTAAATTATATATATATTTAAATTTAATTTAAAATCTAAAATTTGCCGACAATATCTGTAGGCGACCCCCTTTTCAAAACACTTAACATAAAAATATGCCGACAATATCTAAAACCAAATCTAAAAATCTCTTTAAAAAAAGACCGACGGGCACCTAAGGATGGTGGGGTGCCCCCTAACTCTAGTGTCGGTGTGTCAGTGTATACATATACTAAATGTTTGAATTTCGTTCTCCTACCCCTCTAATAGTGATATATTACTCCATGGAGATCAATATAGTAGTAAAACACTTACAACGACATACCTAACAAAAAATAAATAAGATACTCATCAGTAAAAAGTGCACTCGGGTTGCCTTCCATGGTAGTGCTTGGTTTAACTTCCTCAACAAGACAAAGTCTCAGACATCATCTTCAAACTAAGTCTCCAAGATCAAAGTACAAGCTCAATAGTTCTTGATCAATCACTCAAATTCAGGAAGTCATGGATTCTTTCATATCTCCTCAAATGATGTTATTCTTTCAAAATCTTCTCACAAATACCAATATTATTCCATATATCAATAGAGATTTTACAGTAACATCTCACTTTTGATCAAATAATCATCAGTAATTCCTGAAGGTAGAAAAAGTTGTTCTCCTAACAGGTCTGTGTCAAGTTATTGGGTTTCTTATACAAGAACAGTAATATTATCTCTAGTGAAATTTCTAAAAATTCATTAATTATCAATTATTCTTCTAAATGCACATCCTCAGGTTCAAAAGATTAGATCTTAACTACCCTAGCCACAGTTTTAGTTTCTGGGTTTGATCATTCCTAGGGGTTTAGTAAAGGACAAAAAATTTTAAAACAACAAATGTAATTGTGTGATCATTCTCTCTCAAAATTACCTTTCCCTTTACAACATCTATGATAGCTGTGCCAGTGGCTAAAAGTGGTCTCCCCAAAATCACATGCATCTCTTTATCTAGTTTTAAATCTAGGATCACAAATCAACCGGTGAATTTATTCGTATTAATAAGTAGACTTTCCATTATTCCTAAAGGGCAAGCCATAGATTGATCTACTAAATGAAGTATTAAATTGGTAGGTATAATAGTTCCACTTCCACATTGTTTGAAAATGTTTAGAGGCATGAGATTTAAACTGGCTCCTAGACGACAAATTGTATTTCCACTTAATCAAGTTCCTATAGAATAGGGAATGGTAAAACTACTGTAATCTTTGTTGGTGTTTTGATGTGTTTTAGGGGATGAAGGTGGAAGTCTCTCAATTGGGTTGATCAGGATGACAGACAAGACTTTTCCTAAGACAATCTTCGTAAGGATCCTTAACTTGACCCGCAATTAAGTGAATAATTGTATTTCTTAATTTTACCAAAAACTTGTCTCAAATGATGTTTAGCAACTAGTATGAATAAATTTAATGATTTAGAAATTATATATTAAGTTTTCAAGCTAGGGGTACTACGTAAGTATATGTATCTTTTTAAGTAATATATGATTTTCCTTAGAAACCCCAATGTCGGCCCCACGAGGAAAGCAGTAAATTTGAATATTAACTTGCAAAATTCTATATAAATTGTAGATAAATATGATAGGATAACAAAGTCTATATTTTTGCAATGGTTAAAACTAAATTTGAGCAAAAAGTAAAAATTAAATTTAAAATTTTACTAAAGTTCATAAGACTAATAAAATATAAAAACTAGTTTGAATATTATGAAAATAATCTTTCCCCTTATAAAGAGATGTTAATCTGTGTAGGATTTGAATGATTAAAAATACAAAATTTTATGTTGTGACAAATATGAGAATTCCTATCTTTTATCCCCTCTCGATGCTAGCAAATAACATTAGCTAATTTAGACTTTTTCACCAGCTTCTCTAGCAGTGCTCAGAATATTCTTGCCTCTCACCTACAGATTACCTACTGTGCCCTCTCTCTATGACCTACAAGGGCCCTTATGATCCAAACTCTAAACCAAATTGTTTAAAGAATCTAGTCTGTCACCCTAGAAATATCAATTCTACACTCATCAAAACTTATTTGCCTATCTATTTGCAATCCCCCTCAGGTGATCGCAACAGCTCTTTCTAAAGTGAAGTTTGGTATTCACTAGTTGGGTGAAATCATAGCCCTCCTGAGTTATTTTTTCTCAACAGATTTTAACCTCATGATTGGTCAATTCACACAGTTAATGAAAAATTGATGAAAATACCCTCACATTTTTAGAGTAAAAATAATTCTTAAAATCATTCTCATCCTGCAAGATTACTTCCTATTTGTAAGGAGAAAGAAATGGAACTACTCAAAATTCATGGAGATAAAACAAAAAACACATGATTTTTATTGAAAGACAAGTCTTAATAATAAAAACTTAAGCTCAAATACAAAGTACCTTATGTCTTCTCCCCCACGCAAATTCTAGAGTCTCCTTCAAGAAATATCCATACTCTTACTCACAAAAATACAAACACACAATACTCACTCAAAAACACAATAAATCCTCTCTTTTTTACTTCTCCAAAATTCTTCAAAAAGGTCTAAAAATTCCCTTATTTTTGGCTAAAATTTCCCATTTAATAGATCTCTGAAAAATAACCAAGTGTTGCTTCAAGCGCCCCTTAAAAATTTGGCCAATCTAGAAAGGTTGTTATTGATGTTATAGCACTAGTCTGGGGCACTATAGCACCCAGTTCACGCAATAGGTGGCGCTATGGCGCCAAGGGTAGCGTGATAGTGTCATACAAAACAACCCATTTTAGCTCCATTTTTTCCTAATTTTCTCTAAATATCCATTCCATGTACCTAAAAAAAAGCATGTAGAATTCATTCCTTTAAAGTGCAATATCATAAGAAATATGAATAAAATGACCATAAAATGTACACTAAAAATAAGTAATTTCTAGGTGGATCAATTCCCCCAAAGTTAAATGTTACTTGTCCTCAAGTAACCTCTTGTACTATGTAAAAATTTATAACTTGTGGTGGTGAGCTTATCTTATAGATTCCCACAATTTTTGTCTTATAAAAGCAATAGTGAAACTTTAGAAAAATATTTAATAGCTCAAGTTAAAAATAATATATAAGAATATCTAGTAATCAAGTCTAAGAGTTATGATTTTCTATTTATTTTAAGAATAACAATAATTTGTCATACTAAGGATACTAAGAAGAATTATAGGAAAAATAATTTCATGAGTACTTTATTAATAAAGGTGCTAATACTTTAAATTTAAGTTAGAAATGTAATAAAGTTCCTTTCCTTAAGTTGATTCAAGTAGAGACAATTTTTTATCAGGCATCTCCTCAAGCTTCTCCTCCCACATATTTTCTTTTTTTTTTACTTTTTTGTCTTTTATTTTTATTTTGTTTTTCTTTTTAGGATCATTTTCAATCATTTTTTTTTCTTTTCATGTCATATGAGGATTAATATATCTAGATAGCCTTTAATAATATTGAACTCCATCATTATCTCCTTAAAGTTAAAAACATTCCACATTTCCTTACTTGAAAAATATATTATCTTTGAAAAATATTTTTCATAAAGTCTCAATTCCTTCTTTTTAAGTATAAATCTAAGATTCTTAATATTTCCAAAAATACAATTTTCTTTTTAAGTATAAATCTAGAGCTATCTTTATTAGCAAAAACTTTTACTTAAGTCTTCTATAACATTTATACAATAAAAAGTATAGTTACCTAAAGCTAACTCTATATACCCCGGGCTATGTTAAAATAAGTTCTCTAAGGAAAAATGATATTTTCCAAAATTATATTTATATATAATAAATCTAAAACCAAATCTAAAAATATCTTTAAAAAAATGGCTGACAGGCACCTAAGGGATGGTCGGGTGCACCTTAACTCTTGCGTCAGCGTGTCAGTGTATACATATACTAAATGTTTGAATTTTGTTCTCCTACCCCCCTAATAGTGATATATTCTCCATGGAGATCAAGATAGTAGTAAAACACTTACAACACCATACCTAACAAAAAAATAAATAAGATACACATCAATAAAAAGTGCACCGGGTTTGCTTTCTATGGTAGTGCTTGGTTTAACTTCCTCAACCAGACAAAATCTCTGACATCTTCTTCAAACTGAGTCTCTAGGATCAAAGTACCAGCTCAGTAGTTCTTGATCAATCATTCAAATTCAAGAAGTCATAGATTCTTTCATATCTCCTTAAATGATGTTATTCTTTCAGAATCTTCCCACAAATACCAATATTATTCCATCTAGCAATAGAGGCAGTAACATCTCACTTTAGATCAAATAATCATCAGTAATTTCTAAGGCAGACAAAAGTGTTATCCTAATAGGTCTGGGTCTAGTTGTTAGGTTTCTTATACTAGAGCAGTAATATTATCTCCAGCGAAATTTCCAAAAATTCATTAATTATCAATTATTCTTCTGAATGCACATCCTCAAGTTTAAAAGATTATATCTTAACTACCCTAGCCACAGTTTTAGTTTCTGGGTTTGATCATTCCTAGGGGTTTGGTAAAGGATTAAAAATTTTAAAACATCAAATGTAATTGCTTGATTATTCTCTCTAAAAATTACCTTCCCCTCTACAACATCAATGATAGCTCTGCCAGTGGCTAAAAGTGGTCTCCCCAAAATCACATGCATCTCTTTATCTGTTTTTAAATCCAGGATCACAAATCAACTAGTGAATTTATTCATATTGATAAGTAGACTTTTCATTATTCCTAAAGGACGAACCAAAGATTGATCTACTAATTGAAGTATTAAATTGGTAGGTACAATAGTTCTACCTCCAGGTTGTTTGAAAATGTTTAGAGGCATGAGATTTAAACTGGCTCCTTGACGATAAATTGTATTCCCACTCAATCAAGTTCCTATAGAATAAGGAATCGTATAACTACCATAATCCTTCTTAGTGTTTTGCAGTCTTTTAGGGGATGAAGGCGGAAGTCTCTCAGTTGGGTTGATTAGGATGATAAACAAGACTTTTCCTAAGACAATCTTCGTAAGGGTCCGTGACCCGACCCACAATTAAGTGAATAATTGTATTTCTTAATATTACCAAAACTTGACTTAAATGATGTTTAGCAGCTAGTATGAATAAATGTAATGATTTAGAAATTATATAATAAGTTTCCAAACTAGGGGTGCTACGTAAGTGTACGTATCATTTCAAATAATAGGATTTTCCTTAAAAACCCCATTGTCGATCCCACAAGGAAAGCAATAAACCTGAATATTAACTTGCAAGATTCTATATAAATTGCAAATAAATATGATAGGACAATAAATTCGATATGTTTGCAATGGTTAAAACTAAATTTGAACAAGAAGTAACAACTAAATTTAAAATTTTACTAAAGTTTAGAAGACTAATAAAATATAAAAGTAGTTTGAATATTATGAAAAGAATCTTTTCACTTGCAAAGAGATGTTAATCAGTGTAGGATTTGAATGATTAAAAACATAAATTTTTATGTTGTGACAAATAGGAGCATTCCAATCCTTTACCCCCTCTCGGTGCTAGCAAAGAACATTAGCTAATTTAGAATTTTTCACCAGCTTGTGTAGCAGTGCACAGTATATTCTAGCCTTTCACCTACAGATTACCCACTTTGCCCTCTCTATAGGACCTATTAGGGCCCTTATGATCCAAAATCTAAACTGAATTTTTTTAAAGAAACTAGTCTGTCACCCTAGAAATATCAATTCTACACCCATCAAAACTTATCTGCCTATCTATTTGCACTCCCCCTTGGGTGATCACAATGTCTCTTTCCAAAGTGAACTTTGGTATTCACTAGTTGGGTGAATCATAGCCCTCCTATGTTATTTTTTCTCAATGAATTTTAACCTCGCGAGTGGCCAATTCGCACAGTTAATGAAGAATCGGTGAAAATACCATCACAATTTTTAGAGTAAAAATAATTCATTAAATCATCTTCATCCCACAAGATTAATTCCCATTTGCAAGGAGAAAGAAAGGAAACTACTCAAAATTCATGGAGATAAAACAAAAACGCATGATTTGTATTGAAAGATAAGTCTTAACAACAAAAACTTATGCTCAATTACAAAGTACCTTATGTGTTCTCCCCCATGCAAATTCTAGAGTCTCCTTCAAGAAATCTCCATACTCTTACTCACACAAATACAAACACACAATACCCACTCATAAACACAATAAATCCTCTCTTTTTTCCTTCTCCAAAAGTCTTCAAAAGGTCTAAAAAGTTCCTTATTTTCGGCTAAAATTTCCCATTTAATAGATCTATGAAAAATAACCAAGGGTTGCTTCAAGCACCCCTTAAAAATTCGGCCAAATCTAGAAAGGTTATTACTGATGCTATAGCCCTAGTCTGGGACGCTATAGCGTCCTGTTCGTGCATTAGCTGGCGCTATGGCGCCAAGGTTGGCACGATAGCGCTGTCCAAAACAACCCATTTTTGCTCCATTTTTCCCTAATTTTCTCTAAATGTCCACTCCATGTACCTGAAACAAAAAACATGTGAAATACGTTCCTTTAAAGTGCAATATCATAAAAAATATGAATAAAATGACCATAAAATGTACACTAAAAATAAGTAGTTTTTAGGTGGATCAATTCTCCCAAACTTAAATGTTACTTGTCCTCAAGTAACCCCTTGTACTATGTACAAATTTATAACTTGTCGTGGAGAGCTTATCTTATAGATTCCCATAATTTTTGTCTTATAAATGCAATAGTGAAACTTTAGAAAATTACTTAATAACTCAAGTTAAAAATAATATATCAGAATATCTAGTAATCAAGTCTAAGAGTTCTGGTTTTCTATTCATTTCAAGAATAACTACAATTTGTCATACTAAGGATACTGAGAAGAATTATAGGAAAAAGAATTTCATGAGTACTTTATTAATAAAGGTGCTAATACATTAAATCTTGGTTTAGAAATGTAATTAAGTTCCTTTCCTTAAGTTGATTCAGGTAGAGACATTTTTTTATAGGCGTCTCCTCAAGCTTCTCCTCCCACATATATATTTTTTTTACTTTTCCTTTCTTCTATTTTGATTTTGTTTTTCTTTTTAGGATCATTTTCAATCCTTTCTTTTCTTTTCATGTCATATGAGAATTAATATATCTTGATAGCCTTTAATAATATTGAACTCCACCATTCTCTCCTTAAAGTTAAAAACTTAATTACTTGACAAATATATTATCTTTGAAAAAGATTTTTCATAAAGTCTGAATTCCTTCTTTTTAAATATAAATCTAAGATTCTTAATATTTCCAAAAATATAATTTTCTTTTAATAGTGAAAGCATAATCTTATACTCTTATACAAAATATCTTAATTTTAGAACTAATCTTTATCATTATAAACTTTTACTTAAGTCTTCTATATCATTTATACAATAAAAAATATTGTTACCTAAAGCTAACTGTACATACCACGGGCTATGTTAAAATAATTTTAAAAATATAGTTTTTTTAGGACAAATAAAGTTTAGTTCTTAAAATGTTTTTCCCCCTTTCCCCCAAACTTAAGTTTTTGATTAATTTAAAACAGGACAGTTCATGAAGAAAGAGAAAAATTTTAAAGTTTAAAACATGAGAACAGTACAGGTATGAATAGTAAAGACAAGTGCTGAGTACTAGTGAATCTAAGAGTAACATGTATAACAATAAAAACACAAAGTAAAAGACTACTCTAGCATATAAATTGGAGCAAAAATAAAAATTAAAACAGTAGAATGGTAAAAAAAATGCAATACAACAGTATAATACAGATGTACACCTAAGCACAAACAAAACATAAGCATTTCATTTCAATAAAAATACAACAAATAACTAACAAAAGAAAATCCAAACATAAGAACAGAGTAAAGAAAAGAAGACAAAACACTACTCATCATCATCATCATCCTCCTCCTCCTCCTTCTCCTCATCATCATTATCTGGATCTATATCCTCCTCCATCTCACTAGGCCCATATGGTGTATATCTGGGGCAAGTAGTCTACAGAATGATCACTCCTCATGAACCTAGCCATAGCCCCATGATAAGCAATATCATAATCAGCTTTCCTCTGCGTATACTCATCAATATGGTAGATGTGAGCTTCTAAGGCTTTCACCTGGTTTTGTAATGGCAAAATATATCCTTATTGTATAAATAATTGCTCCAATACAGTGTACAGGGAAGTAGTACTAGAAGTAGAAGGTCTAGGAGTTAAAGTAGAAGTTGAAGTAGAAGGAATGTAAATACCTCTACTCCTAGCTTTTGATCCAAAATGTTTTCCATAAATCTCCAATTTTGTTTTTCCAATAGACTTATGAGATGGTCAAATCTTCTCCCATGTCTCATATTTAACTCCAGATTCAATGCACATGGTACAAATGAGAGAAGGGTAACTCATACCTCTAGTAGTTCCTCCTCTTGAGGACATAATCATGTTCTTGTAATTCAAAGAGCCAATGTCAATAGGATTCTTCATTTGAATGCAATAGTTCAAAATAGGTTTTTCGAGTTACCTTGCTAAAATGATTAGTTGGAAGCTATCTACCATAAATAAAGTAATGTAAGGCTCGAGAATGAACATTAAGCTTAGAAAATGAAAATTTACCAAGAGTCCATTTTTTATCTTTGAAACTTCATTTTCATCAGTAAAAATTCCTTATCTCATCCAGTTTAGCATCAGTAGGATGAAACTCGGAATAAAAGCAGGTAGAAACACTATGCAGCTTGTAAATATGGTTGATCCGAATAGTGCTAATGTTTACATACTGTTCTCTCAAAAATACCAAATCATCTTATTCATCCAGCAGATTGACATAAACTCTCAAATGACAGAAATCACAGCAATGACAGTGAAATAACATAAGTTCTCCCACTATCACTCTGCAATCAAGTATTCGATCGTTCCACTAGGATGAGGAAAACTTCATTCTACAATCAATTTCTTAGATTGCAAAGCTGTGTATTTGCCCTGCATTTTCATACTAGAGAACTTATTAGAGTCAAACATTGTCATTCCCTTTCCCTTCTTCATTTAAGGAGCCGTGAGAAATCTAAAAAATTTTAATAAAAATTCCAATAAATCCTATATGCAACTTCATAAGGCTTCTACAAACCCATTCCAAGCTAAATTCAACTATGGATTTTTTTACTATTTTCATCAAATTTTAAGATTTTTGGCCTAACAAAAATGTGGAAGAAATCCATGGTGAAATCAAAAAATTTTCAAATCAAAGATGACGATCTTACCCAAAGATGATGAAATCAAGAGTTTGAAGTCCTAACTCCAAGACAATCAAGCACAAATCCAAGCCATAGGGGATCAAATTGTGAAAAACTTATTTCCTTAACTAAGATAAATATAGAAAAATCAGCTCCACCATTTACTCAGTACCAATGAGAAGAATTATAAGATAATTTGAGACAGGAGAATATCCCTGTGGAATTTGATCTAGAATATGAATCCTCTAGGGAGAATCTGACTAAAAATTTAAGAGACCTAGAATTATCATATAGAGATCAATTTCTAATAAATTTTAAGGATGATATTAATTTGCAAAATGAGAATACCAGTAGAAGAAAATTGGATCAAGAAAGAAACTTGAGGAATAATAACTGGAGTCAATTTAAGAAGTTGAAAGAAAAACAAAAATTTGAGGATTTAGTAGGAATCCTAAGATTTGATAAAGATTTAGTGATTGATCGGTGTTTACTTAAATAAAGATTTGATCTAGGAGGAAATCCTTTGTAGGGCTAGTGACATTAAACTAAGCACTTCGTAGGAGGCAACTCATGTCTATCAGTGTCGTTTGAATTAGTATGTTTGTGAGTTGTGATTGTTTGTGTTGTATTGTGCTTGATTTAGTATGAATTGATCAATTTAATTGATGTTGGTGAATGCTTGGATTATTTATGAATTGAATTGATCTTTATGTGTGTCATGAGGGAGGTGATTCCTTAAGTTCTTATTATGGCTAGACTTGTATATGTTCTCTTGTAGTAGTTTGATTGACGGGTCCACTACGACTCGGGTCTCACCTGCGACTTGAGTTTTACAGGAGGAATCTTGAGTTTGGATAGTGATAGTTCCATATGACTTCAGTTAGTACCTTTCTTCGACCTTGTTTTCATTTAGTAGGAGTCATGAACCAACTCGATGAGTAACATGTGGATGAACTTGCAATATCTTTACAACTATTAGAGGTGCAAACATAGTGGGATTAGGTGATGCGTGAGGTTGGTGTTTGCGACCCAACTTAACAGGGGTAACCTTGTTCATGTAGATAACCATAGAAAACTCATGGAATGCACTTAATATATCTTTGTAGTGATTCCATTAGAAATTGGAAGTAAGGTAGTGTGATGCGATGAGTTAAAGGATGAGTTAACCTCATTATCATGTGTGTTTTCGTTTGTATTTTATGTTTGTTTTTGTGTTACAATTTTATATAATACTTGAAGAACATTTTTATTGTCCAATGCTGATACTTGTTATGGTAGCTAACTTTTGTTTAGTCAATTTCATTCTGGCATGTTTAGTTTAAATTAACATTCTGATACATGTTTTATATCCTGATTAATAATTATAGATGTTTCTGGTAGACATTTGTGGTAGATAGAATTTCTAAATTGTATTTCTTTCTACTTATATTTTCTGTACTTAATGCTACACTTTTAAAATCAAATTTTGGGGGAAGAAAAATCATTTTAAAACTTAACTTTAATTGTCCTCGGTAGCCTGTATTTAAGTCGATGTCACTTTTTAAGATTACATGTGGTATGTGGTGTTATCTTTAGGATACTAAAATTTTGATTTTTAGAAATGACATAGAGGAACCTAGTAGAAAAGTTATTAAAAAAAATGAAACTAAAGTTAAGATATATTTAGTAGAAAATATGAGGGAATGATTTAATATTTATAGTTGAAAATTTTGAATTTTTGAAAAATTAAAAATTTTTAGAATAATACTTTTTAATAAATTTACATTCTATGAATTTCTTTTTCAAAAACTAATACTAGAATTTAAGTTAAGGAAAGAAAAAAATTTTTAACTTTAGAAAAGGGTTGGTGAAATTCAAAATCATTAAAGACCTATCAAGATATAGTAATCCTCACCTAAAAAAAACAAGGATTAAAAAGATCCTATAAGAAAAAGAAGAATAAAAAGGAAAATAAAAAGAAAAAGAAAAAAAGAGAAGTGTTGACCTCATTTTTGATGAGGTCTTCCTTTCTTCTTTTTAGTGCTTAGGATCTAGCCTTAGGCTTTTCCTTTGACTATCTTAGAGGACTAGAATTGGGACCCGCTTTTTAGAAATTCAAACCACTTCTAAACTCCCCGCAAACTCCACAAACTCGACTATAGACCCCTAATCACCTAGAGGGTTGAAATCGAATATGGAAGTTTAAAGGATGAGTTCCTATAGGACTCTTCGGCCTTAGACCGCCTCTAGGTGGCCCGGTCCAGTGAAGGGGCCGACATACACTACACTTACACACTACATTTCCACACACTTCCTAAAACCACACCCATACCCAACTTAACCTCCCGACTCATGTGAGTGATTCACATGGATGGTCCTTAACCCCTAAGCCCTCGGCTAAGAGGGTTAGGAACAACATAGCTGAATGCCTCAAATGAGTCCTTTCATGGCTCATATGGGCTTGAAATGGCTTCATGGCTCAACCAAAATGATTTCACCCCACTCAAATTCACCCAATCTTCAATTTCCCAAATTTTCAATTTTTGACCCCGGGACCCTACACCTACTAAACCTACCCAAAACCTTGAAATTACCCAAATTTTTGCAAAATTTCCAAATTACCTAAAATTTTCCAAAATCAATCCCAAACACCTCCACATCACTCAAATTGATCATCCATACCCAAAAATACCAAAAATTCCAAGAAAACCTCCCAATACCCTCCAAATAACCCAAAATACCCTTCTTGGCCTAAAAATCCAAAAATTCAAAAAATTCCCAGAAAATTCCAGAAAATCCCAAATATCCCCAATTTCATTTTGTCCAACTACACCATGGGCCAATTTTGTCAATTTACCCTACTTTTGTCAAAACCCCCAATTTGACCCATTTTAATCCAAAGTGAACCCAATGTCAAACCAAACCTATCCAATTGACCCCAATTTTGGTCCAATTCAATTCTAAACTTCAATTCAACATTCATAATACTAATTTAGACCAAATCCAAGTCCAATTTGATTGACATTAGGATCCAATTCCACTTTTGACCTTAAGGCCCATTTTTTGACCTAAGCCCAAACCTAACCCAAATGAACCCAAACCCCAAAAATCAAAGCCCAACCAAAGTCAAAACCTCTTTGAAACACTCCCATAAACACTTCTCAACAATAATTCTACATAAATTTCAACCCTAGCCCAACATTGGCCCAACTTGGCCCATTTGGACCTATATTGGCCCATTCACCAAAAGAATCCAAATCCAACCCAATTCAAGCCCAAACTACCCCAAATTTGCTTCAAGTTACTCATGACACATCCATGAGCTAAACCAACAATTATTTGGCCCAACCTTTTACAAAAATTTCCATCCATGAACACATCCTTAAACTTAAAAGCCCACTTCCCTTAAACCTTCTTAAAAGCCCATTTCCTTCAAAATTCAAAAGCCCAAATCTACCCTAAAGCCCACATGACATCTCCATTTGTCATCCATTTAATTAAATCCATTACCTAAGTCTTAAAATCATCATTGAATTATCCCAAATGAAGCTTCATCCAAATTCCCATCAAATTACCAAAAAATTTCTTAAAACCCTTTTCATGAAACAAATCAACCTTTTCCCAAGCCAAATGGAGCCAAGGATGAGCCATTCACAAGCCATATGAAGCCATGAAAGTTTGGCATGTGACCATGCCATTAATGGCAAAAGGAGGAGGTCCTTTAACCATCTCCTAAAAGTCATTAACCTTAAGCATGTCTCCCTTAACCAAGATTTAATCCAAATATTCTTGGATAAGGACATCACCACCTCTTGACCAGCTAGCCTAGCTGATCTTCTCAGCCCAAGACCAGCCATGGGGAGGTGAACCCAACCCAAACCAATGGGTTGACCAATTTCAAGCCAAAATGACCCCCCTCCCCATTCCATTTTAATCCAAACACTTTACACATGTCCAAACCCGACCGACTTCACCATTGCCAAGCCCCGACCTCCCCGGTCAAGATGGTGACCCATGCCTGCGCCGGCCAGCCGCCCGGATCGCCGGAAAACACCACACCCGAGAGCTCACATGTGAGCCAACTTTGGAATTCCACCTCGCCGAGCCGCCCCATGCCCAATGGCCACCATGGTCGTTCTTCTCCTCACCGAGCAAGCTCGATCCCAAGCCCTAACTCCCCCGGGAGGCCTCCCGACCGGCTCTATTTAAACTCCACCCCTCTCGGCCATGAGGGGGCTGAAACAAAAACCTTAAGGAAACTCGCCAAAATCACTCCGCATCACTCTCTACACATAGAGCACCCGATCCCCACCGAATTCCAGCCCCAATTCCTTCTAGTCGAGCCCAATTTCGAGCTCAAACTTTAGCCCAAAAACCAGGACACTTCTCCACAAGTGAGCCAATTCCCAAATTGATTGGCTCTACACCTTCACTCGGACCAAGGGAAGGTGTCCACCACCAAAAGCCCCATCTCCAGAGCCACCCAGCTTGCTCCAGCCCTCCAAGCTTTGTGATCGGGCTTGGTCGAAATCATATCCGGACAATTCACTGCACCGGAGACTTCATCCGGAGCTTGCCGGACCCAATCGAAGGTGCAACAACTCTCAGATTGAAGCCACACTTCTCTGAGCCAAGGTATGAGCTAACTCTTCATCCCGAGCTTCTGAAGATTCTCTATTTCAAATGCCTTAGTTTCAATGCATGTTAACCATATAGATGTGTTCATCTCTTCAAGACGAATCCATAGAGTATAAGAACATAAAAATCCATTGAGAATCGAGTGAGATCTTAGGGATTTAGTGTGGACGGCTCTCGGTGAGAACACTTGGGGACGATGAACGGATGCCGTCCATTCAATACACGCGCGGACGAACGGCTCGGATGGCGTCGGACCAGGAAACGGTGCGAGAACCGCGGGGCCCGGACCGTCGACTCGGATGGCGGCGCCCAATCACGGCCGCGACACGTACCCCTTCGGAGCCGCCGATGTTTCGCCGGCGCCGCGTGGATAAATAGATAAATAGGGTATTTTCTTATTTATTTAATTCCCTAAACTTCAAAAATCCATATCTTTGTGTAGAAAAATCACAAAAATAAAATAAAAATACCCTCTTGCTCGGTGAACGGAGGAGAATAATGTGAAAAAGAAATCACTTAATTTCATCAAATATTTTATTTTTTATGATTTATTTACTCTCTGCATTGTTTTAATTCTCCATGCATGCATACAATTCACCATGGCATGAGACCATAGGGCTTTTGAAGCCTCCGAATTTGGGAACATTCCCCGAATTTTCCAAAGTCGAGGCCATCCCTATGAGGAGTTCTTGATTTTTCAAGTTCAGGTCACTGTTTTGAGTATTTTAATTCCAGTAAATAGCATGTTGTGAAATAAATTCTAGGAAAATTTGGTGATGTTCCTTATGACTCGGAGAACCCTAGGAAAAATAGGTTTTGACTTAGTTCATTCGAACAACTCTAATCGGCTTAAACACCCAAAATAGGTCTTTAATTAATTAGAGTTAACCAAGCATCAAATTGACTTGAAATCAATTCTCCACTGACCTTTAGGATCAGAGGAATCCACCATAAAAATTTGAGGTCAATTGGACTTGGTTAGCCCTACTAATTGGGTTGATTAAGTCACTTAGCCATTTTAAACTTTAAAAATTCATAACTTTTAAAATACTTTTCAAAAATTCACCAAATTGGTTTTGGAGCCTCTCTGGTATCAGGGGAACCTAAGAAAATTAAAATTTCAATTTTCTAAAAAGTTAATTTTTAATAATATTTTAATATTTTTAATAATTAAAAATAATAAAAATCACAAAAATAATAAAATTCACCAAAATGTCACATTTTGAATTTTAATCACTTAGGAACAAATCCAACATTTTTCCTAGGTCTATTTAGTGAGATATTGAATTTTAAAGCCCTAGGGTAATTTTAAAATAAAAAAAAAATGTATTTTCTAGCATTTTCACTAAAATAATTATTATAAATCATAGAAAAATCAGAAAATTGCAAAATTTGATTCTCTGGTTTCCTTGATATCAGAGAGATTTTTGAAAAATATAAAATTCATTTTTCAACATTTATTTTATTTTTAAATTAATTAACACTCCAAAACCCAAAATAATTATAATAAAAATAATATAATTCAAAAATCACCAAAATTAGTCCAAGTGGTCCTCTGGTCATTAGGAATGTCCCCTAATTTTCTTAAGGACAGAAACTTTCCCTTGGTCATGTTATCAAATTTCCTTGAAAATCTCTATTTTCTACTAAAAATAATTATATAAATAAATTAAATACAGAAAAATCACTTTTTCTCCTCTCATGTCTTTATTGACATATGAGTGAAGTCACATAAAAATTTCAAGTTCATTTGAATTCAATTTAGTGAGTTATGAAATTATTAAGCTTAAGGGGTAAAATGGTAATTAAACTTTCAACCCTTAATTAAAACTTTAGGTTTAAAAAAAATCAACAAGTAAAATATTTGATCTTAATCTGGTTTGGATGATTGAAATTTAAATAATTAAAGGGTAGAAACTCATTAAACATTTTTTAAAAAAATGATTAAACTTTAATTAAATAATAGATTAAATTTGGAAGAATAATAAAATTGGAATTATTAAAATAAGGGATATTTATTAGGAAGAGATTTATTCTTTAATTTAAAAATCCCTAAAATAATTATATCATTAATACTCAATTTTTAATAAAAATGATAACTCAAATTCAAAATATTAAAAGACTTAATCATTAAACTAAAATTAAATTATTAAACTCTTTCAAAAATTTCAATTAAAATTAAAGATAAAACTTAATTAAAAATTAAATTAAAATTAAATTAAATAATTGAATTAAATCAAATTAAAACAAATTAAATTAAATTAAATTAAATTAAAATTAAATTAAATAATTAAAATTAAATTAAATTAAATTAAATTAAATTAAATTAAAACTCAAATAAATTAAATTGAATTAAATATAACATCACCTAAGACATAAAAGAAATTAAATATAAAGCAACTTGAACACTATTCCAAATTTAAACTTTTTAACTTAAACCAAATCATTTGAATACTAATTTACCCTCGAAAGCTTTGATTATTATAACTCCTAAATGAAACATTAAATGAAGTGTTATTTCACTCATAGTGATATTCAAATGTCCTAGTTCACCGAGCAAATTAATAAAACTTGAAAACCTCGGACGATTGATTCATTTACATAATTAAATTTATTTGGACTTAAAATAATCCTGTAAATATTGAAAAGATGTTTAAGATTCTTCTTAAGCACTTTCTCAATATGATAGGATATTTATAAGAACAATTGGATTTAATTGTTCTTCGATGAAGAAAATCGTCTTCAAACAAAAACACAAAGAACCTAGACGTCATAGGAAATGACTAGCTATAGGATTAGGAATTTGGTAGAAAACCATAACCTTTCCCTTAGCTTTACCTAGGAACTTGCTTAAATATGCTAATTGTGTTTTAAGTGCGAGTTTGGGATGACGGGAAGACCCTCCAGGGTACGCTTTTATTTTATTTTATTGCAATTTACTTTCTTGCAATTTACTTTATCGCAAATGCATTTATTTTTCTTGCATGATAAACAATCGTTGCATGAAAACCCACACCTTTAGGATAGACCCTAAAACTGAAACCAAAAGCTAAGTTAAAAGTCATTGCAAGATAAAATTCACCGCCACAACATTTCAAAATATAAAACAACTCAAAATTTAATCACAAACGAACACAAAACTACAATTACAACTAAATTAAAACGTCCTGTTGGATGATCGGGAATACCTCGGATGATGTAACCTACGTGTTGCTAACGGGATTTCCCACGGTCTAAATGAAAGTGTGGAACTCATTCGATTGAGTTTAGCAAATTCATCTGGACTAAGTGAATCCGATAAAAATAATGATGCCGGAAGGATGGAACCGTGGGATCTTAACCGGTGTCGTTATAATCAACTTTAAGATTTGTTTTAAATAAAACATAAAAAACACACGGAAATTAAGATTTTCTCTAAACCAAAACACTTTTCTCAACTCCCGATTTATGATTTCTAAAACTAAACCTCTGCAACAACAAGGAGCTCGGAGCATGGTGGGCAAGACGACCATCGTCATCAGCAAAACTCGAGTCTACTTCAAAGAAAACTTTCCTAGAATTAAAACAACCAAGCCATAGGACTTCGAGGTAGCTTGCCTAGTGCAACATAAATCCTCAACTCTTTGTTAGGCATTTGCATTGCAAATTAAGCCCTAATCGGTCTTAGGATTCCGAGGTAGTCGTCCGATACGACAATAAACCCTCACATCTTCTAGTGCTATTTGTTTGATTTTATCATACAAATATAAGCCCTAATTAATTGAAATCGGCAAGATTGAAATATCAAATAAACATTAGGACTTTCCTAAATTCAAGACAAACAATAGGATAGTCGGGAAATTATCGAAGTTCACTTCGAATCGGTGATTTCTCCTACCTCTCTTCCTTTGGATTCACAAAACAAAATGTTCCAAAATTTGATCCATTCCCTATTGAAATTCCAAAATTCAATCTTTGAAAACCTTAAACTTTGAAATTCTTGAGAGCGAAATTATTGGTTATTATCGAGAGTTTTCTTAGGTGATTCCCGTCACTTAAGATGTAATTAACTATAGGGGCTTGCCCTTATAGGGAATTTTAAAGAACCTGAGTAATATAAACCCCGTTTAATGTTTTCATATTAAGCGGGAAACTTATCTGGCTTATAAAATTGGTTCGCGGACCAAACGGATGTCACTAATCTTCTAGTTTATTTAATCAAGCCCCACCATCAAGCGATGTGTCTATCCTTAGGGATAGATACACGGTTTGTGGTGCGGTGCTCGTTTATATAAACTATTTGGGATGTGAGATCGGTTTAATCTCATATCTTAAAACCTTCAAATTTAAAATTATTTTCAAAATCAAATACTACTTTTCAAATTATTTATTTTAATTAAATTAAAAATTCGCCGACAGATTTCTGTTAGGCGACCCCTCTTCAAAATAAAACACGACCTAAAAATATGCCGACAAGAAGAAAAAGAAAAACAAAAACAAAAAGACAAGTATGAAAAGGAGAGGAGAAGCTTGAGGAATAGAACCTAACTAACAATTAATTTCACTTGAATCTTTCTAAGGAAGAAATTTTAAGATCAATCCTATGCTTAATGTTAGAAAGTATTAGTAAAAATTAGTTTCAATATATAATTCATTAATACTGAAATTAATATTTTTTCTAAATATCGCAAGGTTGGAAGAATTTCCATTAAGTCTGAATTAAATAGAAAATCAGTATCCTAAATTTAACACTAAATGTTGTGATACCTCAGATATCATCCACTTTACTAGAAATTCTTCTAAATTATATTATAACCTTTCTAAACCAAATTTTAGGTCATCTAAAAGAAACCTACAACCATAAGTTAACAATTTTAGTTTTAAAATTTATAGCGTTACTTGAGGACAAGTAATATTTAAGTTTGGGGGATTTTGACACTCCTAAATAATGACTACTTTTTCATATATATATTTTATACTCATTTTTAATGACATTACACTTTAAATAAAGGTATTTTGCATGTTTTTTGGTTCTACATACAAGAAATGGACTTATGGAGAAAATGAAGCAAAAAACGGTGCAATTTGGAGTCAAAACGAGCAAGGAAGAAAATTTTGTCATGGCACATTTGGATATGTATAACAATTTGGAGCAAAATGGAGAAAATTTATGAAGCTTCCTGCAATGTGGTGCCTAGGCACCCGAAACTGGCACCTAAGCTCTAGATGATAGAGAAGAGGACGGCTAGGTGCCCAAAACGGGTGCCTAGGAGCCCAAAACAATTAAGGAGTGGTTTTTTGGGCAATTTTGAGCTATTTTGGGATGTTATTGAAGATTCGAAATAACTTGTACACCCCATGGAGTGGTCAACGAATATAGACACTTGGAAATTCTAAAGTTGTGTCTCTTGGAGTGAAAGGGTGTGCTTCTTATAGTGAGGTGTGTCTCTTGGAAAAAGGAGGTGTTTGGTGTCTCTCTCATGAGAGGCGAGGAGGGGGATCTTGGAGAGAATTTTGATGTGAGCTTTGAGAGGAGATGAAGATGTAGATTTCCACCATGTCTGGAAGGATTGGTAAGGGATTTTGAGAGATATGTGTAAGAGAATTGTATGGGCATTGTATAGATCGATGGGAAACTTTGTTAGAGGGATTTTTATCTTCTTTCAGAGGGAAAAAGCTAAGTATTGTGTTCTTCATTATCTTATAATTATTTTAAACACTTTCTAGTGGATTTGCTTTGATTTAATGAAGTTTTCTATTGTGTTTAATCCGTGCTCTGTGAGTAGGTTTTTTTACTCGTTCTTTTATATGCAGTAGTGGCATGAGTAAGAAAATTTATTTCATGATAGAATTTTTTTTGATTTATTGTGTTGAATGATATCTCACTCTTTGTTGACATAACTTAAGTGGCAATATGTTATATTAAAATTTGTTTTAAGTTAAACTATGACTTGGAAGAGTAGTGATCTCACAACATGAGTGCACTCACATTGACTGATTGACTATGGTAACATAGTTTAAGAGGCAATGCAACTTTTAAGGAAATATAATTTAATGTTATGTTTCTATTAGGAGCTTCTAGGTGACAGATAGTTGTATAAAACTAATAGAATACTATGCATACCTATACACTCGAAAGAGGGAAGGAAGACATATATTCCTTGTTGTCACATAATTAAATCACAATTCTATCAATTCTTTTACTGCTTATGTCATTATCTTCATTTCACTTTCCTTTTGAAATGGAATGGAAGCATGTTTATGAATTTAGATTTGCTTAGATCTTCTCTTATTTCATTGATGTTATGATATTTTCACCCACTCTTAATTTACTTTAAAAACGGATCACTTGTAGTTAAAATCTGTTGCAAAACATAATGGCTTGGAAAGGGTATGATTTCACCAACTGGTGAGTACCAAACTCAACTTTGGAAAGAGCTATGGTGACCGTCTAAGGGGGAGTGGAAATAGATAGGGAGATAGGTTTGGATGGGCGTAGAATTGGAGATTTTAGGGTGACAGACTAAAATCCCCAATTCAGTCCAGATGTTAAAGCGAGATGTTAGCCCTCAGGTGAAGGGAAGTGGGAACTCTAGAGTGAGAGCTAGTATCTTCCCAGCCTATTCGTGGGTTTATGGACCAAACTCTGGATTAGTCAATGTTCTTTATGCACTTGACCGAGGGTAAAGAATAGAATTCCTCCTATTTTTCACTGGCAACGTTATATTTTAAGCATTTCATTCCTACACGTTATCTAGGTCATTGAATGAGAATGGTAGTCTTTATCATCTCAAAATTCTCCAAACCAATTTATCCAAATATCTTATCTTTAGAATTAATAGTTGTTAATGTTACATTTAATATTTACATTTAGGAGTAATTGTTGGTTGTTTTAAACTTAAGATTTAAATTTAGGAGTACTTGTTAAAACCACTTAAATCGACATTCCAAACTAAGACTTGACTGTAGTAAACTAAAATGAGCCTAAGGGATTTCTTACCTTGCTTCTCTGTGGGATCAATATTGGGGTTTTTAAAAAAATCCATATATTACTTGAAATGATTTATATACTTGCGTACCCCTAGTGTGTAGATTATTTTCTAATTTTATAACATTTCAATTTTGCACACTAGCCGCTAACTATAAATTGAGTCTAGTTTTTTTCCATCTTTTGGAAGTTAAATTACTGCACAATTGTGGGTCATGTCAACAATTAAAATGCAAAAATTGTAAACTAATTAAATGTAGAAAAGTTCCTATTATGTAAAGAATTACCCTCTCCCGAGCTCATAAAGAACATTGACTAATCTAAAGTAAGTTTTAGATTGTGTAGTAGTGCTGAGTAGATTCTAGCCTGCCACTTATAGATTACCCCTCTTTGTCCTCTCTATAAGACCTACTAGGGACCCTTAGTTCCAACTTTATACCAAATTGGTAAAGGATCTAGCCTGTCACTCTAGAAACACCAATTTTAAGCTCATAAAAGCTTATCTCTTTATCTTTTTGCACTCTCCTTAGATTGCGGTTCCCTTCCTCGTAAGGTCAGAGTGGTACTCACTAGTTGAGTAAAATCATAGCCCTCACAGGTCATTATGGTTCACAATGAATCTTAACATAACAAATGCCCAGTTTGTAAGGTAAATGAAGAATTGGTGAAATTACCATCACAGCTTATGAAACAAAATAAGTTTTAAACAAATTAAATCCTCCACATGATTACTTTTTGTTGTAAGGAGAAAGAAAAGAATATTACTCAGAACTCATGAGGATAACTCAACAAAACATGCTTTATATTAAAAACCAAGTCTTATAAAAAAAACATAAATAAAATAGAAGTACTTATCTTGAACTCCTCCCCAAGCTATTCTTGAAGTTCCTTTCAAGATATCTCTAAACTCTTCTTACACAATCAATGAATCTCTTCTCTTACACACAATCTCACCATACTAACTCACGCACCCTCTAGGGCCCCTTTTTCTACCAACCAATGGCCCTTTTAATAAAGCTATGAACATAAATAAGAGTCACTTCAAGCACCTCTTCAAAATTCATCCAAATTCATTCTACAAAAGTCAAACCTGCTTATGGTGCTATAGTGCCAAACTGGGGCGCTATGGCACCT
This sequence comes from Papilionanthe hookeriana x Papilionanthe teres, assembly GCA_022702705.1. NCBI lineage: Eukaryota > Viridiplantae > Streptophyta > Magnoliopsida > Asparagales > Orchidaceae > Papilionanthe > Papilionanthe hookeriana x Papilionanthe teres. The sequence continues at coordinate 86,869,831 of CM040429.1, read as the reverse complement.
GTTACGTCGAGAAACTGGCGTTATGGCACCAAAACCTGGCGCTATGCCGCTAGATTATGTGGTGTCATATTTTGATCCATTTTGATCTCAATTCTCTACATTTTCTCTAAAGCTTTATTTTATGTACTTGAAACAAAAACATGCAAAATACCTTTAATTAAAATGCAATATCACATAAAAAATAGGCATTAGATGCATATAAAAAGGTAGTAAATTCTTGCATGTCAGTGACTCCAAAATTTTTGGTCATACTCAATCAATTTCACATAATCCTAATACAACATGAAGTAATACACATAAGTGTATTATGGGTAAAACATAATATGATTCCAATCACATAAAGACATACATCATCAAAACATTTATAAGCCACATCAACTAAATAGAAAGTTGTTAAAAGAACACATTATCACTACGTAGAAATTTTGCATCAAGAAAATAAAAAGCAAAAAAGACAAACAAACTGTCACAAGATACAAATGTTATAATAATACAACATAAATAAAATACTAATCTACTTCAATGACTTCCTCTTCCACATCAGTGATAGGCTCCTATAAGTCGCTTTCAGCTTCTTTACTTTATGAATGTGAGAGGGGATCTTTAGAAGCTTGGCTGGGAGAGAGTTCCTTGATATTAGCTCTAGTTCAATCGTGCACCGCAAGAGTATTTTTTAGGCCTTGTATGAATCCCTCCTTAATGTATTCTCGTCATAGCTTCGCTACTTTAATGTCACAAATGGGGTCATGAGTTTTTTTATTGTGATCTTAAGTGATACTTCTAAAATTTACAAAGCCTTTATAGTCTTTCACAACCCTCAACTAACCTCCAACAACATCATTCTCTTTCTCTAACTTTAACATTTTTTATATTCAAAGGAAATTACCTTCACGTTCCTTTAAAATCCTTAGGACTCTTACTAAAAGTAGCTTGCGACATCACTAGCTCTTATCATGTTTTATCAAGATCTTAATGCTATATGGAGAAGAAATTCACTTTGAAAGAACTTGAATTTTGGAAACTCTGAACTCCACTCCTTCAAGGAAATATTAAACCAAACCTAAATTTTCACCTTTTTCATAATCTAAAACCAATAATTTTGCAACAGAAAGATGAAAGAAACATAAAACGAACAAATAAGATATATACAAAGAAGACTTACATTTTCGTTCTTTTAACTGGTATCCAGTGCATAGATGATTTAACACCTCCTACATAATAAGAATTTTTGAAGGGCCAATTAGATGTCTTTTCCCCATCATTTATCTTACTTTTCTTCAGAGGAAGGATCTCATAGTCACTATCCTTGAGGGGCCACCTCAAAGGAATAGTAAGCACTAGTTCTTGATGCATTTTGTCAAACTTGGAATCTTCCAAGATGTATGGAGACACTTGTTTTGAACATATAATATCCATTGACAAAGTTAATGATATATTATACCTTAAGCTGTAGATCCCTAATGTCATAGAAAATAATAGAGAGCTCTTATAGTTTTTCTTGACTTTCATGAAATCCCTTGTCAATCTGTGCAAAGAAAAATCTAGTTGTTGGATCCTTCATGTCAATGTATAATACTTTGCTTTTAAGAGATATACGATGATACACATCACTAACAAAGCATTCAATCCAGGCAAAGACAACCAATGTTAACTTAGCCTCATTTTTTTTGTAGAATGCAATCAGCCCGACAACGATCGTTGTGGACCAAGAAGAGAACTACAAAATGCTAACCCTAATAATTGATAGAACGTTCATTAACTCATGCGGCAGTGTAAATTACTGGTTGATGTGCAATTTTACCTTGTAAATTGTGATGTATCCAAGAGGAGGCGAACATGATCGATCAGCTAAATTTAGCAACCTAAGCACAATGTCATTTAAAATGTGAATTTGTTTTCAGAAAAGTATCAAATCATCTCTAGTTATTATTGATACCCCCTCGTTGGGATTTTGGTACTTTATGTGCCTTTCAGAGCAAGATTGTCTCTATAGATTTGGATTTCTAAAGAAAATCAAGCATCAAGAATATCCCCTTAAAAGTAAAAATAACCAGAATTTGAAAATACAACAACAACCAACGTCAGAGGATGTAATAATTACGCATTTTAGGAAAGATAACAATAGCCTACTCAGGGAAGGTAACAACAACCTACATCAAGGGAGGCAACAACAAAAAATGTTAGAAAAAATAACAATAACATATGGGGGAGAGACAACAACAGCCTAGGAAACACTTTAATCAGGCGAGGAGTGGTGTGCTTTCTCTCCCCTAAATGGCATATTTATAGTAAAAAAATTAGAATTTGCGCTCCAAAATCTAATGTATTGAAAATGTTTCTCCAAATACCACTAGTTGGTGCACAAGTGTGTGCACAACCACACACTCAGACATGTGCAAACAGTTCACAACCCTTTGTTGATCGATCCACTAACCAATCAGACCGCTAACCCACGATCACTGACCCAACCTAGGCAATCGCTCCGCAGACCAGGTGCGTAGATGGTGGCATCCGAAGCTACCAAGATTTTCTCGTGTCGATGTCAATGTCATTGCTTGGAGTTGCCACTCTGTTTATCTATCATATCACCCGATCTTTCAAGAGATCTTATTTTTTGAATCATGTAAAGGATCCTCAGATAATAAGAAATTTGAAGAAAATAAGGGGTGATAAAATAAAAAATAGTAGAATAAGAAATATTGGTGATAATCTTTACAAAAGGAGATTCTAGAATGTATTATTCTATAAATCCTTATATAAGTAATATTGCATATGAAATTTTAATAACAAGAGATTTCTAGATGTGATACCTATTCTGAGTTCTAAAATCTCCTATAGGATCAAGCTCATATAGTAATTACATCTTAGACGATTATGATTGTCTAAGAAAATTTCTGATTAATGTCAGTCACTTGTTTTCTAAGAAATATCAATATTCAATCCGATGGGTAATTGTCAGCCATTAAAAATTTCAAGGTTTGATTTAATTTAATATATTGCATATTTATTTTCAAAAAGTATAATTTTTAATCTTAAAATATGAAATCAAACAGATATCATATAATCAATAGTTTGAATAATCAAGCACTTCACCGCAAGCCATGTATCGATCTCGAAGAATTGATACATTGCTTGGTGGTGAGGCTCAATCAAATAAACAAAAGAATCCATGAAATCCATTTGTTCTGAGAACCATTTATGTTGACCGACAATTTCCTTTATCTAATATGAAGGAATTAGATAGGGTTTATATTAATATGAGGTCTTTAAGTTTCCTAGAAGTGCAAGTCCATATAGTTAATTATATCTTAGACAACCAAAGTCACCTAAGAAAACTCTTAATATAGATAAGGAATTATTGTTCATCACTTCCAAATGGTAGGATTCTTCAAGAAAATGTGATAATGGGAAATCCAATAGGTAAGTAGCTCAAGTTTCAGAACAGCTATTGTAGGAATCCAAAAGAGAAGAAAGCTAGGGGAAAGACAAAGATCTAAGAAGAATCTTGGTATTCTTTGCCAAACTATCCTATGGTTTGGCTTCAATTTGAGATATTTGCTTAGTGTTTAATCTTACCATTTTTTTTATTTAGGGCTTACATTCACTTAATATCGATCATGTGAATAGCCTAGAAGATAGGAGGATTTATGTCATATCTGATGACAACCTTGGAATCCTAAGGTGAGTTAGGGCTTATATTGCATAACATTGTCATGCAAAGGGCTAAAGGGATAAGATGAGGATTTATGCTACACTAGGCAAGCTACCCTGAAGTATTGTGGCTTGGTTGTTTAATTCTAAGAAGATTTTCTGTTGAAGATGGTCGTGCTGCCCACTATGCATGCTCCAAGATCCTCGTCCTCACAGGTTTATTTTAAAGAAGTTTCAATTGAAGAGAAAAGAGAAGTATCGTCTTTTGGAAATGCTTAAATTGAGATATATTAATGCCTTATTTGGGAATATTCAAGTCGATTATAGCAACACCAATTAGGATCCTACGGTTCCCTCATTCCGGCACCACTATTTTCTTCAGATTCACTTACTCCATATAAATTTACTAAACTCAACTTAATAAGTTCCATACTTTCATTTAAATCGTGGGAAATCTTGTTAGCAGCCATAGGTTGCATCCTCCAAGGTATTCCCGATCATCTGATATAGACGTTTTGATTTAGTTTCTCTTGTGATTTTGTTCTGTTTCTGATTAAATTTTGATTTTTTTTATTTTGTTTATTATGGCGGTAAATTTTATCTTGTGTTGATCTTAATTTTAATTTTGTTTCAATTTTGTGGCTATCCTAAAAATTTTGGTTTTAATGTAGGGTGACATTATTGTTTAGCATGCAAGCTTGTAAGCAAGAAAAATATAGTAATGGAAGTATTGAAAATCAAATGCTATAAACTTGTAAAAGTGTACCTGGCGAGTCTTCTCGTTCCTCCACCTAAAATTTTAGTATCTTTTCAATAAACATTTATAATTTGCAGGAAAGTAAAAACTATAGATAGGTTTTTCATGGGCCCGCTAAGTCCTATGTCATAACTTGCTGGGTCTTATTTATTCATTTAAGAGATGTTTTCCTTTAATAATTATGATAGGTTCAGTTGTTCTTCAAGGTGTCAAGAAGATTTGTGAGAATGTCTAGAGAATACCTAGATATTTCACGATCCTTTTGAACTTTCTTGAGTTCATATGGATTTATCATAATTATTAAATGGTTCATCTATTTCATACTCTTATGCTCAGTGAGCCAATGCTTTAATTTTCCTGAAAGTGGGATAAATATCACTTTATATTTTATTTATAAGTTATGTAAGTGGGGCCTTTAAAAGCAACTTAATTTATGAAACAATTTAACCAATTTTGTAAGAGTTGGTGTTGTTAAAGTCTTATACTTTGCATTGGAGTCAGTAGGAGTCAAAGAATCACTTGAAGGAACATTCCAGATAAGTATTTGTAACTTTATTTAAATTTTTATAAATATGTTTTGTTGTGTGAATTCAATGTGTTCTGAGTAGTTACTTTTCTTTCTTCTTTCAACCATGAAAAGATAATAAAGATAATTTGATTTCGTAGGAGAACATAAACTTAATTTTAAAAAATTATAGCGATGATATTCATACTAGATCTTAATTTACTTTTTAAACTAGTAATTTGAATTGTTAAAATCTGTTGAAGAATTGTGAGACCTATCCGGAGATGAGTTCTTAACTAGTAGATATCACATGAATCCTTGGGTAATCGAAGGCCATGTGCTGGTTATTCAATGTGAAGTGTAAATAAATATGAAGATATTGTTTATTGGGCGTAGAGTTAATTAGTTTTTAGAGTGACAGACTAAATTTTAATAATTTAGTTTATAGAAATGGAACGGGTTACTAGTAGAGCCGACCATAACCACCCTTGGACATCTAGAAGTGTGAGTCTAGATTAACCCATTCTACTAATAATACATCCTGAACCAATCTATAGATTAGCCAATGTTCTTTATACTATCGAGCAAAGGTAAAGAATAGGATTTCTTCTATTTGGCGCTATACCATAATTTCAAGTTCTCCATGAATGATAATTTTTCTGAAGAATCTTGGATTAGTTGAAAAGGAGAAAGTTGTTTTATTTATACTAACATCAATCTTTACTTTATTACTACTTTACTTGCATCTAGTAGAAGTTTCATAAAACTTAAAATATGATTTTTGAAAAGAAATAAAAATTATAATTATTTTTAATTTGAAAATCTATTAATTTCTAAAATTAATCTTCCCTATGGGATCGATAACCAGGACTTCCATAGAGCCATGTATTACTGGATATGATACGTATACTTGTGTAGTACCTCTGGAGTGCAAAATATTTTTTGCATACTACCCTTTGAAATATAAATTAAAGGGTAAAATTGTAGCCATAGTTATGGGTCGAGGTCATATCACACAGATCGAATATCAGTGGGTATGTTTGTAATTTTCAGAAAAGTTTAGTTATATAACTATGATTCTTATCAAATTAATGAATTATCATTTAGACATCACAAAAGGGGTATCTAATTGATGAATTATTAACTTCCAAAGCCAAACCCCTAACCTTAAGAATCTCATTTCTTCTTCTTTTTTTAATTTCATCTAAATTAATGTGATTAAGCAAATTATAAGCTTAACTTTAAATGCTACAAAAATTAGATGGATTTCTACCATTTATCCCCTCATATGTTTCAATCATTCCAACATGTTTATTAAGATTATCCATTACCCTAAATCAAGCCTAAATGTTAATTAAGGCTAAATCTTCAAAGTTGCACCTCTGCTCTTAAAGGCTTTATCACTTCATAACTCATTAAATTTAATTCAAATGACTTTAGAATTTTTTTATTACCCCACTCATGGGTCAATTAGAACATTAGAGAAGAGAATGTGATTTTTCTTAATTTAATTTAATTTATATAAATATATTTCATGCAAAATAGGAATTTTCAAAGGAAATTCAATAACTTAGTAAAAATAAAACATATGCCCCAAAGAAAATTACTGGAGGTCCACAAAGACCAAAGAATCATTAGGACCAAATTTCATGATTTTTTTAATTTTAATTTATTTTTTAGAATTATTTTAAGTTATTGAGTATTAATTAATTATAAAATATTATTCAAGTGTAAAATTAAGTTTTATATTTTCCTTAAATCTCCCTGAGGTCAGAAAACCTAGAGAACTAAATTTCATATTTTGGTGACTTATATTTTAATTATTGGAATGGTTTTAATGAAAAATAAGGAAAATCCATTTTTAACCTTTAAAAATTGATATTCTGTCTTAGAAAATTAAGAAAACTATTTTAATGGTTCCTAAGTGACCAGGAGACCAAAAGTGACAATTTGGTATATTTTTGTGTTTTTATGGTTTTTGGTGATTTTTAATTCATTTTAATAATTTTTAAATATTTTAAAATCCCAAAATTAGGCTTAAAATGAAGTGTTGATTTTGATTACCATTTTATTTTTAGAAAATTCCACTGGTCACAAGGAACTCCCAAAACCAATTTCATAATTTTTTGACTTATATTTTAATTATTAAAAATCATTTTAGTGTCAAAAATACCATTTAGCTTAGAAAATTGTTTTGAGTGGTCAAACCAACTCCAATTGACTTGAAAATTTTTATGAGAGTTCCTCTAACCCTAATCCACAATGGGAACCAAAATTAAGCTCATTACATTTATAGTTAACCTAAATTAATTTTTCTTTGTCTTAATGAGTTGATTAAAGTTAGAGTGATTTGTAATGAGATAAATCAAGTTTATATTTTTCCTTTAGTCCACTAGTCACAGGGAACCTATCAAAATATTTTTGGATTTTTTTTGACTAATACACTAATTATTATAATTAATTTACCAAAACGGTGACTGTAAGCTTAAAAATTAGGAATCTATTCATAGAGATCCCCCTTGACTTTGAAAAAATCAGGGAAGATCCCTCATGATAGAGAGATCAAAACCCCTAAAGGTCAAGACATGTTAAAATTTCTAAGTGAATAGAGAATTAAAATACCTAAAATAGTATTTAATTAATTAAAAATGAAGCATGCATTAAATAAATTTCAAACAATTTCCACATTATTCTTCTATGTTCACTGAGCACTAGGGTAGTTTTATTTTATTTTTATGATTTTCTACACCAAGTTATGCATTTTTTAAGGTTGGCTGATTTATTTAATTCCAAAAAAAGCCTATTTTCCTACCTAAGTGACGCAGCGTCGTGTCAACATGCGACGGATCCGAACGGCTACACGGCATGCTCCCATTCAACGCCACCATCCACGTGTGTGCTGACTCGGCCGCGCCGTACCATCTTCTTGTCCGACGCAATCAGAGTCCTCCGTTGAATAAATGCGAGATCCAATGGTAACAGGTCGTCATCCCCAACTGGTTAATCCCGTGAGCTGCAGATCTTCAAACCCTAATTTCTCGAGATACACTCAACCAAATTGGCTCGGGTTTGATCCTATGGACTCGTCTAAGTGAGGCGAACACATCCATATGGCTAACCAAGTCTTAAATCAATCCTAGCACATGGAGAATTGAATTAAGCTCGGGAAGAGAGGGAAGTTTTATAACTTTTTCCAAGAGGTGAGGCCTCTATTAGATGGTTGTGGAAGCTTTATAGAGGTCCAAGGAGTTCGAGGATGAAGCCTCTAATCGTGTGAGACGTCTAGATCCGAACTCGACCAAGCGATTTCTGGTGTTGACCGAAGTCTATGTTAGAGGCTCTGTGGGATGGGGCATTTGTGGGGGATCGAGTTCGTTCACTGTAGGGATGGTGTGGATGCAAGGAATTAGATTTTGATTGAGTGTGGAGGTTTGTAGGAAAGTGTCCTATTTCTGGCAGGAATTGTGCTCAGAAATTGAACTTTGACAGTAGGAATTAGGGCAGGGAGTGGGTTGGATTGCACTTAGGAAGTCTTAAGGGAACTTTGGTGAGATTTTGGTAGGGTTTCAGTAAAAAATTTTTAGCACCCTCTCTCAGCCATAAAGAGATCTATTTATGACCATGGCTACTTGATGGAGCTCATGGGGCCAATGTGGGTTGAAATGTATGCTTAGGTGGAGGACAGATCAGACATGTTGAGCAGTCAGAGCTGGACATCTTGGGTGGGCTCAATTGGGTTTATTTGGCTTGATTTAGCTCTCAGTTTGAACTCCCATGATGACTAGGACAGCCGGCCAAACCAGGGGAGGTGGCCAGTGGTCAGGTAAGCCAGTAGGCAGGCCATAAGTGGGGTGAGCTTAAGTGGTTAATGAATTATGGAAAATCTCCCTAGGTTTTACCCATTTAAGGAAGGGGATCCCCCAATTTAGGGGACCCTTGGTCCATGGCTTGAGTAGGGTGGGCTAGAGGCATCTAGGTCAGTCCCTAGGCTCAATGGCTGGCTATGGTGAGCTTGGTTTGGTCACATTTGGCTTGATTTGGTTAATTTGGCTCATGGGTTCAATTTGGGTCACTTGGGTTTAAATTGGGCTAGGTTGGGTTCAAGCTTGGGTTAGTTCATGTTCAAAATAATGTATATGATTGTCATATAGTGTTTAGAAAAGGATTGGGGTGGTTTTGAATAGGTTTGGGGGATCAATTTGGCTTGATTTGGGTAATTGGTCAATTTAGGGGCATTTGGGTTAGCTTGGGTTTAGGTTAGGCTAGAGTGGGGTCAAAGGCAAATTTAAAGTTCCAAATGGTTCATGGGGATGTTAGGAAGATTTTTTAACATTAATTGGGTGGAAATATTAGGGATAGCGCATTCAATTTGGTGGAATTTGGGTATGTGGCACATTTGGGGCAAATTTATGGATTTTAGGTTTGGTATGACTTGGATGAGGTTTGGGCTCAAATTGGTGGCAATTGATGATTCAAATTGATTTAGGGGAATGTCATGAAGAGTTTAGGATTGAAAATTTGGGGAAATTGATTGACATTGGGTGTAAATTTGGGGAATTGGGACATATGGTCAAAATTGGGGCATTTTAGTTTGGGTTCAAATAGGGTTAAAATGTGGGTCAAATTGGACTTGGATTTGGTTTGGGATGAGATTGAGTGAAGCTTAGGAGTCAAAAATGGCATTTGGGGGTTATTTAAGTAAATTTTCGGGTACAGGCCTAACTCGCGCTTAGGCGCCGAATTCTGGCGCCTAGGCGCTTGACTCGCCTTTCACAAAAAATTATTTTTAAATTTAATTTTCCACCAAAATTCATAAATTCAACTTCCAATTACTCATATCAGAGTAGGGCTTTAGTTTCTAACTTCCACAATATTTTTAAAAAATTTACAGAAATTAAATATTAAATCCACCAATCAAACATAAGGTTTCAATCAAACTCACTAAATTCCATTTATAACCTTCAATATTGACTCAATACATTCCAGATAAGTACTATATTTGATTCAAGTTCCTAGTACACACTCAAACATAACAATTTCTAAGCAAAAACAATACACATTAAACATGAAAGCAAATACACAAACAAACACAATCGATTCTCTAAATCGATACAACGGCTCAACAAACCATAATAACTATCTCATTACCAGAATATTCTAATCTTCACAAGGGAAATTGTGTATTCCACTTGGAAAGAACACTAATGCTCTCGAAAAATCTGTAGCCATCTTTTCGTCAATCCACTTGTTCTTCGCATACATTTCAACTTGAGCATCTTGATAAGCCGCAAAATGATCAAATTGAAGTTTCATTTGCCATTCTAGATGTTCAACTTGATGAAACATCTTATGAAGGTGATCTCCAATGCTTTTAAACTCTGCTTCAAACTTATCCAAATGACTAGAAATTTTTCCTAAACTTACAGCGATGAAACCATTGAAGTAGGGTTGAGGATCCTTTGAAACCTTGTCCCTAGCTTCTTCTCCATGATTTCTTCCTTCCATTTCTTCAAAAATTCCTCAAATCTCTCAAGAATGAAGTGCAAGGGACGTAATTTTGATTGCTTAATGGTTAGGGAAGAAGATAGGTTGATTTAAAGGGCAAAATAGTGTGAAAAACTGAAAATTTTTTGTTTTTGCACGACCCAGTAACCGTGGTGCTTAGGCGCCGAATCTGGCGCCTAGGCGCCGGACCTATTGATACATAGTTGATTATGGCGCTTAGGCACCAAATTCTGGAGCCTAGGCGCCGGAACTATGTTCAACTCCGTTTCGCCCAATCGTCAAATTTCAAATTTTCGTTCTCCAAGATAGGTAAATTATACTGGTAAGAGTAATTTAAACTCAATAACTCTCATTGTAAACAATCATAATGAAGGTTAACTTGATCTCCTTTTTACTCATATTCAGAATTGAGTGATCCTATTTTTAAATCTTTGAAAACTTTCTCATATTTTTGTCCTAATACAGCTCCAATTACAAAATCACTTGCATCACACATTAATTCAAAAGATTTATTCCAGTTAGGTGCAACAATGATAGGTGCAGTTATTAATTTTTCTTTTAGAATATTAAAAGCATTAATACATTCTTTATTAAATTCAATTTTTGCATCTTTTTCTAATAAATGACAAAGAGGTTTAGCAATTTTAGAAAAATCCTTTATGTATCTTCTATAAAATCCAGCATGACCTAGAAAACTTCTCACATCAGTAACAGTAGTAGGTGGTTGCAATTCAGCAATAATTTTCACTATTGCTTGATCTACTTCCATCCCCTTTTGTGATACTTTGTGACCAAGTATAATGCCTTCTGTAACCATGAATTGTCATTTTTCCCAGTTAAGAACTAAATTTGTTTCTTCACATCTTTTCAGAACTTTGGCTATGTTTTCCAAACAAGATTTAAAAGAAGTTCCAAAGACTGAAAAATCGTCCATGAATATTTCAATTCCTTTGTCAATCAAATCACAAAATATTGACATTATACATCTTTGAAAAGTTACAGGTGCCTTACATAAACCAAAAGGCATTCTTCTAAAAGAAAATGTTCCATAAGGACTTGTAAATGTTGTCTTTTCTTGGTCCTCAGGAGCAATAAGTAATTGATGATAACCAGAATATCAATCCAAAAAACAAAAATATGAGTGTCCAGCTAATTTATCGAGCATTTGATCCAAGAAAAGTAAAGGAAAATGATCCTTTCTAGTGGCTTTATTTAATTTCCTATAGTCAATATAAATTCGTCATCCAGTAACTTGTCTTGTAGAAATAAGTTCATTTTTATCATTAACAATGACAGTTACACCTCCTTTCTTCGGAACACAATGAATAGGACTTACCAATTGACTATCCGAAATAGGATAAATAATACAAGCATCCAACCATTTAATAATTTCTTTTTTAACAACCTCTTTCAAGATAGGATTTAATCTTCTTTGCAATTCTATAGTAGGTTTAAAATTTTCTTCCATTAAGATTCTATGCATGCAAATGGAAGGGCTTATTCCTCTTATATCAGCAATAGTCCAACCAAAAGCTTTCTTATAATTCTTTAACACACCTAGTAATTTTTCTTCTTGATCTTTACTCGGTTCGGAAGAAATAATAACGAGTAAAGTTAACGAATTTCCAAGAAACGCATATTTTAAATGGGAAGGTAACATTTTTAATTCCGGTTCGAGGGCTTTTTTAATTAAGGGTAAAAGTATATCATTTTGAGTTATGTCTAAAGTTTCCCAATTATCTTTAATAAAATGAGTCTCTTCTTGTTATACTACTTCATCTTCATCAGTTAAAAATTCAAATTTTTCTTCAGAAATGACTTTACAATTTTCTTGATAATGTTTTTCAATTAAATAATCAATTATATCCATTCGATAACATTTCTCTTTATCAGGGTACTTCATTGATTTAAGAACATTGAATTTAATTTCTTGATCATTAAGTCTCATGGTTAGTTCTCCTTTTTACACATCAATCATAGCTCGTATGGTAGCTAGAAAAGGTCTCCCTAAAATAATGGGTATCTCTTTATCTTTTTCCATATCAAGTATTATGAAATCTACAGGGAAGATAAATTTATCCACTTTAACAAGGACATCCTCTATAACTCCTTTAGGATAAGTGATAGATCTATCGACTAATCGAAGGGTTACGGTGGTAGGAGTAATATCTCCTAAATCCGATCTTCGAAAGATAGAAAATGGCATGAGATTAATACTTGCTCCTAAATCATATAAAGCTTTTCCACAAAATTTTTCTCCAATAGCACGGGGTATAGTGAAACATCCAGGATCCTTAAGCTTTTCGAGTAATTTCTTTTGAATTATTGCATCGCACTCTTCACTTAATGCAACGGTTTCAAAAGCTTCAAATTTTCATTTTTTGCTTAAAATATCCTTCATAAATTTTGCGTAAGTTGACATTTGTTCCAAAGCTTCAGCAAAATGTATGTTAATAGTAAGTTTCTTAAAAATTTCAAAGAACTTAGAAAATTAATGATCTAATTTCTGCTGTTTAAGTCTTTGAGGAAAAGGTGGTGGTGGTTTTTCAACTTCCATATTAACGAGTATAACGATCGATCTTGACTAGGAGAGAGAGTTTCTTTAAGTTTTTCAATCTCTTCAACCTCAATCTCTTTTTCAATTTCATTCTGCATTCTTTCTTTTAATTCCTTTCCACTTCTATGTTGCACAGCTTTAACTTGTTCATGTTCTTTTCCAGTTTTCTTTGGATTAATTTTAACATTACTAGGAAGTGTTCCCACAGGTCTGTTATTAATTAAAGTAGCAATTTGCCCCATTTGATTTTCAATATTACGAATAGTAGTATTTTGATTTTGTAATTGATTATTCATTTGCATAATTAATTCTTCTATTGATAACTTTTTCTGTTGATTATTAAATCTAGGAGGTTAATAATTTGAATTAACTTGATTATTCCAATTTCCAGTGGGATGAGATTGGTTATTACCCCATTGTTGTTGTGAATTATTCCAGTTAAAATTAGGATGATTTTTCCACCCAAGATTATAATAATTTGAATAAGGATTATTTTTACTTGCAATAGCTTGTAAAGTTTCAATAGTTTGAGAATCTTCAATATTAGCAGAGTTATTATGCAAAATATTAATTGCAAAATTATCTAATTTCTTAGACATTGCCGCAACTTGTGAAGCTAGGATAGAAAAGGCTTCATTATCGTGAATACTGGCCATCTTTTTAGGATTAATCCTTTTGGAAGGCCAATAAAAATTGTTATTAGCCATTTCTTCAATTAAAGTGTAAGCTTCTTCAAATGATTTAGACATTAAAGAACCTCCAGCAGCAGCATCAATAATTGATTTTAAAGATCCAATTAATCTATTATAAAATGTTTGAATAATCAACTAATCAGGTAAAGCATGATGAGGACATTTTTTTAATAGTTCTTTAAATATTTCCCAAGTTCCATAAATTGTCTCCCCGTCAAATTGACTAAACGAAGTAATATCATTTCTTAATTTAGCAGTTTTAGAAGGAGGAAAATATTTAGCAAGAAATTTTTGTGCCATTTCAGCCCATGTTTTAATAGAACCAGTCGCTAATGAGTTTAACCACATCTTTGCTTTATCTCTTAAAGAAAAAGGAAAGAGTCTAAGTCTAATAGCATCATCAGAAACATTGTTATATTTAAAGGTAGTAAAAAGTTCTAAAAAACTAACAAGATGTAAATTTGGATCATCATTTGGTGATCCAACAAATTAATTGTTTTGCACCATTTGAATAATAGACGGTTTAAGTTCAAAATAATTAACATCTATAGTAGGTATTTGAATACTACTATGAAGTTCATCAACTGTAGGGTTAGCATAATCCCTTAATGGTTTATAAACATTTTGATCATTAAGTTCAATTGGATTTTGTAAAGTAGTCATTTCTTGAAATTTTTGAATTTGTTTCCCCTTTTTTATTTTTCTAATTGTTCTTTCTAATTCATAATCTAAAGGTATTAATCCCTCAGAACCAAATCTTCGCATAAAACAAGGAATAAAAAAAATATATATCTCTTTTTTTATAATAAATTTTTTTTTATTATTCTTTAATAAGAAACTTTATACTGTTCTATTTCTTTCTTCCCGGCAACGGCGCCAAGAACTTGACCCGACCCGCAATAATGCAGTAATATTCGCTTTCAAAAGATGGCCAAAAACTTGACTCAATTTATAAATAGCGGCTAGTGTATAAAATCAATATGATATAAATTTAGAAAATATTTTTACACACTAGGGGTACTACGCAAATATACGTATCGTTTCAAGTAATATAGGGCTTTGAAACAAAGACCCCAGTATCGATCTCACAGGGAAGAATTATAGTGATAAATTTTATAAATAAAAAAAAATAATTTTTTTTATCTTTTAATTTAATAATAAATTACAATTAATTTACTAGATGCAAATAAAGAAAACAATAATAAGAAAATGATTTTTGAAAACTATATAAAATAAATAACTTTCTTCCCTTCAATTAATCTACGATTTTTAAGATAATTTAATATTCGTTGGAGAATTTGATTTAGGGTATTGTGCCAAATAGAAGCATTCCTATTATTTACCCTTTGATACAGGCTTAAAGAACATTGGCTAATTTACAGAACAGGTCCGGATGTATTGTTAGTAGAATGGGTTAATCTAGGCTCACACTTCTAGATGTCCAAAGGTGGCTATGGTCGGCCCTACTAGTGAACCTTTCCTAATTTATAAATCAAATTATAAGAATTTAGTTTGTCACTCTAAAAACTTATCAATTCTACGCCCTTTAAATCTTATCTTCCTATTTATTTGCACTTCACCTTGAATAGCCCGCACATGGCCTTCGACTACCCAAGGATTAATGTGACATTTACAAGTTAAGAGTTCTTCTCCTTCAAGGTCTCAAAACTCTTCAACGAGTTTTAACAATTTAAATGGCCAATTTAAAAAGTAAAGTAAGATCGAGTATTAATGTCATCACAATGTTTTGAAAATATTTTGAGTTTCGATTCTCCATCGAATCTTTATATTATCTTATCTATCTCTTCATAATTGAAGGAAGAAAGTAAACTAACTACTCGGAACACATTGAAAATAAACAAGCAAAACATGATAAATAAACTTTGAATCAAATATAAAAATACTTATCTCAAATATTTCTTCTACAGATCTTCTGATTCCTACTGACTCCACAGTGTAATGAACTGTAGATGCAACAACTTGAAAATAAACTCACTAAACTAAGCAAAAGTGGCCCTAAATTTCTCTCTCTAAGGATGAGAGATCCTAAAGTGGATAAGAGAAAGGGTTACAATGGGAGGGGCATGTTTTCTGAAGAAATGGACCCTTATTTATAGACTTCAAGGGTTGCCTTGAGGTACCTGTCGGCAACTATTTTCGGGTTTGGAGGTTGTGTTTTGAAGAGGGGTCGCCTAACAGAAGTTGTCGGTGAATTTTAATTTAATTTAAATAAATAATTTGAAAAAATAATATTTGATTTTGAAAATAATTTTAAATTTGAAGGTTTTAAGATATGAGATTAAACCGATCTCACATCCCAAATAGTTTATATAAACGAGCACCGCACCACAACCGTGTATCTATCCCTAAGGATAGACACACTCGCTCGACGGTGGGGCTCGATTAAATAAACTAGAAGATTTGTGACATCCGTTTGGTCTGCGAACCAATTTTATAAGCCGACAAATTCCCCGCTTAATATGAAAGCATTAAACGAGGTTTATATTACATGGGTTCTTTAAAATTCCCTATAAGGGCAAGCCCCTATAGTTAATTACATCTTAAGTGATGGGAATCACCTAAGAAAACTCTCGATAATAATCAATAATTCTCGCTCTCAAGAATTTCAAGGTTTAAGTTCTCAAAGGATTGAAGTTTGGAATTTCAATAGGGAATGGATCAAATTTGGAACATTTTTGTTTTGGGAATCCAAAGGAAGAAAATTAGGAGAAATCACAGATTCGAAGCGAACTTCGGTAATTTCCCGACTATCCTATTGTTTGGCTTGAGTTTAGGAAAGTCCTAATATTTATTTGATGTTTTGATCTTGCCAATTTTAATTAATTAGGGCTTATATTTGTATGATAAAATCAAACAAATAGCCTCGAAGATGTGAGGGTTTATTGTCGTACCGACGACTACCTCGGAATCCTAAGACCTAGGTTAGGGCTTAATTTGCAATGCAAGTGCCTAACGAAGAGTTGAGGATTTATGTTGCACTAGTGCAAACTACCTCGAAGTCCTATGGCTTTGTTATTTAATTCTAGGACAGTTTTACGAAGTAGACTCGGGTTTTGCTGATGACGATGGCCGTGCTCGCCCACCATGCTCCGAGCTCCTTGTTGTTGCAGAGGTTTAGTTTTAGAAATCATAAATCGGGGGATGAGAAAAGTGTTTTGGTTTAGAGAAGATCTTAATTTCCGTGTGTTTTCAATATTTTAATTAAAACAAATCTTAAAGTTGATTATAACGACACCGGTTAAGATCCCACGGTTCCATCCTTCCGGCATCATTATTTTTATCGGATTCACTTAGTCCAGATGAATTTGCTAAACTCAACTGAATGAGTTCCACACTTTCATTTAGACCGTGGGAAATTCCGTTAGCAACACGTAGGTTACATCATCCGAGGTATTCCCGATCATCCAACAGGACGTTTTAATTTAATTGTAATTGTAGTTTTGTGTTCTGTTTGTGATTAAATTTTGAGTTGTTTTATATTTTGAAATGTTGTGGCGGTGAATTTTATCTTGCAATGACTTTTAACTTAGTTTTGGTTTCAGTTTTAGGGTCTATCCTAAAGGTGTGGGTTTTCATGCAACAGCTTGTTTATCATGCAAGAAAAAGTAAGTGCAATGCAATTAAATAAATTGCAAGAAGGTAAATTGCAAGAAAGTAGATTGCAATAAAATAAAAGCGTACCTGGAGGGTCTTCCCGTCATCCCAAGCTGCACTTAAAACACAATTAGAATATTTAAGCAAGTTCCTAGGTAAAGCTAAGGGAAGGGTTATGGTTTTCTACCAAATTCCTAATCCTATAGCTTAGTCATCTCCTATGACGTCTAGATTCTTTGTGTTTTGGTTTAAGGACGATTTTCTTCATCAAAGAACAATTAAGTCCAATTGTTCTTATAAATGTCCTATCATATTGAGAAAGTGCTTAAGAATAATCTTAAACATCTTTTCAATATTTCTAGGATTGTTTTAAGTCCAAATGGGTTTAATTATACAAATGAATTAATCGTCCGAGAATTCAAGTTTTGTTGTTATCTTACTCGATGAACTAGGACATTTGAATATCCTATAAGTGAAGTAACATTTCATTTAATGTTCTGTTTAGGAGTTATAATAACCGAAGCTTTCGAGGGTAAATTGGTATTCAAATGATTTGATTTAAGTTAATGGGTTTAAATTTGGAATAGTGTTCAAGTTGCTTTATATTTAATTTCTTTCTGTTTTAGGTGATGTTATTTAATTCAATTTAATTTAATTTAATTTAATTTAATTTTAATTTAATTTAATTTAATTCAATTTAGTTTGGTTTGATGTTACATTAAATTAATTTGATTTGATTTAGTTTTAACTTAATTTGATTTAATTTAATTTAATTTAATTTAATCTAATTTAAGTTATTTAATTTAATTTAATTTGTTTATTTAATTTAATTTAATTTGTTTATTTAATTTAATTTAATTTAATCTTTAATTTAATTTACTTAATTTAATTTAATTTTTAATTTCAATTTAATTTAATTTAATTTAATTTAATTTACTTAATTTAATTTAATTTTTAGTTTAATTTTATTTTTAATTTAATGAAAATTTTTTTTAAAAGAGTTTAATAATTTAATTTTAGTTTAATGATTAAGTCTTTTAATGTTTTGAATTTGAGTTATCATTTTAATTAAGAATTGAATATTAATGAGATAATTAATTTAGGGATTTTTAAATTAAAGAATAAATCTCCTCCTAATAATATCCCTATTTTAATAATTCCAATTTTATTATTCTTCCAAATTTAATCAATTATTTAATTAAAGTTTAATCATTTTAAATTGCTTAATGGGTTTCTACCCTTTAATTATTTAAATTTCAATCATCCAAATCAGATTAGGATCAAATATTTTACTTGTTAATTTTTTTTATTAAACCTAAAGTTTTAATTAAGGATTAAAAATTTTAATTACCACTTTACCCTTTAAGCTTAATAATTTCATAACTCACTAAATTGAACTCAAATGAACTTGAAATTTTTATGTGACTTCACTCATATGTCAATAAAGACATGAGAGGAGAAAATGTGATTTTTTTGTATTTAATTTATTTATATAATTATTTTTGGTAGAAAATAGAGATTTCCAAGAAAAATTTAATAACATGACCAAGGGAAAGTTTCTGTCCTTAAGAAAATTAGGGGACATTCCTAATGACCAGAGGACCACTTGGACTAATTTTTGGTGATTTTTTGAATTATATTATTTTTATTATAATTATTTTAAGTTTTGGAGTGTTAATTAATTTAAAAATAAAATAAATGTTAAAAAATAGATTTTATATTTTTTAAAAATCTCTCTGATATCAAGGAAATCAGAGAAGGAAATTTTGCAATTTTCTGATTTTTCTATGATTTATTATAATTATTTTAATGAAAAAGCTAGAAAATATATTTTTTTTAATTTTAAAATTACCTTAAAGCTTTAAAATTTAATATCTCACTAAATAGACCTAAGAAAAATATGGGGTTTGTTCCTAAGTGATTAAAATTCAAAATTTGATATTTTGGTGAATTTTATTATTTTTGTGATTTTTATTATTTTTTAATTATTAAAAATATTAAAATAATATTAAAAATCAACTTTTTTAGAAAATTGAAATTTTAATTTTCTTAAATTCCCCTGATATCAGAGAGGCTCCAAAACCAATTTGGTGAATTTTTGAAAGATATTTTGAAAGTTATGAATTTTTAAAGTTTAAAATGACTAAGTGGCTTAATCAACCCAATTAGTGGGGTTAACCAAGTCCAATTGACCTCAAATCTTTATGGTGGGTTCCTCTGATCCTAAAGGTCAGTGGAGAATTGATTTCAAGTCAATTTGATGTATGGTTAACTCTAATTAATTAGAGACCTATTTTGAGTGTTTAAGCCAATTAGGGTTGTTTTAAATGAACTAACTCAAAACCTATTTTTCCTAGTGGTTCTCTGGTCATAAGGAACATCATCAAATTTTCCTAGAATTTATTTCACAACATGCTATTTATTGGAATTAAAATACTCAAAACAGTAACATGAACTTGAAAAATCAATAACTCTTCATAGGGATGGCCTCGACTTTGGAAAATTCAGGGAATGTTTCCAAATTCGGAGGCTTCAAAAGCCCTATGGTCTCATGCCATGGTGAATTGTATACATGCATGGAGAATTAAAAGTATGCAGAGAGTAAATAAATTATAAAAAATAAAATACTTGATGAAATTAAATGATTTCTTTTCCAC
The DNA here is from genome assembly GCA_022702705.1 of Papilionanthe hookeriana x Papilionanthe teres. Taxonomy (NCBI): domain Eukaryota; kingdom Viridiplantae; phylum Streptophyta; class Magnoliopsida; order Asparagales; family Orchidaceae; genus Papilionanthe; species Papilionanthe hookeriana x Papilionanthe teres. Next base: position 86,849,892 of record CM040429.1, on the reverse strand, counting down.
ATTATTCTCATCTGTTCACTGAGCAAGAGGGTATTTTTATTTTATTTTTCTGATTTTTCGACACAGTTATGAATTTTTGAAGTTTAGGGAATTAAATAAATAGAAAATACCCCTAATTTTCTATTTATCCACGCGGCGCCAACTCATCCTCGGCATCTCCGAACGCACACGCGTCGCGCTCCCATTCGATGCCGCCATCCGACTCGGCGCTCCGGGCCCCGCGGTTCTTGTACCGTCTCCCGGTCCGAAGCCATCCGAGCCGTCCGTCCGCGCGTGTATTGAATGGACGCGCATCCGTTCATCGTCCCCGAGCGTCCTCACCCGAGAGCCGTCCACACTAAATCCCTAAGATCTCACTCGATACTCAATGGATTTTCATGTTCTTATGCTCTATGGATTCGTCTTGAAGAGACGAACACATCTATACGGTGATCATGCATTGAAATTAAAGCATTTGAAATGGGGAATCTCCAGAAGCTCGGGATGAAGAATTAGCTCATACCTTTGGTCGAGAAGTGTGGCTTCGATCCGAGGGTTGTTGCACCTTCGATTGGATCCCGCGAAGCTCCGGATGAAGTCTCCCGGTCCGGTGAATTGTCTAGATGTGATTTCGACCAAGCCCGATCACAAAGCTTGGAGGCTCGGAGCAACCGGGTGGCTCGGAGATGGGGCTTTGTCGGTGGACACCTTCCTCGGTCTGGTGAAGGTGTAGGACCAATCAATTTGAGGATTGGTCCACTGTGGAGAAGTGTCCTGGTTTTAGGTGGAATTTCAACTCTGAAATTGAGCTCGCAGAGAAGAAATGGCAGGGGGATCTCACTAGGGACCAAGTGCTCTGTGTATGGGGAGGAGTCTGGAACAATTTTGGCAGAGTTTCCTTAAGGTTTGTTTCAGCACCTCTCATGGTCGAGAGGGGTGGTGTTTAAATAGGAGAGGGTGGAGGGCCTCCCAGGGAGAGTTAGGGCTTGGGATCAGCTGCTCTTGGCAAGAGAAGAACAGCTCCAATGGCCACTGGGGATGGGGCGACTCAGCGAGTGAGAATTCCAAGTTGGGCTCACATGTGAGCTCTCGGCCATGGTGTTTTCCCGCGGCCTGGTGGCTGGCCGGCCGAGCATGGGTCACCCTCAAGGTCAGGTGGGTCGGGGTCGGGACTTGGTGCAAGCAATTGGCAAATGCCATGTGTAAAGAGCTTAGATTGAAATGGAATGGGGGAAGGCCATTTTGGGTTCAAATGAGTCAACCCATGGTTTTGGGCTAGGTTCACCACCCAAGGCCTGGTCTTGGGCTGAAAAGGGTCACTTGGGTCAGCCAAGAGAGAATGGTGTGGTCTCCATCCATGATGAGGTGGCTAAGCATGGTTTAGTGTGCGACATGCTTAAGGTAAAAAAGGGTTTAAGGAGGATTAGGAAAGGGGCCCCTCCTTTTGCCATTAATGGCTTGATCACATGTCAAGCCTTCCATGGCTTCATGTGGCTTGTCCATGGCTTGCATGGCTCACCTTTGGCTTGGGAAAAGGTTTGGTCAATTTCATGAAAATGGATTTTAGGAATTTTTGGTAATTTGATGGAAATTTGTATGAAACTTGATTTGGAAAAATTTGATGGTGAATTTAGGACTTAGGTAATGGCTTTAATTAAGTGGATGGCAAATGGAGATGTCATGTGGGCTTTAGGGTAGATTTTGGGCTTTTGAATTTGAAGGAAGTGGGCTCTTAGGAAAGTTTAAGGGAAATGGGCTTTTTGATTTTAGGATGGGCATTTGGGTAAAGATTTTGTGAAGAACTTTGTCAAATAAATGTCATAATTGGTTTAGGGATGTTCTATGAAGGGCTTGGAGTCAATTTGGTGTGATTTGGAGTTGAATTGGTTTGAATTTGGGTTTATTTGGTAAGTGGGCCTATATGGTCCAAGTGGGCCAAGTTGGGCTAATGTTGGGCTAGGGTTGAAATTGATGTAAAATCAATGTTTAGAAATGTTTATGGGAGTGTTTCAAAGAGGTTTTGGCTTTGTTTGGGCTTTAATTTTGGGGTTTGGGCTCATTTGGGTTAGGTTTGGGTTTGGTCAAAAATGGGCCTTTTAGCTTTGGGTTGAATTTGAGTGGGGTTTGGGTCTAAATTTTGGGCAAATTATGTTAGTGTTTTGTTTGTGGGAATGTTAAGAAAGATTTAGAAAAGGTTTGGGGTTAATTGGAGTTGAATTGCGTGAGTTTGGGTTAGGTTTGGGTCATGGGTCAAAATTGGACTTTAAGGCCAAAAGTGAAATTGGATCCAAATGTCAATCAAATTGGACTTAGATTTGGTCTAGATTGGTATTGGGGATGTTTCATTGAAGTTTAGAATTGAATTGGACCAAAATTGGGGTCAATTGGGTAGGTTTGGTTTGACATTGGGTTCACTTAGGGTTAAAATGGGTCAAATTGGGGGTTTTGACAAAAGTAGGGTAAATTGACAAAATTGGCCCATGGTGTAGTTGGACAAAATGAAATTGGGAATATTTGGGATTTTCTGGAATTTTCTGGGAATTTTCTGAATTTTTGGATTTTTGGGTCAAGAGGGGTATTTTGGGTATTTGGAGGGTATTGGGAGGTTTTCTTGGAATTTTTGGTATTTTTGGGTATGGATGATCAATTTAAGTGATGTGGAAATGTTTGGGATTGATTTTGGAGAATTTTGGGTAATTTGGAAATTTTTGAGAAATTTGGGTAATTTCGAGGGTTTTGGGTAGGCTAAGCGGGTGTAGGGTCCTGGGGTCAAAAATCGAAAATTTGGGAAATTGAAGATTGGGTGGATGTAAGTGGAAAGAAGTCATTTTGGTTGAGCCATGAAGCCATATCAAGCCCATATGAGCCATGAAGGGACTCATTTGAGGCATTCACTATGTTGTTCCTAACCCTCTTGCCGAGGGCTTGGGGGTTAAGGACCATCCATGTGAATCACCTACATGAGTCGGAGGTCAAGTTAGGTATGGGTGTAGTTTTAGGAAGTGTGTGAAAGTGTAGTGTATGAGTGTAGTGTGTGTGTAAGTCGGCCCCTCACCGTACTAGGCCACCGGTAGCGGTCCTAAGGCCAAAGAGTCCTATAGGAACTCATCCTTTAAACTTCCACATTCGATTTCAACCCTCTAGGTGATTAGGGGTCTATAGTCAAGTTTGTGGAGTTTGCAGGGAGTTAAGAAGTGGTTTGAATTTCTAAAAGGTGGGTCCCAATTCTAGTCCTCTAAGATAGTCAAAGGAAAAGCCTAAGGCTAGATCCTAAGTACTAAAGAGAAGAAGAGAAGACCTCATCAAAAATGAGGTCAACAAGTACCTCTTCAAAATATGTCCACATTCAATGAATCATCTAGAAGGTCGGTCTGGCGCCTAAGCCGGAATCTGGCGCCTAGGCGCCGGACACCGCATCCAGTTCTTTGCACCTCTTCACTTTGGCTCACACCTCTTCACGATTAAAACCATTTTGGAGCGTCCAAATGCAATGTATCACATGTCCTATTATCAAGTAACAACTGCCAGCCTTCTAGAATGTCCAATAACCGCTCACTCCGTCAAAATAACTAATCAAACGTTGCCAAAAACTTGACAGTTTTTGTATCGAGTCTGGCGCTTAGGCGCCAGCTTCTGGCACCTAGACGGCAGGCCATATTTTTATATACTTTTTGTATTTTGCTCCAATTTTTGCTCCTTTTTGCTCCTTTTTCCTTCTTAGACCTTTTTATATCACATACATCCAAAAACACAAAAAATACCTTTCATTAATGCATAATATCCTTAGAAATTAATAAGAATTAAGACATAAAGAAATATGTATTTTTTTATAGATCATTGAGCATTGTTGAAATTGTGGAGTATTGAAGTAAATTTGGTGTAATTCAGGCATTTTGGGTCTTAAGGTGCTATTTTGGGCTTTTGGTCAAATTGGGCAAATTTGGTCAAAATGGGTCAAATAAAGTGGTTTATATTGAAATTAGGAATATTTGGAGGGTTTTGGGAATTTTTGGGACTTTTGAAAATTTTGGAATTTTTGGGCTAAGAGGGGCAATTTGGTAATTTTAGGGATTTTGGGGCTATCTTGAGAATTTTGGTAAATTTGAAGTGTTTTGTGTATTTTAAGTTGTGAAGAATATTTTGGGGTTATTTTTGAGGGGTTTTGGCAATTTTGGTTGATTTTGATAATTTTGGACAAAATTGGGGTTTTATGGGTAATTTGGTCATTTGGTGGTGTTTAGGGCTAAGGGGTCAAAAATTGGGATTGATAACCCATTTGAGCCATGGACCAAGGGAATTCCCCATTTGGATCCTCTTTGTATTACTAACGAAACCCTAGCTTTGGGCTAAGAACTTGGGGAAACCACTCACATGAGTTTCCAAAAGGCTAGGGGATCAGGTGTGGAGAAGTTTAGTTTAGGGTTGTGAGGTAGTGTGTTAGAGTGTGATGTGCAAGTGTGTGTGCCTCACCCAGACCACCCAGGGTAAGTTCTAAGGCTTGACCATCCTATAGGGAACTCCCCTTGAGCTTCCAAATGCTTGGTTTTATCCTCCTAAACATTTAGAGGTTAGACTTTAAGCATTTGAAAACTTCAAGTGAAGCCAAGAAGTGTTTTGATTTTCTATGGGGTGAGGGTTCCATTGCTAGGCTTCTTAGATAGTTACCAGGAAAATCTTATGGCTATACCCTAGGTTATTCTAAAGAAGGACTAGATCTCAACAAAAGTGAGGGCAACATTAATATTTTCCTAAGTGTCACGTACTACCCTAAAGGTTTGATTTTATCAATGTCATTTGTTTATGAGGATTTTTTTTGTTGTTTGTCATTTTTCTGTCCTATTATCTTGTATTATGTTATTGTTTGGTGGATATCCTAAAAGATTTAGGTTTTGTGACTATCCTAAAAGTTTTATGTTTTGTTTCATTATTTGACATTTTGATTTTGTTATTTTATTTTGTCATTATTTTGATGTCGTTTTGGTTTTATTTTATTGTTATTTGTCCCGTCTTTAGAATGTCATCCTGCAAAACATAGTCAGCACATCCTAATAACTTGCAAATTAAATTTAAAATGGAACTTGTCTTTAACCTGCAAGGAAAACAATGTCAGAAAAAGAAGTAATGTCAGTTTTATTTCTTAATTTGGTTTTTAACTTTAGACAACTCGGTCAAGATATCCATGGCTCCATCATCCCAGGGTTGTCGGATGCCTTGATCAACTTAGTCTGAAAGGTTTTTAAACTAGGACTGGAAGACTCCTGTCAACAACCAGGATTGCATCGTCCAAGAAATCTTTGTAGAACGAGAATGTTGGGGTTCAAGTTGTATTCAGTGATGTTTGTTTATTAAGGTTTCTTTTAAGTTTTAAAGTCTTTTCAGATTTTAGGTTAGAAAATTTTAGGTAGTTTATGATTTATTAATCAATTAAAATTTTCCGTGTGTCATTTTAATTAATTTTTATATGTCAGTTTTGATTTTTTTATTTAAGTCTAGTGTAATGTAGACCTAAAGAAAGGAGTCAAGTTTATTTAGATCTATTGTCTGTAAGATCTAATTAGACTTGAGAATTATAGATTCAGCGTCATTTGAATCTAAGGGTTTCGAGTCAAATCTAATATGAATTAGATTTATGAATTTAGGTTCAATGTCTTTTGAATCTAAGGGTTTTAAGTCTAGTGTAAATTAGACTTAGAAATTTAGTTTCTGTGTCGTTTGAATCTAGTATTTTTGAGTTAAATCTAATTTAAATTAGATTTAAGGATTTAGATTCAATATCTTTTGAATCTAAGGGTTTTAAGTCTAATATAGATTAGACTTAAATTAAGTAAAATCTAACATAGGCTAGACTCTAAAATTTTAGATTCGATGTCTTTTGAATCTAAAAGTTTTAAGTCTAATATGAATTAGATTTAATAGTTTTAGTTTGAGGTTCAGACTAACTTTAAATTAATCCTACAACTTAAGTTGAACTTAAAATTTGATTGGATTAAGCTCAATATAGATTGAACTTAGAGGTTTGGTTGACTTGAGTTCAATATGAGTTGAACTTAAATTTGAGTTAATTTGGGTTCAAGTTGGGTTGAACCAATGTTAGACGTTTTGACATAACTTCAATATGGGTTGAACTTAATTTTGGGTTAACTTAGGTTCAAGTTAGGTTGAACCTAAGTTAGAAGTTTTGGCTTAAGTTCAATATGGGTTGAACTTAAGTTTGGGTTAACTTGGGTTCAAATTAGGTTGAACCTAAGTTAAAAGTTTTGACTTAAATTCAATATGGGTTGAACTTAAGTTTTGGTTAACTTGGGTTCAAGTTAGGTTGGACCTAAGTTAGAAGTTTTTACTTAAGTTCAATATGGGTTAAACTTATGTTTGATATGAGTTGAGTTAGACCTTAGTGTAGGTTAAGGTTAGGTTCAAATTATGTTGAACTTAGAAGGTTTGTGTTTAACTTATGTTTAAGTTGAGTTAAACATAAGTAAAAAATTAAAGTTAGGTTCAATATATGTTGAACGTAAAAAATTTAGGTTTGACTTAGGCTCAAGTTGGGTTGAACCTAAGTATAGGTTAAGGTTAGGTTCAATGTAAGTTGAACCTAAAAGGTTTGAGTTTAACTTAGGTTTAAATTGAGTTAAACCTAAGTATAAATTAAAGTTAGGTTCGATATATGCTGAACCTAAAAAGAATAGGTTTGACTTAGGCTCAAGTTGTGTTGAACCTAAGTATAGGTTAAAGTTGGGTTCAATGTATGTTGAACCTAAAAAGTTTAAGTTTGACTTAGGTTCAAGTTGGGTTGAACCTAAGTATAGTTAAACTTATTTGGGTAAAATTAAGTCTAATTTGGTTATAATTAATTAAACCTTATTTGGGTAAAGTTTAATTGATTAATTAGACTTAATTAGTGGTTAAGTCTAATTGAGTTATGGTTAATTAAGCCTAATTTAGGTAAGGTTTAATTGATTAATTAGTCTTAATTAGTGGTTAAGTCTAATTGTCTTATGGTTAATTAAACTTATTTAGGTAAGGTCTAATTGATTAATTAGACTTAATTAGTGGTTAAGTCTAATTGGGTTATGGTTAATTAAACATAATTTGGGTAAGGTTTAATTGATTAATTAGACTTAATATAGGTTAAGTCTAATTTGGTTAAGGTTAATTAAACATAATTTGGGTAAGGTTTAATTGATTAATTAAACTTTATTATGGTTAAGTCTAATTGGGTTATGATTAATTAAACTTAATTTGGGTAAGGTTTAATTGATTAATTAGACTTAAAAGGGTAACTCTAATTGGGTTAAGGTTAATTAAACCAAATTTGGGTAAGGTTTAATTGATAATTAGACTTCATTATCGTTAAGTCTAATTAGTTTATGGTTGATTAGAGTTAATTAAGTCTAATCAGGGGTTAGACCTAATTAAGATTTAAGTTAAATTTGATGTGATTAAGGTTTAAATTGGTTTAATTAGGTCTAATTGGTGTTTTAGATCTGATTAAGGTTTATTAAGTTAAACCTAATATGGTTAAGATCTAACTGAGTTTAATTAGGTCTAATTGGTGTCTTAGACCTAATTAGAATTTATTAAAGTTAAATCTAATTTGATTAAGGTCTAAATTAGTTTAATTAGTCTAATTGGTGTCTTAGTCATAATTATGGTTTATTAAGTTAAGCCTAATGTGATTTAAGGTCTAACTTGGTTTAACTTGGTCTAATTGGTATTTTAGATCAAATTAGGGTTTATTTTGTTAAACCTAATGTGATCAAGGTCTAAATTGGTTTAATTAGTTCTAATTGGTGTCTTAGACCTAATTAGAGTTTATTAAGTTAAACCTAATGTGATTAAGGTCTAACTTAGTTTAGTTAGGTCTAATGAGGAGTTTGATTTGTATTAAGCATAATATAATTAAGGCTTAAGGAAAGTGATTAAGTTTAATTAGAATTTTTAAAGATTTAAGTTGTATTTAAACCTAACCTAATTATGACTTAAGGGTTCATCTTAAGTTTAAACTAGTTTAAACTTAGATATTAAGATTTTATTAATCTTAATTATGTCTTTCATGAAATATAAAAGTTTTTAGGATTTAATTTATAATTTTCAATTTTATAAATTTTATCCTAAAAGTCAAAATGTCGATTCAAATTTTCAAGAGTTATAAAATGTCATTTTTAGGATCAAAATTATCACCCTAAAGTTTCTGAAGATTTCCAAATTTATTTTCAAATTCCTAATTAATGTAATTATTTTTGAAAATAATCACAAAGAAGGGTTGAAAATTATGTATTTCATCCTAGAGACTTCCCTTAGACTTGGAAAAATATAGAATATCCCCAAGGATAAGAGGGTTATTCTATGAAGAATTCATAATTTTTGGGTTTATAAATAACTTTTAATAATTAAATTACTCTACAGAGTAATTAATTAATTAAAAATTAAATATAAATCATTAATCCCAAATTTTGTTTTTATAATCTTCTCCTTGCTTTACTGAATCTATGGTATTTTTATCATATTTTCTGATTTTTCTATGTCAAGATATGAATTTTTGAAGTTAAATAAGATTTTTCATATTTAATTAAATCCTACTTAAAAGAAATTCCACGTGGTGCTGACTGGATCATTGGATCCATCGAAACACCATGCAGTGCCATTCTATTGGCGAGATCTTTGCTGCGGGAGAGCTAATCTGTTGTTCTCCCCTCCACAGGGAGTCTGTTCATGGTAATCTTGGCCTTCTATTTCAACTACATGGAAATGGATGGCATCCATGCATCTCCCCCAACCTGGTGTATCCCGTGAACCATCCATGTTCAAACTTTAAGATCTCGCTCAAATCTCAATGGATCTTCATGAAATTTGTTTCTAAAGCTTCATCTCAAATATACTGATATATCCATACGGTGATGTGTGTATTGTGAAATGGTTTGTTTCACAAAAGACCAGACTCGAGCTAGATTAAGTCAAAGAGGCCATACCTAAGCTTGATGAAGTGAAGCTTCAATCAAGTTTTTTTGGAACGATCGCCAAGTCCCTGTGAAGCTCCTAGTATGCCCAATTTGAGATGAAATTGGGTGGAATTGTGAACTCACCAAAATGAGTTCACGACTTGATGGAGAACTAGGTTAGACCTCACGGGAAGACCCAATTTTGATTGGGCTCTTCTTCGTACACCTCGTGGAAGGTGTAGGGATGATTAATTTGAGGATTAGGATAGGTTTGTTTTAGACCCAAAATATGTCTTGTTTTAGGGTATTTCAGGGTGGTTAAATTGGAAGAGTTGAAGGCTTGATTGGGTGGGGGATCATTTGCTTAGATCCTAGGGAAGAACTTTGATGTTCAAAGCTTTCAAAATTAGGCAGTGGAAATGGGTCTTCTCTACTCTCCTAGGGCTCTTGGGTTTAGCCTTATTTATAGTCATGTGAAGGCTATGGCTAAGCTTGGGTTGGCTTGGATTCATTTGGGGAAGGTAATAAGCAATGTCATCATTATCGAGGATAAAAATATGGCTAAGAGATAGCCATGGTTGATTCTCCCCAAGTTTTCCATGATGGGCCTTCATTAAGGCTTGATTTGGATTTCATCTTAGCTTACCCCCATTGGATGATTTATGAGGTGGATAGAGTTAGTTAAAACTTGCTAAATTAATCTTCCTATGTATGCTCACCAATTCATTCAATGAATTTAAAGAGAGCATGACACATAAGCCACATACTCATCCTTTACTTGGCTTGGTCATGATGATGTTTAACCTTGGTAAAATAGTTGGTTTAAGTCATGTTCTCTTCCTATTGGATAATCCATGAGGTTTGTGAGATGGCATCTGGGTTGGCCGGCCAATTCACTTCATGGAGAGGGCTGATTTATGCTTTGGGTTTAGAAAGGAATGACACCTAATTACTTCTTCCCTTATCCTCATGAATTTGGTCATGATGAGCTCATTCATAATGTAAAGGGTGACCCAAGCCATGATTTTCTTTCATTGGATAGATATGGAGGTGAATGATGGTTCACCAAATATTTTTCCAAGGATTTATGAGGGAATAACACCTCTTTGCTCCACTCATGATGGTGTCATGATGACTTTTAACTTTGGTTAAATGTCATGTATCATAAGTTTTTCATAAGTGTTTATCAAGTCATGGTGAATTTCATGGTTCATGAGTGACCCATGGGTGATTTTCCATAAATTGAATTTGAATTTAAAATCAATTATGGAATTTTATGTCATGAGTAAAGTCTTCAAATTTAATTTAGGGTTATTTAATCATAATTCCATTTTTAATTAATTATGCAATTAATTAAAAATATAGAAAATTATAATATTAACCCATGAATTAATCAAAATGTTTTTGAAGGTTAATCATTTGATTAATTTTATTAATTTGGTTCAAAATTAAGTGTTTTAACCAAATTTGACTAAAGTTAACTATGGTTGACCAATCCAAGTTCAGGGTTGACCCGGGTGATTTACTTAAACCTGTCATGTTTACTTTAATCATGGGGTCATTAATTTTGGTAATAGAACTTAGGTTTGACTAAGGTTGATCAAATGATCATGTTTGATCATTTTAATGTCTTAATTTGATCAAATAAGTGAGGTTTGACAAATTTGGTGTCTAGGTTGACTTGGTGATCAATGGGGTTGACATTGGGTCAATGTGGTGGTCATTGGGCCATGGGTTGACCATTTTGACATAATTTGACCATTTGGGTCAAAGGTTGACCAGTTCGGTCAATGAGGTGGTCATTGAGTCATGGGTTGACAATTTGACCTAAGTTAACCATTTGGGTTAAAGGTTAACCAGTTTGGTTAATGGGGTTTTCATTGGGTCATGGGTTGACCATTTTGACCTAATTTGACCATTTGGGTCAAAGGTTGACCAGTTTGATCAATGGGGTGGTCATTGGGTCATGGGTTGACCATTTAACCTAAGTTAACCATTTAGGTCAAAGGTTGACCAGTTTGGTCAATGGGGTGATCATTTGGCATGAGTTAACCATTTTGACCATTTGGGTCAAAGGTTGACTAGTTTGGTCAATGGGTCATTGGTTGACCATTTGACCTAATTTGACCATTTGGGTCAATGGTTGACCAGTTTGGTCAATAGTTGATCAGACCAGGATTTGTCATTGCTGATTTGGTCATTTTAGGATGTCATTAAGATTTTAGGTTAAAAAAGCTTCATTAAGATTTACCCTAGACATTAGGGTTTAGTGACCATTGGTAAGATTTAAGAGGTCATAATTGGTAGGCTTCCTTTCAAAAAATGATTTATAAATGATCCTCTCAAAAGTGAGGTCAATAGCAGACCTGAACCATGTTGTTACGCCGTCCGACGCCCATCGCCTTTTGCCATGCTATCACTACCACACTCCCACGTGGGCATGCACATGTGTTCTTGTTCTTACTCGCTTGCCCTTACGGACCTACACATGCCCGTGCAAGCTATTGTGCCCACAGTGCACCCGCATGTGCATCTGCATGCCCCTTAATCATGTTTATGAACCCCATCACATCCCTAAACACAATTCTACACATTTGCTCGTATGAACCATATGTTCTTATACATGCATGCCTATGCGCCTAAACACATACATCCTTTTACTGAGAGTGCCAACGATGGCAGGGTCAACTATATTTTTTAGAAATGCCTTCTTCACCATTTTTCGACATTCCAAACTCAATTTTGAATTTTTTTAGAGCTCCGTAAAGCATTAATATCAAAGAAATTTTT
>CM040429.1:86648589-86838163 GCA_022702705.1 Papilionanthe hookeriana x Papilionanthe teres | reverse complement strand
CTTATTAATGCTACTCTTTGTTGGACATGGTTTCTTGCAAGAAGACCACCCTAATATACTAGTGCTCAAGTCACAAACCCAATGAAACACACAAAAGGCATAACACAAAAAAGATTCCGAGCTAGGGCAACCAAACCAGCAAAGTGATAGCCCAGACATCAAAAATACTAATTAGCACCCTAGTCCTAGCCTAGCACACTATCTAACGTATAATGTCCTAATCACATCATGTAATTATGTGCAGAGGTGTAGGCAAAAGGCTAGCATATGTTTTGATGAGTTTGTCTTCCCTGGCCCCATTTTAAGAATCCAAGGATTTTAAGAGGTGTCACTAGATGCAGGTTTTGTATGAACAAAAAGCCTTAAAAAATTAACCTTACATATAGTCTAAGCTAAATATGAAAATATTTCAAAGTAGATTTTTAAATATGATGCATACATAATAAAAATATAAAATTTTTTATATTTTTTAAAAATATAGCCTAATAAGGAAAAGCCTAAATGGCATCTATTATACCTTTAGAACCTTAGTAGAACATACACATGCTATTCAAGGTATGATAGCTGGTATTGACCACTTAGACATCCTCTTGGGCAATATTTGTTGATGCATCACGACCAGAGCGAGTTTCACTTAGCTAACAAGCTAGCTTCTTCATCAAGATAATTAGAATGAACATGCAGATGCAAAGTGTTCCAGTGTGTTGTGACCACTCTATTGAGGTAGGAGCGATCATGAGATAACAATATTCATCATGAGTATATAGTGACATATACTAGTGATGAATACACCAACATTGCAAAGATGCAGATGCAAGGCACATAACACAAATGGCGATGTGCTTGGCCACCTAGGGTATAAGATGCTGCAGGGGAGAATTATACCTTGCTCTAATGGCGACCAAGCACACAAGCAAATGGCAGGTACATACAAAGTGTAATGCACCATGCAAGTTAGCAAACACACACTCTATATAAGGACCTGCTTTTGTTAGTGTAGGGTGTTGTCACAAGGAATGGGTGAAATGACTCATGTGCCTAGTCAGTTCTAAGGCTAAGGAGCATGACTCAGGGCTAGGTGAGAGTCATATACTCAAGTGGGAATACATCATGTACTAGGAAGTTCAAAGGCTAGGAAGTGTTCCTTGAACCTAGTGACACGACATGAAACACCTATGGAGAACCAAAGTAGTGTCGTAGGAAGGTGAAATAGTATGATTCCTGTTAGAGGAGAACAACACACTGGGTAGACTTGGCGTGCAAGCTATTCCCATAGAGGGCACATGAGTGTCAAACTGAGTGTGTAAGGACACGAGGTCCGGTCCATACCAAAAGTATATCAAATGCAAACATACAACAAGCTATGCAAGCAAACATGAAAGGGTGCACGAGCGTAAGTTCGAACATGCAATGACGTGGTACGTGGTGACATAAGGATGTCAAGAAATAGGCACAAGATACTGTGCCTTAGTGAGGCACAAATGCCCACTATGAGGCATATGCTCATAGATGTACAATAGGGTACAAAATGCAAATTTGTTCATACAAGCAGTACAAAAAAAGCATGCAATAATGCAAAATTCAAGTGCTATGATAGATCGATACAATTGAGTTGACAGCTGTTGATCAGTTGAAGCAATGAAGATGGTTGATTGATCTGATACACCCGGCCGCGACCGATCAAACCAAACGACGAAGAAGTTCGATCAAGTTGATTAGGCTCGTGGAGACCGATAGGTCAGACAACAGAAAAAGATCAATAAGGCTGATTGGGACAATGGTGGTCATTTGGTCAAACCAATGAAGAGGGGCAGTTGAGCAGATTAGTTGGTAGCTTCCGATCAGTCGAACCGACTAAAGAGTTTGATTAATCTGATCAGATTGGTGGCTGTCAGTTGATCAGATTCCTGGACTGGTGATCCACTGAAAAATTAATAGCTTTTTACTATTCCTTTCATACATGTTTTTGAAGATATTGCACTTCAAAGGATGGTATTTTTAATGATTTCATGCAGGTATAATGATTTTAGGCCTTTGGAGCAAAAGAAAGCCTAAATGAGCAAATTTAGAGCAAAAAAGGACAAAAGTGCATTTTATTGAACTAGCGCCGAACGGTGCTGTCACCAGCGTCAGAAAATGCCAGTTTTCATAGAATTACGATGTTTTGGCAGAATAATGTGCCGAACGGCGCTCCTACCAGCGCCGGACAGTGCCCTATCCCTATTTTGAACTAGATTCAATGTATTTGGCCGGATTTTGAAAGTTTGCTTGAGGAAACTCTTGGGAATTCAGTTTTGGCCGAATTTAAACACTTTTGGAACCAAATTTCAAAGGGATGAAGAAAGGAAGAGAAGAGTTTAGAGTTTATAGAGAGTTTTCTTTTCATTTTGTGTAGGAAGTTCGGTTTTTGTTTTCTCTTCTAAGGAGTGTGAGAGGAGAGGGAAAGTGAGAGATTTCTTCTTCCTTACTATTCTAAAGAGATAATTGTGTGTTGTTAAGAAGAAATAAGAGGAGTCAAAGGAATTCCTTGAGATTTGCTTGGGGAAGAGTTTGAGATAAGTTGACTTTACTTTAATTTGTTTGTATGATGTTGTTTTTATATATATAATTCATGTTTTGTCATCTTTTCCTCATGAGTCTTGAGTAGATTTCTTTGTTTTTCTCCTTTTCATGTGATGTGTTGATGTTGTGAAATGGAAACAATGTTCTGATTTATTATGGAGAATTTGTGATAACTTTTGCACTTAGAACTTCATTTACTTTTTGTCTAGCCAATTGAATTGTTAAAACTTGTTGGGAAACATATGTTCTGAAAGGATTATGAGTTCCACAACAAAAGTGAAGGTCAAATTCAATGTTCATGAATGAGAGATGTAGTTTATGGGGATTGAATGCAAATAAATAAGGAAATATATTTTGATGGGCTTAGAATTGGAGTTTTCAGAAGATTGAAATCCTCAATTTGGTCCTAATGTTTAGAAACTGAAGTGAGAGTTAGCCTTCAGCTGAAGGGAAGTGGGAGCTCTAGAGTGAGAGCCAGTATCCTCCCGGCCTAACCACAGATTTGGTGACTAAACTTAGGATTAGCCAATATTCTTTATACGTTGAAATATGGGTAAAGAATAGAAATGCTCCTATTTGGCACAATACATTTGTATCACTGATCTATATCATAATAATCATCACATTATGAATGTAAAGGAGGAAAACTCTTTCTTGCAACTGAACTTTGCTATAAATTTAGTCTTGTGTTAGTTTAACTTGCTAGAATTTAGAACGTGCTTTGGTAGAAATAGTAACTGAACCTATTTGTATTTACTTTAATAATTAAACCACTTGCATTTTTGTTGTGATTCAATAAGATATTTTTGTGCTATTCTATAGAAGTAAAGCCTCCCCGTGGGATCGATATTCCAGAACTCCATTATAGTCTTATATTACTTGAGCGATATGTGTACTTGCTTTAATTGTGTGACTCATTATCATTTAAATCAATATATAAATCCATATCTGAGTTCATTAATTTTTGCAAATCAAAAAGTCGCACCAAGTTTTTGGCGCCGTTGCTGGGGAGGCAAGGTAAAAGAAAAATTAACTGTTAAAATTTATTTTTGTAGTATTTGAAATCATATATTTGAATTGCAAGTCATTGTTGTGTGTGTCTATTTATTGTTAATGCGTAGTATTAGATCTATAGGTTTAGTGCCTTACGATTCTGAATTAAAGCGTACTATTAGAAAAATTCGAAAAAAACAAAAAAAATCTATAAATTCTCACAATATGGTGAACAATTTAAACAATCAAAACAAAAATATACCAAGACCTTTAAGAGATTATGCTAATCCAACAGCAGATGAAATTCACTTAACTACTCAAAATCCTGATGTTGCTACTAATTCATTTGAGCTTAAACCTGCTATTATCCAAATGGTACAGAATAATCAATTTGGAGAAACACCTAATGAAGATCCTAACTTACATCTCGCTAGTTTTCTGGAACCATGTGCTACTTTTAAATATGATGGAGTGTCGAACGATGCTATTAGGCTTAGACTTTTTCCTTTTCACTAAGGGATAAGGCTAAGGCGTGGTTAAATTTGTTAGGACTTGGATCTATTAAAACTTGGGGAGAGCTTTAACAAAAGTTCTTGTCTAAATATTTTCCTCCTTCCAAAACCGCTAAGTTGAGAAATGATATCACATCGTTTACTCGTTTTGATGAAGAATCCATATATGAAGCTTGGGAAAGATTTAAAGAGCTTCTGAGGAAGTGTCCACACCATGCTTTACCAGACTGGTTAATAATTCAAACCTTTTATAATGGATTAGTGGGATTTTTGAGATCGATTATCGATGTTGCTATTATGGATCATTAATGTCAAAACCTTTTGATGAAGCATATTCGTTAATTGAAGAGATGACTACTTATAATTTTCAATGACCCTCTGAGCGGTAAATCTTAAGAGAGTACCAGTATTCACGATTCTGATGCGATAACTATGATAATCTCTCAAATTGCTGCACGTTCTAAGAAAATAGATCAATATGGAATGAATTATTCTCCAATACCCCTAGTGTTAGAAGAAAATTCGTTAGGACAGATGATGAACTCACAAATGTCTTATGAAACCTTGAATGCTATACATAATATAGTCAATAATCTTTATTTGAATTATTATAATCCTAGTTGGAGGAATCATCTGAATTTGAACTGGAATAACACCAATGCTATTGTTACTCCGCAATGAGGAAACAATCTTATGAATCCATTTGAAAATCCAAACAACCAAGGAAATACCAATTTTAGACCTTCATATCCTCCTGATTTTAATAGTGATCAACAATTTAAGGAAAAGAAGTTGTTTACTGAAGAAATGATTCTGAATATGGGTAATAAAATTTAAGCTCAAAAGATTGTGATGAAGAACATTGAAAGTAAATTGGGACATATCTTTACTGCGCTTATTAATAGACCTACTGAGAATCTTCCTAGCAATGTTGAGATCATCAAAAGATCAAAACAAAGAGTAAATTAAGGCTATTCAATTAAGGAGTGGAAAAGAATTGTAACGAAGGGTTAAAAGAGAAGTCGAAGTTGAAAGAGAGGAAGTGAACATTGAGAAAGGTTCTAATAAGATATATCCAGATGAATATCCGTTAGAACCAATGAAGATAACTGTTGAAAAACCACCTCCTCAGTTTCCTCAAATATTAAAGAAACAGGACAAGGATAATAGATTTGCAAAATTTTTAGAAATTCTTAAGAAATTAATGATTAATATCCCCTTTATTGAAGCATTAGAGCAGATACCTAATTATGCAAAGTTTATGAAGGATATACTTAAAAAGAAAAGAAAGTTTAAAGACCACGAGACTGTTGCACTTAGCGGTGAGTGTATTGCAATTATTCAGAAAAAGCTCCTGAAAAACTTAAAGACCCAGGTAGTTTCACTATCTCGTATGTTATAGGTGAGAAATTTTTTGGAAGAGCTTTATGTGAACTTGGAGCTAGTATTAATCTTATGCCTTTATCAACTTTCAAAAGATTGGGAATAGTAGAAATTTCACCCACATATGTGACTCTTCAACTGACTGATCGTTCTATCACTTATCCTTAAGGAGTTGTGGAAGATGTATTAGTAAAGGTGGATAAATTTATCCTTCCTGTGGACTTTATTGTATTAGATATAGAGGAAGATAAAGAAATTCCAATTATTTTGGGAATTCCATTCCTTCCTACTGGGAGAGCTATGATCGATGTCCAAAAGGGAGAATTAAATATGAGATTTAATGACCAAGCGGTAACTTTCAACATTCTGAAATCTATGAAGTACCCTTCAACTGAAAAAGATGATGAGTGCTATCGAATGGAAGTCTGCAATTATTTTAAAGAAGATCATTTTAAAGAAATATTTGAAGAAAATTTGGAATGTGAGGATGAAAATGAAAGTAAAAATGAAGATGATCAGGATGATATGAAGAATGAAAAGTTAGACTTTGTTCAGGAAAATTTTGAAAGATTGGAAACTATGGAAAGTGGATATAAAAGTTTGATTTCATCTATCATTAAACCCCCTGAACTTGAGCTGAAAATTCTTCCTAATCATTTAAAGTATATATTTTTAGGAGAATCATCTACCTTACCAGTCATTATATCTTCAGATTTAAATGAATATCAAGAAAAAAAATTACTGGAAAACTTAAAAAGATACAAAAAGACTTTTGGTTGGTCCATAGCTGATATTAAAGGAATCAGTCCTTTGATTTGTATGCAAAGAATTTTATTGGATGAACAACACAAACAAAGAGTTGATCCACTGTCGGCGAATCTGCGAATTTTTAATTTAATTAAAATAAATAATTTGAAAAGTAGTATTTGATTTTGAAAATAATTTTAAATTTGAAGGTTTTAAGATATGAGATTAAACCGATCTCACGTCCCAAATAGTTTATATAAACGAGCACCACACCACAAACCGTGTATCTATCCCTAAGGATAGACACACTGCTTGACGGTGGGGCTCGATTAAATAAACTATAAGATTTGTGACATCCGTTTGGTCTGTGAACCAATTTTATAAGCCGACAAAATTCCCCGTTTAATATGAAAACATTAAACGGGGTTTATATTACTCGGGTTCTTCAAAATTCCCTATAAGGGCAAGCCCCTATAGTTAATTACATCTTAAGTGACGGGAATCACCTAAGAAAACTCTCGATAATAATCAATAATTCCGCTCTCGAGGATTTCAAAGTTTAAGTCTTCGAGGATTGAATTTTGGAATTTCAATAGGGAATGGATCAAGTTTGGAACATTTTGTTTTGTGAATCCGAAAGGAAGAAAAGTAGGAGAAATCACAGATTCGAAGTGAACTTCGGTAATTTCCCGACTATCCTATTGTTTGGCTTGGATTTAAGAAAGTCCTAATATTTATTTAAATGTTTTGATTTTGCCAATTTTAATTAATTAGGGCTTATATTTATATGACAGAATCATACAAATAGCCTTGAAGATGTGAGGGTTTATGTCGTATCAGACGACTACCTCGGAATCCTAAATCCGGTTAGGGCTTAATTTGCAAGGCAAATGTCTAACAAAAGGTTGAGGATTTACGTTGCACTAGGCAAACTACCTCGAAATTCTATGGCTTGGTTATTTAATTCTAGGAAAGTTCTGCTGAAGTAGGTTCAAGTTTTGCTGACGACGATGGCCGTGCTGCCCACCATGCTCCGAGCTCCTTATTGTTGCAGAGGTTTAGTTTTAGAAATCATAAATCGGGAGATGAGAAAAGTGTTTTGGTTTAGAGAAGTCTTAATTTTCCAAGTGTTTTTTATGTTTTGATTAAAACAAATCTTAAAGTTGATTATAACGACACCGGTTAAGATCCCACGGTTCCATCCTTCCGGCATCATTATTTTTATCGGATTCACTTAGTCCGAATGAATTTGCTAAACTCGACTGAATGAGTTCCACACTTTCATTTAGACCGTGGGAAATCCTGTTAGCAACACGTAGGTTACATCATCCGAGGTATTCCCGATCATCCAACGGGACGTTTTAATTTAGTTGCAATTGTAGTTTTGTGTTCGTTTGTGATTAAATTTTGAGTTGTTTTATATTTTGAAATGTTGTGGCGGTGAATTTTATCTTGCAATGACTTTTAATTTAGTTTTGGTTTCAGTTTTAGGGAGCTATCCTAAAGGTGTGGGTTTTCATGCAACGGTTGTCTTATCATGCAAGAAAAGTAAAGTGCATTTGCGATAAAGTAAATTGCGATAATGTAAATTGCGGGAAAGTAAATTGCGATAAAATAAAAGCGTACTCGGAGGGTCTTCCCGTCATCCCAAGCTACACTTAAAACACAATTAGAATATTTAAGCAAGTTCCTAGGTAAAGCTAAGGGAAAGGTTATGGTTTTCTACCAAATTCCTAATCCTATAGTTAGTCATTTCCTATGACGTCTAGGTTCCTTGTGTTTTGGTTTGAAGACAATTTTCTTCATCGAAAGAACAATTAAATTCGATTGTTCTTATGAACATCCTATCATATCGAGGAAGTGCTTAAGACAAATCTTAAACATCTTTTCAATATTTCTAGAATTGTTTTAAGTCCAAATGAATTCGATTATATAAATGAATTAATCGTCCAGGGATTCAAGTTTTGTTAACTTACTCAGTGAACTAGGACATTTGAATATCCTATAAGTGAAGTAACATTTTATTTAATATCCTATTTAGGAGTTATGATAACTAAAGCTTTTGAGGGTAAATTGGTGTTCAAATGGTTTGTGATTTAGTTTAATTTCCATTAATGAGTTTAAATTTGGAATAGTGTTGAAGTTATTTTAGATTTATTTTGAATTCTTTATGTCTTAGGTGATGTTATATTTAATTTAATTTAATTTAATTTAATTTAATTTAATTGAGTTTTAATTTAATTTAATTCAATATAGTTCAATTTAATTTGATTTGATGTTTAATTAATTTGATTTGATTTAATTTTAATTTAATTTGATTTAATTTAATTTAATTTAATTTAATTTAATTTGATTTAATTTAATTTAATTTAATTTGTTTAATTTAATTTAATTTAATTTAATTTTTTTAATTTAATTTAATTTGATTTAATTTGTTTAATTTAATTTAATTTGATTTAATTTAATTTAATTTTTTAATCTTAATTTAATTTAATTTAATTTAATTTAATTTAAATTTTAATTGAAATTTTTTTAAAAGAGTTTAATAATTTAAATTTAGTTTAATGATTAAGTCTTTTAATATTTTAAATTTGAGTTATCATTTTAATTAAGAATTGAATATTAATGAGATAATTAATTTAGGGATTTTTAAATTAAAGAATAAATCTCTTCCTAATAATATCCCTATTTTAATAATTCCAATTTTATTATTCTTCCAAATTTAATCAATTATTTAATTAAAGTTTAATCATTTTAAAATTGTTTAATGGGTTTCTACCCTTTAATTATTTGAATTTCAATCATCCAAATCAGATTAGGATCAAATATTTTACTTGTTAATTTTTTATTAAACCTAAAAAATTTAATTAAGGATTAAAATTTTAATTACCACTTTACCCTTTAAGCTTAATAATTTCATAACTCACTAAATTGAACTCAAATGAACTTGAAATTTTTATGTGACTTCACTCATATGTCAATAAAGACATGAGAGGAGAAAATGTGATTTTTCTGTATTTAATTTATTTATATAATTATTTTTGGTGAAAAATAGAGATTTCCAAGGAAAATTTAATAACATGACCAAGGGAAAGTTTCTGTCCTTAAGAAAATTAGGGGACATTCCTAATGACCAGAGAACCACTTGGACCAATTTTGGTGATTTTTTGAATTATATTATTTTTATTATAATTATTTTAAGTTTTGGAGTGTTAATTAATTTAAAAATAAAATAAATGTTGAAAAATGAATTTTATATTTTTCAAAAATCTCTCTGATATAAAGGAAATCAGAGAATCAAATTTTACAATTTTCTGATTTTTATATGATTTATTATAATTATTTTAGTGAAAATGCTAGAAAATACATTTTTTTAATTTTAAAATTACCCTAGGGCTTTAAAATTTAATATCATAAAATAGACCTAAGAAAAATATGGGGTTTGTTCCTATGTGATTAAAATTCAAAATGTGACATTTTGGTGAATTTTATTATTTTTGTGATTTTTATTATTTTTTAATTATTAAAAATATTAAAATATTATTAAAAATATTAAAATATTATTAAAAATCAACTTTTTTAGAAAATTGAAATTTTAATTTTCTTAGGTTCCCCTGATATCGAGAGGCCCCAAAACCAATTTAGTGAATTTTTGAAAGGTATTTTAAAAGTTATGAATTTTTAAAGTTTAAAATGGCTAAGTGGCTTAATCAACCCGATTAGTGGGGCTAACCGAGTCCAATTGACCTCAAACTTTTATGGTGGATTCCTCCGATCCTAAAGGTCGGTGGAGAATTGATTTCAAGTCAATTTGATGCACAGTTAACTCTAATTAAATAAAGACTATTTTGGGTGTTTAAGCCGATTATAAAAAATAAAATACTTGATGAAATTAAATGATTTCTTTTCCACATTATTCTCCTCTGTTCAACGAGCGAGAGGGTATTTTTATTTTATTTTTCGATTTTTCTACACGGAGGTATGAATTTTTGAAGTTTAGGGAATTAAATAAATAGAAAAATACCACTAATTTTCTATTTATCCACGCGGCGCCGCGTCGGCCTCGGCGACTCCGAACGCACACGCGTCGCGCTCCCATTCGACGCCGCCACCTCGAGTCGGCGGCCGGGCCCGCGGTTCTCGTACCGTCTCTCGGTCCGACGCCATCCGAGCCGTTCGTCCGCGCGTGTATTGAATGAACGACATCCGTTCATCGTCCCCGAGCGTCCTCGCACGAGAGCCGTCCGCACTAAATCCACTAAGATCTCGCTCGATACTCGATGGATTTTCATGTTCTTATGCTCTATGGATTCGTCTTGAAGAGACGAACACATCTATACGGTTAACATGCATTGAAATTAAGGCATTTGAAATGGAGAATCTCCGGAAGCTCGGGATAAAGAATTAGCTCATACCTTTGCTCGGAGAAGTGTGGCTTGATACGAGAGTTGTTGCACCTTCGATTGGATCCGACGAGCTCCGGATGAAGTCTCTGAGTGCGGTGAATTGTACTGGATGTGATTTCGACCGAGCCGATCCACAAAGCTTGGAGGCTGGAGCAGCTCGGGTGGCACTGGAGATGGGGCTTTTGTTTGGTGAACACCTTCCCTTGGTGCAGTGAAGGTGTAGAACCAATCGATTTGGGAATTGGCTCATCTGTGGAGAAGTGTCCTGGTTTTGGGTGGAATTTCGGTTGGGAAATTGGATTTTATCGAGTGGGGATTAGGGGCGAATTGACAGCTGGGGATCAAGCTGCTCTACAGGGTGGAGAAGGGTGCGGAACAATTTTGGCGAGTTTCGGCGAGGTTTGTGCTCGGCTCTTCTCATGGCCGAGAGGGGTGGAGTTTAAATAGGAGAGGGTGGAGGGCCTCCTGGGGGAGTTGAGGCATGGGATCGAGTTGCTGCGGTGAGGAGAAGAACGACCATGGTGACCATTGGGCATGGGGCGACTCGGCAGGTGAGAATTCCCGAGCTTGGGCTCACATGATGCTCTCGGGTGTGGTGTTTTCCGGCGATCCGGGCGGTGGCGCGTGAGTTATGGGTCACCATCTTGACCGGGGAGGTCGGGGCTTGGCAATGGTGAAGTCGATTGGGCTTGGACATGTGTAAAGTGTTTGAATTAAAATGGAATGGAGAGGGGGTCATTTTGGCCTTAATTTGGTCGACCCATTGATTTGGGTTGGGTGCACCTCCCATGGCTCTGATTTTGGGGTGAGAGGATCGGTTGGGTCGGCCGAGGGAGAGTGGTGTGGTCTCCATCCATGATGAGGTTGCTAAGCATGGTTTAGTGTGTGACATGCTTAAGGTAAAAAAGGGGTTAAGGAGGATTAGGAAAGGGGCCCCTCCTTTTGCCATTAATGGCTTGATCACATGTCGAAGCCTTCCATGGCTTCATGTGGCATGTCCATGGCTTGCATGGCTCGCCTTTGGCTTGGGAAAAGGTTTGGTCGATTTCATGAAAATGGGTTTTAAGAATTTTTGGTAATTTGATGGAAATTTGTATGAAACTTGATTTGGAATAATTTGATGGTGAATTTAGGACTTAGGTAATGGATTTAATTAAGTGGATGACAAATGGAGATGTCATGTGGGCTTTAGGGTAGATTTTGGGCCTTTGGATGTGGTGAAGTGGGCTTTTAGGAAAGTTTAAGGGAAATGGGCTTTTGATTTTAGGATGGGCATTTGGATAAAAATTTTGTGAAGAACTTTGTCAAATAAATGTCATAATTGGTTTAGGGATGTTCTATGAAAGGCTTGGAATCAATTTGATGTGATTTGGAGTTGAATTGGTTTGAATTTGGATTTATTTGGTAAGTGGGCCTATGTAGGTCAAATTGGGCTAACTTGGGATAATGTTGGGCTAGGGTTGAAATTGATATAAAATCAATGTTGAGAAATGTTTATGGGAGTGTTTCAAAGAGGTTTTGACTTTGGTTGGGCTTTGATTTTGGGGTTTGGGCTCATTTGGGTTAGGTTTGGGTTTAGGTCAAAATAGGGCCTTTTAACTTTGGGTTGAGTTTGAGTGGGGTTTGGGTCTAAATTTTGGGCAAATCATGTTAGTATTTTGTTTGTGGGAATGTTAAGGAAGATTTAGAAAAGATTTGGGGTTAATTGAAAATGAATTGGGTGAGTTTGGGTTAGGTTTGGGTCATGGGTCCAAATTGGGCTTTAAGGCCAAAAGTGAGATTGGATCCAAATGTCAATCAAATTGGGCTTGGATTTGGTCTAGATTGGTATTTAGGATATTGAATTGAAGTTTAGAATTGAATTGGAGCAAAATTGGGGTCAATTGGGTAGGTTTGGTTTGACATTGGGTTCACTTAGGGTTAAAATGGGTCGAGTGGGGGTTTTGACAAAAGTAGGGTAAATTGACAAAATTGGCCCATGGTGTAGTTGGACAAAATTAAATTGGGAATATTTGGGATTTTCCGAAATTTTCTGGGAATTTTCTGAATTTTTGGATTTTTAGGTCGAGAGGGTATTTTGGGTATTTGGAGGGTATTGGGAGGTTTTCTTGGAATTTTTGGTATTTTTGGGTATGGATGATCAATTTAAGTGATGTGGAAATGTTTGGGAATGATTTTGGAGAATTTTGGATAATTTGGAAATTTTTGAGAAATTTGGGTAATTTCGGGGGTTTTGGGTAGAGTTTAGCGGGTGTAGGGTCCAGGGGTCAAAAATTGAAAATTTGCAAAATTGAAGATTGGGTGGATGTAAGTGGAAAGAAGTCATTTTGGTTGAGCCATGAAGCCATGTCAAGCCCATGTGAGCCATGAAGGGACTCATTTGAGGCATTCATCTATGTTGTTCCTAACCCTCTTAGCGAGGGCTTAGGGGTTAAGGACCATCCATGTGAATCACCCACATGAGTCGGGAGGTCAAGTTAGGTATATGTGTGGTTTTAGGAGGTATGTGGAAGTGTAGTGTGTAGGTGTAGTGTATAAGTGTAGTGTGTGTGTAAGTCGGCCCCTTCACGGACCGGGCCGCCGGGGCGATCCTAAGGCCCGAAGAGTCATATAGGAACTCATCCTTTAAACTTCCACATTTGATTTCGACCCTCTAGGTGATTAGGGGTCTACGGTCGAGTTTGTGGAGTTTGCGGGGAGTTAAGAAGTGGTTTGAATTTCTAAAAGGTGGGTCCCGATTCTAGTCCTCCAAGATAGTCGAAGGAAAAGCTAAGGCTAGATCCTAAGTACTAAAGAGAAGAAGAGAAGACCTCATCGAAAATGAGGTCAACAAATGGACCCCAATAGGTGTGGTGAGTGACGGAGCACACTACGCGTATTGGTGTTGACCGAAGCGATCAACAAAGCCAACACGAACATCCAAGTGACAAACTTAGGATGAAATAGAGGAGTTTTCGTCGGGGGGTAGCAAGTATATCTGCGAAACCGGAGATTCCTAAACTCTCGTGGGGAAAGGAAAAGGAGGTGAACTCCAAATCACATGACACGGGGAATTTCGATTTAGATTTTATTTTGTTTCGATTTAAGTTTTGATGTGTGAGTTTAGATTTCAATTTGGAGTTTCGATTTAGATTGGAGTTTGTCGAAATTAATTTGAAGGATTTGATTTGAAATGAAAATTGGAATTACGAGGTTTTAGATGTAACATCTTCGACCTCGAAAGAAAATTGAATTGATTAGATTGAATCGTTGCGATGAGAAGAGATCTCGGAAGTAATGCGGTGTTGGATGTAAAATCCTTAACCTCGAGAGTTTGATTTTGATGTATTTCGGTGCGATAGGAAAGAATCCTAAGCGGTGCGGTCTTGGATGTAAAATCCTCGACCCAAAAGGTTTGAATTTGATGTATTTCGGTGCGATAGGGAAGAATCCTAAAGCGAGTGCGGTCTTGGATGTAAAATCCTCGACCCAAAAGTTTTGAATTTGATGTATTTCGGTGCGATAGGAAAAGAATCCTAAAGCGGTGCGGTCTTGGATGTAAAATCCTCGACCTAAAAGTTTGAATTTGATGTACTTCGGTGCTGATAGGAAAAGAATCCTAAAGCGGTGCGAGTCTTGGATGTAAAATCCTCGACCCAAAAGGTTGAATTTGATGTACTTCGGTGCGATAGGAAAGGAATCCTAAAGCGGTGCGGTCTTGGATGTAAAATCCTCGACCCAAAAGTTTGAATTTGATGTACTTCGGTGCAATAGGAAAGAATCCTAAAGCGGTGCGGTCTTGGATGTAAAATCCTCGACCCAAAAGTTTGAATTTGATGTATTTCGGTGCGATAGGGAAGAATCCTAAAGCGGTGCGGTCTTGGATGTAAAATCCTCGACCCAAAAGTTTGAATTTGATGTATTTCGGTGCAATAGGAAAGAATCCTAAAGCGGTGCGGTCTTGGATGTAAAATCCTCGACCCAAAAGTTTGAATTTTGATGTATTTCGGTGCGATAGGAAAGAATCCTAAAGCGAGTGCGGTCTTGGATGTAAAATCCTCGACCCAAAAGTTTGAATTTGATGTATTTCGGTGCAATAGGAAATAATCCTAAAGCAGTGCAGTCTTGGATGTAGAATCCTCGACCCAAAAGTTTGAATTTGATGTATTTCAGTGTAATAGGAAAAGAATCCTAAAGCAGTGCAGTCTTGGATGTAAAATCCAAGACCCAAAAGTTTGAATTTGATTGAGATTTGATTTGAGATCTGGAAAGATTGAATTTGAGATCTGGAAGGATGAGTTTGAACTCGATCGAAATTTGATTTAAGATTTGAATTGAAATTTGGAAGATCAAATTTGAAATTTGATCGAGATTGGATTTGGAATTCGATTGAGAATTTGATTTGAGATTTGAGAAGATCAAATTTGAAATTTGATCGAGAGTTGGATTTGGAATTTGATTGAGAATTTGATTTGTGATTTGAATTTAACATTTATGTTGATTTCGTTTATCTTTTAATGATTCAAATTTTATTTTATCGTTTATTTAATGTTCATGTGAATTTGGTGTTCGTCATTTTTTAAGATTTTTATAGGAAAGTTTTCTTTTATTCTTTTTTTTTTTATTTCTTTTATGTTCTTTGTTCGAAGTTCATTTAACTTTAATGGCGTTTCCCAATCAATTTGCACAAAAGAGGTGAAGGCCAAAAACGTGACATGGTCACTTTCATTCCAATCATGTTGAAAATACATCATACAACTCGATGCGGAATACATTTCATACAATCCATGTAGACTCGAAACGAAGTTGTGTATGATCTTTGTTGGTCCATCAAAAGAAGCATTTGTCAAAAAATCCATGTACGAATAGTGGGGTACATGGTTAATAACATCACCTTCCAAGCCATCCACTGGCGAGGATGCGTGTGGATGTACGTTGGAGGTGTGATATTTCCCATGTAACTCACGACTCGTAAGGCGGAGGTTCTCTAGCTCTGGGTACGGTTGGAAATGGTAAGGTATCTTGCTTGTCGTCCATTCTCTCGAAAGTAACTGAGATCCGCTCCACTGGCACTCCTGGTATGCAATGCTTAGCGATATCTGCTCCGTTGCCCTTCAGTATCATGACGGAACCCACCGGTAAAGGTATCTTTCTCGGCCCTCGGAACTCACCGGGCACTGCTTATCCGGAGGTCGGATCCGAACATGATGTCACACTCGTTCAAGAAAGAGGCTGTGCGAAAGGTGCGACGAAGTCGTGGTGATCTATATGTGGGGGTATGCGGTCACCCTGTTTGTAGATGTTGATAATGCGGTTATTGGGTATGCGATCTGCTGGCGGTACCCTCCATGTTATCAATCTTTTTACCATTCTCACGATGACTAATGGCATCGGATCTACTTGCCCATGACGGAGTATCCCGGTGGGTTTCCCTTCTGTCTTCGACAAAGTTGTAGCGACATCCGCATTGTATTGTGATTCTTCCTTTCCACTGGCATCCATCTCCGGGGTTCGAGTATGTGTTTTCCCTCGGGCGGCTGCTCGGCCCATTCTTTTCGGATCCGGATACAATCCACGATTTCTTTGTTGTTCATACTGCGAGAATACGTCGGTATGTAGCTCGAGGCCCTCTAGTATGTTGATCCTTCTTCCTTTAATTCTCTCGAAGTATTCGAAAGTTTTCTTTTCAACATTCGCATTCTCTCCAGCTCGTATTCCGGAATGATGCGGATGGCGAGGCCTTGTGACATATTGTGGGATATATGGTTCAATCCCTTCACGTTCCCTCGCATACCTCGGCTCCTCGGGGATGATGCACGTCGGGACATCCCCGGGGTTGCTTCGCAACAAGGTCATGCATTATTGGTGGTTCTATCCGGTGGCGTGGTAGCCTTCTTTCTTCGATCTTACGGAGATTTCCACAGTTCTTTCCGTTATCCTAGGAGCTGGCCTCCTTTCTTCGGGTTCCGGTGAACCGGTGTCCTTGAAATGTGTGTGCTGGCATTAGCAATTGTCTCGTCACACTGGTCCGCAGCTAGTTTTGTTAACATCTTACGGATACGGTGCTTCTTATTTCTTCGTTGCGTGGCTATGAGAGTAGCTCTCCGCACTTCTTGAATCTCTGTGGGCGCGGCGCTGACAAGCCTGCCCTCCGCTGTAGTGACTACGGACTTCATTTTCTTATCTTCTTCGGTGTTTGCTTTTCTTTTCTTGTTGTTGGATTGGTGGCTTGGGCCACCCACTTTCATCACTGTCTGCCCGGGTAGTTCTTCTCGGTTAACGGGACCCGGTCACTTTCCTCGTCTTGTAGGCCTGCTGGTGCGAAGTCCGAGTCGATCTCGATTATCGCTCCATCTTTCACCCTCTTTTCATCGAGTGCGAGGCTTACGCCATTCTTAAAGTTCAGGACCAGACCGCCGTTCGACATTTCCTGCGAAAAGACAAGGAAAAGGATCGGAGTACATACTTAAGAACAAGAACATTAAGAAAATGTTTATTAAAGACATTTTTTTATTTCTCTTATATTTAAAATTTAACGAGAATGAAGTAGGATAAGATCGGGGAAGAGATTTTGATTTGGAAAGGAAAACAAGGAAAACTTTATTATCATGATTTTATTTATTTTAACACATTTTATTTATTTTTTTGGGTTCGGACCCGATCATAAGTAATTACTTCGCCGTGTTTCTTAGGGATGAAGAATTCATTCCTTCGAAACATCGGGTAGCGTAATACTTTTTCAAGTATCGTCCGTTGATCGGAAGCATATGTCGTTCTCCACGGCAATTCACTAGCTGGTAGGAACCTCCACGAGTATCTTGCTTCGACCACAAACGGTCCTTCCCGAGTGGGTTCAAATTTTCCTCCTATCTTGCGGTGTGCGAGAATAGGTCTCTTGAGAACGAGAACTAAGTCACCAACTTTGAAGGTTCTTGGGCGGACCGGTTTGTCATGGGCTTGAATCATCTTAGCTTGGTATAGTTCTAAATTCTGTTGCGGCTGCGAGTCTTTTCCCTTCCAAGCTTTCTAATTCTTCGAGTCGTAATGCGGCGTTTTCTTCATCGTGATCTTGTTTGCAAGCATGCAATTACGAGTGAAGGAAGGCTGAACCTCTAAAGGTAACATCTGCCTCGGACCCATACACTAGAGCGTAAGGTGTAGCTTGAGTAGGAGTTACGAAGGTTGTCCGGTAGGCCCATAAGGCTTCTAACAATTTCTCGTGCCAATTTCTCTTATTATCGTCCGAGGTTTTCTTTAAGATTTGAACGAGAGTTTTATTAAAAGCCTCGGCGAGACCGTTTGCTCTTGGGTAGTAAATTGTTGAGTATCGCCGGTCGATTCCGTGTCTCACGACAAAATTGTTGATTTGTGTGCTTCGAATGCGGCCCATTATACGAGATGATCTGCGCGGCACTCGAAACGGTAGACGACTTGGTTCTTGAAAAGCGTAGCACGTGGTGTGCTTTCACTTCTCTAAGTGGACCGCACGCCCGCTTGGAAAAGTAATCCGTAGCCGCAAGAATGAAGCGATGTCCTTTTGAAGATGGTGGTTCTATCGGACCCACTATATACGTGCCTCGACATTCGAATGGCCGCGACGCGATTGTCGGGTGTGGCACATTTGGAGGTTGGTGTAGAACCACTCCGTGCACTTGGCATTGGTGACGGCTCTTGGCGATTTTCATGCGGTCGGTCATCATCGAGGGCCAGTAGTACCCTAGTCTTTTAATTTTCATTTTCATCTTCGGACCGGTCGAGTGAGCGCCACGGAGTCCCGAATGCACCTCTTTAACAATTTCACGGGCCTCGGACCCGCTTAGGCACCTTAGCCACATTTGATCAAAAGACCTTCGTATAATGTGTTGTTTATTAATGCGTAGGACGAGTTCTTTTCTTGATCGATGGGTTAGCGACCTATCGTCCGGTAGCTTTCTGTTTGCGGGTGGTCCATCGATGATTGTCGCCTGATCTTACGTGTTTCTACATCCTTCTTGCTAACTACTTCTTTTTCTTTTTCGATTTGTGTATTGTGTATCATGTCGAGTTGTGATAGGACTGACGTCCGTGAGCTGACACTTCCTGTGATTCATCTTGCAAACGGGCAAATTCTTTTGCGAGACGGGCTAAAGCATCTGCTTAAAGCATTCTCTTTTACAGGAATTTTGTAGATTGTCACATTTGGAATCTGTTCAACAGTTGTATGGCATCTTGGAAGTATTGTTCGAGTCTTGGTTTAAAAATTACTGTATTGTCAGTGATCTGTTGAATGATTAAGCGTGAATCCCGTAGATGTTGATGTCTGTTATCCCGATTTGAATAGTTAATTCCGGTCCGTTATGAGGGCTTCGTATTACGCTTCGTTGTTTGTACACGGTTACGTCAAGTGGTAGGAGTATCTTAACATCCCCGCTCCGGTGTTATAAAGATTAGCCGATTCCTGCCTTACCGGGCACTTATCACTTGCGATTCTTCGTCTTTGTGTCTTGAAGATGCTCCGTCGAAATATAATTCCCAACGTCGATCATCGGGGTCTTCTAGGTTCATTATTTGTTCATCGGCAAATCATCATTGAGAGGAGATTCTGTGAGCGAAAGGGTGTGCTTGCGAGGAAGTCTGCTAAGACTTGTCCCTTTACGGCACGCGAGGTACGAAAGTTATATCGAATTGCGATAATATCATTGACCATCCGGCAAGTCTGCAGGAAAGTGTTGGACGAGTCATCGAGTATTACAATGGATTAAACTTCGAGATCGAGTTAACCTTATGAGAAAGCATGTAGTGCATGAGCTTTTGAGCGGCGAAGATCGAGGCCAAACAATGCTTTTCGATTGCGGGATACCTTACTTCCGTCGGAAGTAAACGACGGCTTAAGTAGTAAAGAGCATTTTCTTTACCCTCATCATTGACATGGGCTAACAGGGCTCCGAGAGAGTCGTCTAAAGCCGCGGTGTAAAGTATCAGCGGTCTACCGAGGTCAGAGGCGCTAAGACGAGGAGGTGTCATTAAATATTGTTTAATGTCTTCGAAGGCCTTCGGCATTTCTCTTCCCGAATAAATTTGGCGTCCTTTTTAACTAGTGCTGAGAAAGGTGACACTTACTACGACGGGTTTGAGATAAAGCGTCGAAGATATGCCGACTTCCCTTGAAAAGATCGTAGTTGTTTTAAGGTTTTGGGAGGCGGCATTTCTAAGATAGCTTTAATCTTTTCCGGGTCGATTTCAATTCCACGATGTCGGACAACGAACCCTAAGAATTTCCGGAGGTGACGCCGAAGGCGCATTTAAGGGATTCATCTTAAGGTTAAATTGTCTTAATCGTTCGAAAACAATTCTCGAATCATACGGGTGGTTTTCCTTTACTTTGCTTTTGATGACCACATCGTCCACGTAGCATTCGACTTGATTGTGGATGAGATCATCAAAAATTCTTGTCATTGCTCTACGGTAGGTTGCTCCTGCGTTCTTCGATCCGAATGGCATCACTTGTGTAGCAAAATACTCCGATCGGCGTTACGAATGCTGTAAGCTTTTCATCTTACGAGCCATTTTTATCCGGTTGTATCACGAAGATCCATCCATGAACGAGAATATTTCATGTGTTGAAGCAATGTCGATCATTAATTGCGGGATCGGTAGAGGGAATTCATCCTTTGGACATGCCTTGTTTAAATCTGCGAAGTCCACACAAATTACGATCGACCATTCTTCTTTCGGTGGCACCACATTGGCTAACCAAGTCGAGTATTGTTCTTCACGGACAAATTTAGCGTCATTAGCTTTTTAACTTCGGTATGACTTGTTGTTCGATTTCTAGACGCATTCTTCGGGACCTTGTACGTCGGGACGAAGTAGGATCCACTCCTAGCTTATGGACTGCGACCTCGGGAGCTAATCACGGCATCTCGTCGTAGTTCCGAAGCAAAACGGTCTTTAAATTCCATTAACAATTTGATTATTTCTTCGGAGTCTTCTTTATTGAGTAAGGAGCTAACAAAGGTAGGTCTAGGCTCTTTGCTTAGTACCTAAGTTAACTTCCGTTAACTCATCTATTGTGGATTTAATTTCTTCTTCGAATTCCGGTGGAGCGTCTCCGATTTGTAAATCTTCGAGTTCGTCTGTAGTTTCCATGCGGTTTTCATTGGACTTGCAAGTGACAACCAAGCAAAATTCGGTATCGTCAGTCGACCTGCTCGTGCGAATCCGAGTCCATGCTTTGAATTGGGTGGACGACCGGAGTTATTCCATAATTTTCAAAATGTTGTGATTGGCCTTTTGTCGATTGTCGAGGTAAGAAACCACGTTGAATTAAATTTTGAACACGGGGAGAGTACCACTCAAAAGGTAATTCCATTAATTCGATGAAGTGACATCTTCAAGTGTACATTATTTTCGAGTTTTGGAGGAAGAAGCACCACGGTAGAATTTGATTGGCTTTGCACCGTCGTTACGTACCTCTTTGACCACCATACCCTCGATCTTATTAGAATGGATCGGGGTCGGGGTCATAGTATGTACGTAGTGGTTAATCTTCTCGTACATTGATTTGTAGTCTTCGTTCTTCTCATCTTCGAGGAGATCTTGAATTGCGGCTTCTTCCGACTTATTGTTGCTGCTTCTTGTTTGATTTCTTTTTCTTCTTCGAAGCTATCTTCCCGATCGACATTGATGGCTGGTTTCCTCAGTCCAACTGTCCTAACGTCTCTACCACGACCTCGTCCCCGGCCTCGACCTCGGATGCGAGTTGTGGAGAAACCTTCACCATCTCGTCGTAAGGGAGTGGTGAGTGGCTGTTGGACTAGAACCTCAGGTTCTTCGTTGTCCTGAACTTTCTTTGCTTCATTTGTTACGGTATCTCTGGAGAAGATCGTTTTCTTTGGCGGTGCATAATAAGTTGCATCTTCATGGATTCCAATCTCATGTACGGAGAATGGTTGCAAGTCGCCTTTGATGCACTGTTCCCCTCCATCGTAGTATTTGATGCACTTGGTGCAGAGATGATGGTACCATCCTGTTTTCATGTATCCATGGTCGGCCCGTGGAGCGTTGAACGATGTTTACGAATCGATTATGTGAAATTTTGCGGTTGTCTTTGCTAAGTCACCGGTCTTCATCGATAGCGTTATTGACCCGAGGGCTCTTTCTCCTTTACGGTTGAATCCTCTTAATAACATTTTGTCGGCCTCGAGCTCGCGAGCATCAATTTCCAAGTATGCTTAGTGTTCGAAGACTCATTATGTTGATTGATGCTCCTGGATCCACCAATACTGCGGAGAGCGTAAACTTCCCGATTGTAAGCTCGAAATGTACAACGGTCGGTTGTGATCTGCTGTCCCAAGTAGTAAGTCATTGTCCGTGAAGGTAACGCCTCGTTGTTCCTTTAACGAGCGAAACCTCATCTAAGGAATCTCCAGGCCATTTGAGCTAAGCGAATTTCCGGATCAAGTAAGGCCTTGATCGAGCTTCTCTCATCTCCTTTGATAAGATGAGAGCATCGTAAATGCTCGGTTTGGCCGGTAGTTTCCTAAGATGGGCTAGCACGTTGTAGTCCACTTTGTTCTCATGCGTCTCGGCTTCTTCTCGAACGGGTATTTCTTCTGCGGGGTTGGTTCTTCTTGAACAACCACACCTTTCCTTTGTCTTTTGGACCCATTCTTGGAGGTAGAACTTTTCCACTTCTTAAGTTGACTTACGTAATTTCTTCGAATCTAGTGTTGAACTTGTCGGTGTCTCCTCTCGAATCGGAATGACGAGGCTCTTCGGATTATCTTCAAAATGCGAAGGCTCTAACTCTATCGTAGCTGGAGCTCCTCGAAACTCACAGATAGATCCGTTGCTTGTTGAACTCTCGTAGCCTCCTTGATGGATGTCTTCTTCGTTATTTTGCTCGTCGAGATCGTGTATGATTTGAGAATTGTTGTTGGCATCGAAGTCGATGTCCGGATTGTCGCTAGTTACGTAATCGTTAGAAACGGTCAAAACGTAGCCAACGCCATCACCCTTATCATTATATGATCCCACCGAAGTGAGCGAGATAATCATACAAAATCGAGAGGTTCGAGGGATTTCTCCCCGAATCGGAAGCAACTATCTCTAGGATAAGCGGCCCCTAGTCGCAGCCTTAGGAGTCTCGGTCCCCTCTTCTTCGTCGATTTTCTTCTTTTCTTCGATCGTCTCTGTCGAGGTGGTTCTTCATCGCGAGTGATAGTACCGGTTTAACGGGTCTCGAACTACGAATTGAAGCTCGCACTGAAGCGGTTCGGATCTTTGTCTAAAATCTTCTTCGAAGACCTCGTCCGAGGCGGTAGTCCATCCATCGTCGGTTGCATAGGGATCCATCGGAATGACGGGATCGGTTGAGATAACATTGACGGAACCTCCTTTGCAGGGTTCCTTCATGTACTCCTTCGGGATTGTTATATTTCCTTTCAGAAGGTTGTCGTTGAGCCAACTTTTAAAGGTAATGCAATCTTCTATCTTGTGCCGAAGCATCCGGTGGTAGGGGCGAAAGTTGGGATCACCGTTCTTGTTGACTTCCTCCGGTCTTTTAGGTTACAGCGGTGGAAATCTGGAGTCTTCATTAGGCTACGGAACATTTTCGATCTTGCTTCATTTTTGAACGGATATTCTCTGCTCGAAGCTCCCTTAATGTACGTTGCGGACGAGGCGGTTGTTCATCTTGCGGAGACGGTGATGGCTGGACCGGGGTTCTTGGTAATTCTGTTGTGGTTCTTGCGGCCGTTACGGTGGTATTTGCATCGGTTGCTTGCCTTTATCAGCTAGCTGCAATGATCCGGATTTCTTTTCGAAGGTCTTCACCGGCTTACGCTTGTCCGTCTTGTCGGTGAAACTTAATTGCTTCGCCTCTTCTTGCAAGCTTCCGGCCTTGCTTAACAACTTCTCGAAAGTCTTAATAGTGAATCCTTTGAGGAGAAGTGCTTATCGGGCCGTGAATGCTTTTAAGCGAGATGCTGGTGCATGTTGTTCTTGCGAGTTGTGGTTCACACTTCATGCTTAAGTTTCTCCATCGAAGTATGTAATCCACCAAAGTTTCATTCGGCCTTTGTTTCTCTACCACTAAATCACCTATAGTGATGTGGTGCTGAGACTCCGACAAATCGCTTGATGAAGAGGCTCTCTAGCTGCGAGAATGTCTTCACAGAGCCATTGGGTAATCTGCATACCGGTCGAAGGCGATTCATGACGAGCTGGCGACGAGCTCGTCGGAAGAGTAGCGCATCGCTCCCGCCGGCATTGCAACAGCGGCACGAAAGTGTGCGACATCGTTGTCGGGGGTTCCGGTTCCATCGAATGTCTTGAACGAGAGGTGGTACGAAGCCTTTCGGGTATTGGACGGCGTCGAATTCTTCGGGTAAGGTCTGCCCGTCCGAATGGATGTCCGGTTCTTCGATTGTGCTAAGGCTTCTCGCACTGCTTGTTCTACCAAGTTCTTGATATCCTTTTCGGGGATCATACTTTGTGTTGTGTCCTTTTTCGGTGATCATCCCCATTGACGGATGTAATCTCCTTTCCTCCGTCTGCAATGTGAATGACCTGCGGGGGTGTCTCTCATGTGGTTGTACTTGACTGCGGAGAGTGGCCGGAGCTACGGCCATCTCTTCCATCCTTTTCGCCATTTGAGCGATCGTGTCGTCTTTTCTCGAAGGCTGTCTTCTCATCGGTTCCGGCTCCTCTCTTTCTGCGAGTTGCGGGAGCACCTTGCGAAGGCGATGAAGCTCGTGTCTCGGCCATGTTGATTTACGCATATTCGTCGTCCATGAACTCCGATGAATCGATCTCATCTCCGAACTTTTCTTCTCTTTCTTTTGCCGACCGTCGGATATCGGTTCTCGGCTTTTCCATGGCATCTTCTAGCGGAGCTTTCTGTGTGTCTTTGCGGTTGTCGTGCGATAGGCTGTAGGGTCCCTTTTCACGAGTCCCTTTATCGCGGTAGCACTTTCTTCGGATTCCGGCCTCTGGCGAGACTTTCTTTCTCGAGGCTGTTGTTTCGATCTCAGCGCCCGGTAGTGGGACGCCACACCATCCTTCTAGCGGCGGAAGGTGCTAGGACCGGATGGTGCGTCGGCCGAATGCTTTGGAAGGTGGTATCCTCCTGTCTGTAATCACGAGACTACGACGGGCGGGCTAGCCTTCATTCTCTTGCTTGGCTTTTACTGTCATGACGGCGGGCTCTACTCGGGGCCCGAGACGGGATTTGGCCGGCACCCGCCCTATCCTTCGTAGAATTTCCGATACGGGGCGGTTTTCCTTCCTTGCTAACTTTTACACCAAAGTTTGCGGTCGAGCGAACGGCGTAGTTCTAGTTCTTTTCTTGCGGCTATCGTTGTAATATGCGGGGCGAGGTAATGTGGCGACAATCTTGCGAACATTCTCCTCGTCCTCTGCGGCGGAGAGGGGATGGAACCTGCTTCCTCCCAAAAGTGGTATGTAGTCGAGGCGGTGGTGTATATTACGGTAGCGGTGTATATCTTGGCGGCTACGGAATTTCCTCCGGGAAAGCAATTTCGGCGGCTACGGCTTCTCTGGCGATCCTTCTACTTGTTTCTTCTTTGGGTCTTTGTCGGTGACGGAATCTTTGAAGCTGGACCCGATTTCGAAAACGAGAAGGTCTTACGAGAAGATACTGTACCCTCCGCGGTGACGGGTTTACCATAATTACTGGATTTCTTTCCCCTTTGATTTGGCGGAAGTCGGGGTAGGTGCGAAACGACTAGGCCAGGTGGGGGTAGTAAGAACGGTCCTCTGCGGACGGCGGTACTCCTCCTAGTCGGGATCCTTTGCGGGGAGGAAACTCTTGGGTCGACCTGAGGTTGAACTCGAGCGGTGGCTCCTCGGCTTCGGATACCTTGTTTGTCGGTGCGAAGAGGAGACGTCGGTGACCTTGACGTTCGTGTTTTCGAATCCACTGTCCAAATCGGATGATCCCATTGTCGAGCGGCTCATCCTTATAGACGGCGAAGTCCGGTCCGTTGGTGAAGGAGAAAATCGGTTTCGGGGCTTCCATTTACGCGAGGTAGATTACGGTTTGTCGGTCCCGAGTTATGCTTCTTTTCTTTAGGACGAGAAGAAAGGAATTGAAAAGAGTCAGAACTCATTCTTGTTCATGTATTTATAAGAGGGAATCATTAGTTAAAAGAATCACTTATTAGAGGGTTTGTTTATTTAGAACGGAATGTTCGAAGGTGTAGAGAAGGTAAGGAATCCGATTCGAGTTGGAAAGGAAAAGAAAGTCTTAAGCGAAGACTTCTCGACTCGAAGGATCATTCTTAAACTAACATCTGATGGGGGTCCGCCCACCTCGAAATGAGGTAAAAGGATCTCGGAACCTCTCTGTTTAGGGGTGTCTACAACGGTGGCTCCTAAATCCGGGAGAATGTTGGCTATACTTGTTCGAGGTAGAAATGAACATAGTATTCCAACGGAAAGAAGGGTAGTTTGATCCACTAAGGACATGGATGCACTACCGATTTTGAAAGCGGAATTATACGATTATAATGGAGAGAGGAATTTTCCCCAGTGAGTCGCGGAAATACGTCGGCGATATTTTTAGGTTGTGTTTTATTTTGAAGAGGGGTCGCCTAGCAATACTGTCGGCGAATTTTTAATTTAATTAAAATAAATAATTTGAAAAGTAGTATTTGATTTTGAAAATAATTTTAAATTTGAAGGTTTTAAGATATGAGATTAAGCCAGATCTCACGTCTCGAATAGTTTATATAAGCGGCACGCACCGAACCGTGTATACACCTGGCTTAGTGTATCATCCAAGGATAGACACAGCATGACGGTGGGGCTCGATTAAATAAACTAGAAGATTTGTGACATCAGTTTGGTGCAGCGAACCAATTTTATAAGCCGACAAAATTCCACTGCTTAATATGAAAACATTAAACGGGGTTTATATTACATGGGTTCTTCAAAATTCCTATAAGGGCAAGCCACTATAGTTAATTACATCTTAAGTGACGGGAATCACCTAAGAAAACTCTCGATAATAATCGATAATTGCTGCTCTCGAGAATTTGAAAGTTTAAGTCTTCGAGGGATTGAATTTTGGAATTTCGATAGGGAATGGATCGAGTTTGGAACATTTTGTTTTGTGAATCCAAAGGAAGAAAAGTAGGAGAAATCACGGATTCGAAGTGAACTTCGGTAATTTCCCGACTATCCTATTGTTTGGCTTGGATTTAAGAAAGTCCTAATATTTATTTAAATGTTTTGATTTTGTCGATTTTAATTAATTAGGACTTATATTTATATGATAGAATCATACAAATAGCCTTGAAGATGTGAGGGTTTATGTCGTATCGGACGACTACCTCGGAATCCTAAATCCGGTTAGGGCTTAATTTGCAAGGCAAATGCACTAACAAAAGGTTGAGGATTTATGTTGCACTAAGCGAAACTACCTCGAAATCCTATGGCTTGGTTATTTAATTCTAGGAAAGTTTCTGTGAAGTAGGTTCAAGTTTTGCTGACGACGATGGCCGTGCTGCCCATCATGCTCCGAGCTCCTTATTGTTGCAGAGGTTTAGTTTTAGAAATCATAAATCGGGATCTGAGAAAAGTGTTTTGGTTTAGAGAAGTCTTAATTTTCCAAGTGTTTTTTATGTTTTGATTAAAACAAATCTTAAAGTTGATTATAACGACACCGGTTAAGATCCGCGGTTCCATCCTTAGGCATCATTATTTTTATCGGATTCACTTAGTCCGGATGAATTTGCTAAACTCAGTTGAATGAGTTCCACACTTTCATTTAGACCGTGGGAAATCCCGTTAGCAACACGTAGGTTACATCATCCGAGGTATTCCCGATCATCCAACGGGACGTTTTAATTTAGTTGCAATTGTAGTTTTGTGTTACGTTTGTGATTAAATTTTGAGTTGTTTTATATTTTGAAATGTTGTGGCGGTGAATTTTATCTTGCGATGACTTTTAATTTAGTTTTGGTTTCGGTTTTAGGGGCTATCCTAAAGGTGTGGGTTTTCATGCAACGGTTGTCTTATCATGCGAGAAAAGTAAAGTGCATTTGCAATAAAGTAAATTGCGATAATGTAAATTGCGGAAAGTAAATTGCAATAAAATAAAAGCGTACTCGGAGGGTCTTCCCGTCATCCATGCTACACTTAAAACACAATTAGAATATTTAAGCAAGTTCTAGGTAAAGGCTAAGGGAAGGGTTATGGTTTTCTACCAAATTCCTAATCCTATGGCTAGTCATTTCCTATGACGTCTAGGTTCCTTGTGTTTTGGTTTGAAGACGATTTTCTTCATCGAAGAACAATTAAATTCGATTGTTCTTATAAACGTCTATCATATCGAGGAAGTGCTTAAGACGAATCTTAAACATCTTTTCAATATTTCTAGGATTGTTTTAAGTCCAAATGAATTCGATTATATAAATGAATTAATCGTCAGAGATTCGAGTTTTGTTAACTTACTCGGTGAACTAGGACATTTGAATATCACATAAGTGAAGTAACATTTCATTTAATGTTCTATTTAGGAGTTATGATAACTAAAGCTTTTGAGGGTAAATTGGTATTCGAATGATTTGTATTTGTTTAAGTTATTAATGAGTTTAAATTTGGAATAGTGTTCGAGTTGCTTTAGATTTATTTTGAATTCTTTATGTCTTAGGTGATGTTATATTTAATTTAATTTAATTTAATTTAATTGAGTTTTAATTTAATTTAATTTAATTTTAATTTGATTTGATTTAATTTTAATTTGATTTGATTTAATTTAATTTAATTTGATTTAATTTAATTTAATTTAATTTAATTTAATTTAATTTAATTTAATTTAATTTAATTTAATTTAATTTAATTTAATTTAATTTAATTTAATTTAATTTAATTTAATTTAATTTAATTTAATTTAATTTAATTTAATTTAATTTAATTTAATTTAATTTAATTTAATTTAATTTAATTTAATTTAATTTAATTTAATTTAATTTAATTTAATTTAATTTAATTTAATTTAATTTAATTTTAATTTAATTTAATTTTTAATTAATTTAATTGAATTTTTTAAATGAGTTTTATAATTATTTAATTTTAGTTTAATGATTAAGTCTTTTAATATTTTAAATTTGAGTTATCATTTTAATTAAGAATTGAATATTAATGAGATAATTAATTTAGGGATTTTTAAATTAAAGA
Organism: Papilionanthe hookeriana x Papilionanthe teres; assembly: GCA_022702705.1. NCBI lineage: Eukaryota > Viridiplantae > Streptophyta > Magnoliopsida > Asparagales > Orchidaceae > Papilionanthe > Papilionanthe hookeriana x Papilionanthe teres. Next base: position 86,809,395 of record CM040429.1, on the reverse strand, counting down.
ATAAATCTCTTCCTAATAATATCCACTATTTTAATAATTCCAATTTTATTATTCTTCCAATTTAATCAATTATTTAATTAAAGTTTAATCATTTTAAAATTGTTTAATGGGTTTCTACCCTTTAATTATTTAAATTTCAATCATCCAAATCAGATTAGGATCAAATATTTTACTTGTTAATTTTTTATTAAGCCTAAAGTTTTAATTAAGGGTTAAAATTTTAATTATCACTTTACCCTTTAAGCTTAATAATTTCATAACTCACTAAATTGAACTCAAATGAACTTGAAATTTTTATGTGACTTCACTCATATGTCGATAAAGACATGAGAGGAGAAAATGTGATTTTTATGTATTTAATTTATTTATATAATTATTTTTGGTGGAAAATAGAGATTTCCAAGGAAAATTTAATAACATGACCGAGGAAAGTTTCTATCCTTAAGAAAATTAGGGGACATTCCTAATGACGAGAGAACCACTTGGACCAATTTTGGTGATTTTTTGAATTATATTATTTTTATTATAATTATTTTAAGTTTTGGAGTGTTAATTAATTTAAAAATAAAATAAATGTTGAAAAATGAATTTTATATTTTTCAAAAAATCTCTCTGATATCAAGGAAATCAGAGAATCAAATTTTACAATTTTCTGATTTTTATATGATTTATTATAATTATTTTAGTGAAAATGCTAGAAAATACATTTTTTTAATTTTTAAAATTACCTTAGAGCTTTAAAATTTAATATCTCACTAAAATAGACCTAAGAAAAATATGGGGTTTGTTCCTATGTGATTAAAATTCAAAATGTGACATTTTGGTGAATTTTATTATTTTTGTGATTTTTATTATTTTTTAATTATTAAAAATATTAAAATATTATTAAAAATCAACTTTTTTAGAAAATTGAAATTTTAATTTTCTTAGGTTCCCCTGATATCAGAGAGGCCCCAAAACCAATTTAGTGAATTTTTGAAAGGTATTTTAAAAGTTATGAATTTTTAAAGTTTAAAATGGCTAAGTGGCTTAATCAACCCAATTAGTGGGGCTAACCAAGTCCAATTGACCTCAAACTTTTATGGTGGATTCCTCTGATCCTAAAGGTCAGTGGAGAATTGATTTCAAGTCAATTTGATGCATGGTTAACTCTAATTAATTAAAGACCTATTTTGGGTGTTTAAGCCGATTAGGGTTGTTTTAAATGAACTAAGTCAAAACCTATTTTTCCTAGGGTTCTCTGGTCATAAGGAACATCACCAAATTTTCCTAGAATTTATTTCACAACATGCTATTTATTGGAATTAAAATACTCAAAACGATAACATGAATTTGAAAAATCAATAACTTTTCATAGGGATGGCCTCGACTTTGGAAAATTCGGGGAATGTTCCCAAATTCGGAGGCTTGAAAGCCACATGGTCTCATGCCATGGTGAATTGTATACATGCATGGAGAATTAAAATAATGCAGAGAGTAAATAAATTATAAAAAATAAAATACTTGATGAAATTAAATGATTTCTTTTCCACATTATTCTCCTACGTTCACTGAGCGAGAGGGTATTTTTATTTTATTTTTCGATTTTTCTACACGGAGATATGAATTTTTGAAGTTTAGGGAATTAAATAAATAGAAAAATACCCTAATTTTCTATTTATCCACGCGGCGCCGCGTCGACCTCTGCGGCTCCGAACGCACACGCGTCGCGCTCCCATTCGACGCCGCCACACGAGTCGGCAGCCGCGGCCCCGCGGTTCTCTTACCGTCTCCTGGTCCGACGCCATCCGAGCCGTTCGTCCGCGCGTGTATTGAATGGACGGCATCCGTTCATCATCCCCGAGCGTCCTCGCCCGAGAGCCAGTCCACACTAAATCCACAAGATCTCACTCGATAATCGATGGATTTTCATGTTCTTATGCTCTATGGATTCGTCTTGAAGAGACGAACACATCTATACGGTTAACATGCATTGAAATTAAGGCATTTGAAATGGAGAATCTCCGGAAGCTCGGGATAAAGAATTAGCTCATACCTTTGCTCGGAGAAGTGTGGCTTCGATCCGAGAGTTGTTGCACCTTCGATTGGATCCCGCGAGCTCCGGATGAAGTCTCCGGTGCAGTGAGTGTACGGATGTGATTTCGACCAAGCCCGATCACAAAGCTTGGAGGCTGGAGCAACTCGGGTGGCTCGGAGATGGGGCTTTTGCTTGGTGGACACCTTCCCTTGGTGCGGTGAAGGTGTAGAACCAATCGATTTGGGAATTGGCTCATTGTGGAGAAGTGTCCTGGTTTTGGGTGGAATTTCGGTTGGGAAATTGGATTTTGTCGATGGGGATTAGGGCGAATTGACCTTCGGGGATCAAGCTGCTCTAAGGGTGGAGAAGGGTACGGAACAATTTTGGCGAGTTTCGGCAAGGTTTGTGCTCAGCTCTCCTCATGGCCGAGAGGGGTGGAGTTTAAATAGGAGAGGGTGGAGGGCCTCCCGGGGGAGTTGAGGCATGGGATCGAGCTGCTCTGGTGAGGAGAAGAACAGCCATGGTGGCCATTGGGCATGGGGCGACTCGGCGGGTGAGAATTCCAAGCTTGGGCTCACATGATGCTCTCGGGTGTGGTGTTTTCCGGCGATCCGGGCGGTGGCTCGGCGAGCATGGGTCACCATCTTGACCGGGGAGGTCGGGGCTTGGCAATGGTGAAGTCGATTGGGCTTGGACATGTGTAAAGTGTTTGAATTAAAATGGAATGGAGAGGGGTCATTTTGTCCTTAATTTGGTCAACCCATTGATTTGGGTTGGGTGCACCTCCCATGGCACTGATTTTGGGCTGAGAGGATCGGTTGGGTCGGCCAGGGAGAGTGGTGTGGTCTCCATCCATGATGAGGTGGCTAAGCATGGTTTAGTGTGTAACATGCTTAAGGTAAAAAAGGGGTTAAGGAGGATTAGGAAAGGGGCCCCTCCTTTTGCCATTAATGGCTTGATCACATGTCGAAGCCTTCCATGGCTTCATGTGGCTTGTCCATGGCTTGCATGGCTCACCTTTGGCTTGGGAAAAGGTTTGGTCGATTTCATGAAAATGGGTTTTAAGAATTTTTGGTAATTTGATGGAAATTTGTATGAAACTTGATTTGGAATAATTTGATGGTGAATTTAGGACTTAGGTAATGGATTTAATTAAGTGGATGACAAATGGAGATGTCATGTGGGCTTTAGGGTAGATTTTGGGCCTTTGGATGTGGTGAAGTGGGCTTTTAGGAAAGTTTAAGGGAAATGGGCTTTTGATTTTAGGATGGGCATTTGGATAAAAATTTTGTGAAGAACTTTGTCAAATAAATGTCATAATTGGTTTAGGGATGTTCTATGAAGGGCTTGGAATCAATTTGATGTGATTTGGAGTTGAATTGGTTTGAATTTGGATTTATTTGGTAAGTGGGCCTATGTAGGTCAAATTGGGCTAACTTGGGCTAATGTTGGGCTAGGGTTGAAATTGATATAAAATTAATGTTGATAAATGTTTATGGGAGTGTTTCAAAGAGGTTTTGACCTTGGTTGGGCTTTGATTTTGGGGTTTGGGCTCATTTGGGTTAGGTTTGGGTTTAGGTTAAAATAGGGCCTTTTAACTTTGGGTTGAGTTTGAGTGGGGTTTGGGTCTAAATTTTGGGCAAATCATGTTAGTATTTTGTTTGTGGGAATGTTAAGGAAGATTTAGAAAAGATTTGGGGTTAATTGGAATTGAATTGGGTGAGTTTGGGTTAGGTTTGGGTCATGGGTCCAAATTGGGCTTTAAGGCCAAAAGTGAGATTGGATCCAAATGTCAATCAAATTGGGCTTGGATTTGGTCTAGATTGGTATTTAGGATATTGAATTGAAGTTTAGAATTGAATTGGAACAAAATTGGGGTCAATTGGGTAGGTTTGGTTTGACATTGGGTTCACTTAGGGTTAAAATGGGTCAAATTGGGGGTTTTGACAAAAGTAGGGTAAATTGACAAAATTGGCCCATGGTGTAGTTGGACAAAATGAAATTGGGAATATTTGGGATTTTCTAGAATTTTCTGAGAATTTTCTGAAGTTTTGGATTTTTAGGTCAAGAGGGGTATTTTGGGTATTTGGAGGGTATTGGGAGGTTTTCTTGGAATTTTTGGTATTTTTGGGTATGGATGATCAATTTAAGTGATGTGGAAATTTTTGGGAATGATTTTGGAGAATTTTGGATAATTTGGAAATTTTTGAGAAATTTGGGTAATTTCGGGGGTTTTGGGTAGGCTAAGCGGGTGTAGGGTCCCGGGGTCAAAATTGAAAATTTGGAAAATTGAAGATTGGGTGGATGTAAGTGGAAAGAAGTCATTTTGGTTGAGCCATGAAGCCATGTCAAGCCCATGTGAGCCATGAAGGGACTCATTTGAGGCATTCACTATGTTGTTCCTAACCCTTTAGCTGAGGGCTTAGGGGTTAAGGACCATCCATGTGAATCACCCACATGAGTCGGGAGGTCAAGTTAGGTATGGGTGTGGTTTTAGGTGGTATGTGGAAGTGTAGTGTGTAGGTGTAGTGTATAAGTGTAGTGTGTGTGTAAGTCAGCCCCTTCACCAGACCAGGCCACCCAGGGCAGTCCTAAGGCCAAAGAGTCCTATAGGAACTCATCCTTTAAACTTCCACATTTGATTTCAACCCTCTAGGTGATTAGGGGTCTACGGTCAAGTTTGTGGAGTTTGCGGGGAGTTAAGAAGTGGTTTGAATTTCTAAAAGGTGGGTCCCAATTCTAGTCCTCTAAGATAGTCAAAGGAAAAGCCTAAGGCTAGATCCTAAGTACTAAAGAGAAGAAGAGAAGACCTCATCAAAAATGAGGTCAACATCCACAAAGGAGACTGATCCCAATAATGAAAGAAGTGGTTAAAAAAAGATATTTTAAAGTGGTTAGATGCTGGAATTATGTATCCTATTTCTGATAGTGTTTGGGTGAGCCCAATTCATTGTGTTCTTAAGAATAGATGAGTGACTTTTGATGTAAATGATCGAGATGAAATTATATTGACAAGACAAGTCACTGGTTAGCGAATATGTAATGATTATAGAAAATTAAATGCCACCACTAGAAAAGATCACTTTTCTTTACCCTTTTTAGACCAAATGCTAGACATACTTGCTGGACACAAGTACTATTGCTTTCTAGATGGATATACCGGTTATCAACAAATACATATTACTCCTGAGGATCAAGAGAAAACTACATTTACTAGCCCTTATGGAACTTTTACTTTTAGAAGAATGCCCTTTGGATTATGTAATGCACCTGCAACATTTCAAAGATGTATGACATCCATATTGAGCAAATTAATTGATGATGGAATAGAAGTGTTTAAGAATGATTTCTTAGTATTTGGAAATTCATTTGATACATGCTTATGCAACTTAGAAAAAGTTTTAGAGGTATGTGAAAGAACAAATTAATCCTAAACTGGAAAAATTGTCAATTTATGGTTGCTGGAGGAATTGTACTTAGGCATAAAATATCTGAATATGGCATGAAAGTAGATCCTGCAAAAATTCATGTTATAGAGAAAATTACTACCTCGAACAACTGTGAGAGGGGTAAGAAGCTTTTTAGGACATGTAGGATTCTACAGGCGGCATATCAAAGACTTTTTAAAAATTTCTAAGCTACTATGCCAACTTTTGGAAAAAGATAGAAAGTTTGATTTTAACGATGAATATTTAAAAGCTTTCGATCTATTAAAGGAAAAATTAATTGCTGCACCTATAATAGTTTCACCTGACAGGGAGAAACTATTTGAATTAATGTGCGATGTTAGTGATTAGGCTATTGGAGTTGTTTTAGGGCAGAGACATGACAAAATGTTTAAAGTTATATACTATGCTAGTAAGACTCTTAATGCTACTCAAATTAATTACACTACTACTGAAAGAGAGTTATTAGCGATTGTATATGCCTTTGAAAAATTTAGATCTTACTTAATCGAAGCTAAATGTATAGTGCATACTGATCATGCTGCTATTAAATACTTAGTACAAAAGAAGGATGCAAAACCAAGACTGATTCAATAGATGCTTTTAATGCAAGAATTTGATTTTGAGATCTTTAATAGAAAAGGGGTAAATAATTAAATAGCTGATCATTTATCCAGACCTGAACAACCTAATTTGGATGATTTTGAAAAGGAAATTACTGAAACTTTTCCTGATGAGCAATTATATATTATTATTGAAGGAAGTTTACTGTGGTATGCTGATATTGTGAACTACATCGTTAGTAATATTTTACCACCTAATTTAACAATGCAATAACAAAAAAAAAATTTAAGAATGATGCTAAATTTTATTTCTGGCACGATCCTTATCTGTACAAGCAATGTAAAGATTTATTATTAGGAGATGTGTGCCTTATGAAGAAAATGAAAAAATTATTTGAGAATGTCATGATTCTGAATTTGGAGGACATTTCAAAATTGATAGAATTGCACGTAAGATTTTGCAATCTGGATTTTATTGGCCTACACTTTTTAGAGATGTTTATAAATTTATCAAAACTTGTGATCGATGTCAGAGAATAGGCAAATACCTCTTAATTTTACTCTAAATGTTGAAATTTTTGATGCATGGGAATTAGATATGGGACCTTTTATGCCTTCATTTGGAAATATATATATATTGATTGCTGTTGATTATGTATCAAAATGGATTGAGGCAATAGCTTTACCTAGGTGTGATGCTAAAAGTGTTTCGAGGTTTTTAATGAAAAATATTTTTACAAGATATGGAATGCCTAGAGTAATCATTACTGATGGAGGATACCATTTTAAGAATAATCTGATTCAGAGATTGATGGAAAAATATAACATTATGCATAAAATCTCTACAGCTTATAATCCCCAAACTAATAGTTTAGCAAAGGTATCTAATCATGAAATTAAACGAATTCTGGAGATAGTCATCAATCTTGAAAAATTGGATTGGTCTATTAGATTAGATACTGCTTTATGGGCATACAAAACTGCTTATAAAACTCCTATAGGAATGTGCCCTTACAGATTAATCTTTGGAAAACCTATCACTTGCCAGTTGAATTAGAATATAAAGCATATTGAGCGATAAAGAAACTGAATTTTAATTTGAAAGATGCTGGTGAGAAGAGATTGTTGCAATTGAATGAATTGGAAGAAATCAAAAATGAATCATATGATAATGATCAAATATATAAGGAAAGAAGAAAAATATGGCATGATCTGAAGATCGTCAAAAATGAATTTGAACCAGGACAAACAGTTTTATTATACAATACAAGATTGAAGTAATTTCTCGAAACTGAAATCTAGATGGACAGGACCTTTCATTGTCATAAAAGTATATTAGTTTGGAGCTGTGATTACCAAATACCCTAAATCTGGAAGAATATTCAAAGTCAAAGGCCAAAGATTAAAACCATATTTTGAAGGCAATAGACCTAATTTTAAAGATGTTTTAATGCTGGATCAACCTGAATAACTGAAAGTTATGTCGGGCTGACAACGTTAAACTAAGCGCTTGTGGGAGGCAACCCAAAATTGTTGAGTTTGTGCTTTGTTTTTTTTATTATTTGTGTTTTTTGTTACTTATTTAAGTCTTATTCTTCCTTAATTATCATTAATAATATTTAAGAAATGAATCGAATCGAAATTTGGAAAAAATTTGAACGAAGTGAAGTTTGGCGAATTTGAACTAGCGCCGAACGGCGTTGCTATCAGCGTCGGACAGCGCCGCTGTTCAAAAAATTGTTTCTCGTCTTTAAAATCTGAGTTTTGGCGGTTCTACGCTGTAAATCCTTCATTATAACTTCCAAAAACCGCCCCTAGACACTGGAACTTTTAAAGCAACGAAGAGGAAGACCCAAATTCTTGTTCAAATGTATTCTGATTCGATGGAAACTCAAAGATTTCAGGTGTTCAACCATAGAAAGTTTATAAATTTTGTGACGTAGCAACTTTTCAACAAAAATAACTCAAAAATGAGATTGATTAAGGAGAGAGGCTTCGTAAATCGAGGTATGAATTCTCCTACGACTAGAATTGATGAAATTATTGTGCAGAGACATTGGGAAGTGTTGTATTATACTACTACCACTGTAGTTGTTCTGGTTGTGATGGAGTTTTATGCAAATCTTCATGGAATCAACCAAGGATCAGTTTATGTACTAGGTAGGTTTGTCACATTTACTCCTGCAAAGATTAATAATTTATACATGATTGAGAATGTGCCAATCTACCACTATTCAAATTTTGCCCCGACGAAGGATAATGTGAATGATATATACAAATATATGATGGATGAAAGTGATGAATGGGAGATAACAGATAGCATGTATGTAAGTTTCCCGACCACAATGTTAAATCCTACGTCGAAACACTTAAATTACTTCATTTGTGCAAAATTTCTCCCAACAATGAAAATCAGTAAGGTAACTAAGGAGTGTGTTATTCTGAATTATTGTATTCAAATGGGAATGCCTATTGATGTTGGTGCAATAATTTTTATGTCTGTTTTGGGTTTGATAGTTCATGGATCAAAGTATGGGCTTGGAAATCCTTCCACCATATTTCTCCTTTGCATTTAATCAGAAGTGCCATATGAGAACTGGGAAAGAGTACTTCTACCTTGGAAGCCTATAGACCCAGCAGATGCATACAATAACCAGGCAATTGGTGATATGAATGATATGAGCATTATTGAAGATCAACCATCTTAAAGGTCAGCACCTATTCCTCCTTATTTTCTTGAAAGTTCACAGACCATCTTGAAGAAAATCAAGAAATTAGAGAAGGAAGTTGATGCGGCGGACTTTATATTGCAAGAACTTATGAACTCAATTTTATATATTTATAATTATTTTGTAAAGTCCAAGCATTTAACGCAAGTATACGTATCGTATCAATTAATACAGTGCTCTAATGCAGTCCTCAATATCGATCCCATAGGGAAATGATGTAAATCACACTATTGATAATGTAATACTGAATTCCAATACTTAAATTGCGATTAAAGTTTAATGTTTACTTCTACTACTAAGATGCATAAAACAATAACAATTAAACAAATTACATATACTTCAATATCTTTAACTATCAGACACACACTAAGCTATATATATTTGAAAGGTTTTTGATATATAAGAAAAGTATCTTTTCTCTTGCAATGAGAATATGATGTGTGGATGATATGGAATGATTATCTAATGGTATTGTGTCAAATAGGAGCATAATTGATTCTTTACCCTTAAAAGAGTACCCCCTCTTCTAAGAAAGAAAAGAACATTAACATATCATAAGTTTAGTTACTAAATCTAAGGCTAGGCTGGGAGGATACCGGCTGCCACTACGGAGCTCCCACTTACCCTTTACCTAAAGGCTAACCTTCGAGTTCAGTTACTAATCTTAGGACCAAATTGGGGACCTCAGCCTATCACCCTGAAACCTCTAATTTGACGTCCATCAAAATACATTTCCCTACTTATTTGCACTCAATTCCCATGAACTACGTAATTCATATATGAAAATTGAATGGGTTTTTCATTGTTGTTGTAAGACATTAATTCCTTTCAGATTTAATGTTCCACAACATATTTTAACAATCCAATTGGCCAAATTGAAAAGTAAATTAATTTCTAAATGAAAGGCCATCACAATTTCTTTAATACTTTAAAAACATTTCAAATCCACATCAACACATCATCACATCTCTATGCAAGAAGAAAGACAAATGAGACTACTCAGAATTCATAGAGAAGACACAATAAAACATGGATTTTATATATAAAAGAAAAGTTATACAAGCCACAAAAGAAAATACAACTTATCTCTTTCTCTTCCCCAATGCAATTCCCTTGAAGTTCCTTTGAATCCTTTTCTAGCTTCTTTGCAACACTTGATTCTCTCTTTAGAATGAAAAGGAAGAAGCAATCTCTCACTTTACTCTTTCACCTTCACTCCTCAGAGAAGAATCCCTCTCAAATTATCACTTCTACACTCTTCTCTCCTAAGCCCTAACAATCAAAACTCACTAGACTCTCTACAATACACAAGACACACACTAAACTTCGTCTAAAAACAGTTACTTATAAGTTAGAAATGAAATTCCAAGAGTTTCCATAGGCATCCCTTCAAAAAGTCGCCAAAACTCTTAAAATTTGAAGTTCATTGATATTGGCCACCGGCGGCACTCTATCGTCGAATTAATTCTGAACTCTCTGAAAAATGGCGGCGGCGGCGCCCATTCCAGGGCCGGCGGTGGCAAAACCTGTTTTCCTCCTTTTTGCTCCGAATTAGTTCCTTTTCACTTCTTTTCGCTCGAATCACCTAAAATCATCATACCTGCAATAAATCATGAAAAATACCTTTCTTTAAAGTGCAATATCACAAAAAATGAGTAAAATTAGATAGCAAAAACAACATATATTTTTCGTGCATTAGAAGTACAACATCTGATGAATGCAATCAACAATCTTTCTAATTTCTTTGATCATCTGGATTGGAGAATGAAGGAGCACTTTCATCATTCTGGATATCTTGAAGAAAGTTTGACGTGATTGATGAGGAGAAAAGGTGGGATTGAAGAGGATTCTACTAAAGAATTTCCGTTTCGTTCATTCTACAATTTATTTGTTCATGGTCAATCGATGAGAGATCTTAGAATTGATGATAGTTTGGAGGAAGAATGAAACTTGATTATTGTATTTCTATATTTGTGTATCAAATTTCTTTGCTTTACTTTACTTTATTTGGCTTGAATGTTATATTTGGACATGCTTGTTTGTTTAGTTCTCTGCGTTATTGTGTTGTGGTTGTGTTCGACGCTGAATTTAAGATTAGATGGCTTGAAAATATGTGATGATTAGTGTTGTGTGTATGTGTATGACTCATGGATTTTATATATGAAAGTAATGTTATGTGTTGTTAGAGTTAAAAAATATCATTTGTCAAGACTTAAGGATGTTATTCAATGGTTAATTAGACTAATTAGACATTAGAGCGGGCTTGAATCGATCAAAATTACAAAAGAAAGTAGGAAGCCCAGTTTTTGAATTGGCGCCGAACAGCGCTGCCACCAGCGCCCAAAAGTCTGAGATTTTGGCCATATTTATAGAATAATGCGCTGAACGGCGCTGCTTCTAGCGTCGGACAGCGCTTGAACGTGAAAAATGCCTGAAACTCCAATTTTTTACGATTTAACCCTGAGACCCGCCATTTTTGCCCAAATTATTGTCTTTAATGTCCAACCAAAGTCTATTTTCACACCTAGGGCTCAATAGTATTTGGATTTGAAGTGATTTCGTGGCCGAAAAAGTTCGGATTTCATTTTCTCTTGACAAATGGCTCCAAGATTGGCTAAGTGGAAGAGGAAATTTGAATATGATGAAAGTAAATTTGTGAATTTCAAAGCCTATTCATGTTTTAGTACGTTTCTTAGTAATAAGAAATGTATTCAAGAGAGAGCCTTTAAAAATCCTGAAGGAATGCTTGAAGAACTTATTGCTAATTGTCAATTGGAGATTTTCTATTATTTCACTACAAATGCGATGCTGGGTGTTGGTAGAGAATTTTATGCTAATCTATATTATTCTGAGAGTGAATACATTCTGGTTAGAGGCCAAATGGTTAACTTCACCCATGCCAGCATAAATGCATTTTATCAGTTGAGAGCACCCTACCATTGTGAATATGTAACTTTTCTAATTACCAATGAAGCATTGTATATGATTATGAATTTTTTAACTGATGGACAAGGGGAATGGAAGATTAAGCAGAGACTAAAAGTTAACTTCCCCCTTTCTACTTTGAATCCTATGTCAAAAGCCTGGCATTGTTTCATTTCTACAATACTGTTACCTACTAACCATCACAGTGATGTTACTGTCGATTGAGCTGTTCTGAATTACTATATTCATAACATGAAGAATATAAATATTTGGGCTATTATTCATAAAAGTATTTTGACAAGCTCAAAAGGAGAAAATACAAGAGGACTAGAACACCCCAGTCAGATTCATGCTTTATGTATTCAGTCAAGTGTAGTGATTGAAGATAATGATGAGGTAGTTGATCTACTTAAAAAAAAATATTTTTATGCCTTATTTATGATTCAATTTTTAAGGATATTATGCTTTAATGAAATGTATTTATATGTTTTTGGATATAGGTGATAAAAAAAGAGTTCAAGAAGGAAAAAGGAGCAAAAAGGAGCAAAAATAAAGCTAAAAAGCAAAGTTGTCAAAATTATAGGTCGAGCGCCTAAGCGCCAGTTCGATACTGAAGCAGTTAAGATTTTGACAACTTTAGGCAGTTATTTTGATGGTGTTAAGCAGTTATTAGACCTTCTAGAAGACTTGGTCACAGAGTCCGGCGCCTAGGCGCTAGATCCTAGTGCTTAGGCACCACAGTTACTTTCTAGAAGATTCATTGAATTTGGACGAATTTTGAAGAGGTGCCCTAAGCAAACCTTGGTAATTTTTGAAGCTCTATAAATAGGAGACGTTTCTACAGAGAGCCCCCCACTAGATCTCCAGCATCCGGAGATAGTTTTAGAGAGCCACCATATTTTCTTCTTACGTATTTAGTGAGTTTATTTTAGTTATTTTGATTGTTACTACTCAATTCTTTGAGTAGTAAGTGAGAGTTTGTAAGTGTTAGTGCTGTTGAAGTCTTGTACCTTGCATTGGAGTTAGTAGAAGTCAAAGGATCACTTGAAGGAACATTTCAGATAAGTATTTGTAACTTGGTTCAAAGTTTTATAAATATGTTTTGTTGTGTGAATTCAATGTGTTATGAGTAGTTACTTTTCTTTCTCCTTTAAACAATGAAAAGATAATAAGAGAATTTGATTTCATTGGAGAACTGAACTTAAATTTTTAAAATTATTGCGATGATATTCATACCTGATCTTAATTTACTTTTTAAACTGGCCATTTAAATTGTTAAAACCTGTTGAATAATTCTGAGACATATCCGAAGATGAGTTCTTAACTAGTAGATATCACATGAATCCTTAGGTAATCGAAGGCCTTGAGCGGGTTATTCATGGTGAAGTGTAAATAAATAGGGAGATATTGTTTATTAGGCGTAGAATTAATTAGTTTTTAGAGTGACAGACTAAATTCTAATAATTTGGTTTATAGAAAGGGAATGGGTCACTAGTAGGGCCGACCATAACCACCCTTGGACATCTAGAAGTGTGAGCCTAGATTAACCCATTCTACTAATAATACATCCTGAACCAATCTATAGATTAGCCAATGTTCTTTATACTATCGAGCAAAGGTAAAGAATATGATTTCTTCTATTTGGAGCAATACCATAATCTCAAGTTCTCCACGAATGATAGTTATTCTAAAATATCTTGGATTAGTTGAAAAGGGGAAAGTTGTTTATTTATACTTGCATTAACCTTTATTTTATTGCTACTTTACTTACATCTAGTAGAAATTTCATTAAACCTAAAATCTAAATTTTGAAAAGAAATAAAAATTATAATTACTTTTAATTTAAAAATCTATTAATTTCTTCAATTAATCCTCCCTGTGGGATCGATAACCAGGACTCCAATAAAGCCCTGTATTACTTGAAGCGATACGTATACTTGCGTTTGAAATTGTGACTTTACAAAATTATTATAAATATATAAATATAAGTTCATAAATTCTTACATAAACAAAAATTCGTAAAGCAGTTCAAGTTTTTGGCACCGTTGCCGGGGAAGGAAGTGAAAGACAATTTTTAGATTTCTCAAATTAAAATTATTTTATATACACTTTTATTTCTTTAAAAATACAAAAATATTTACAAAAAGAAAAAAAATACCAAAAAGATTTTATTTAATTTTTATTTTATTTTCAAGTCCTTTTATTTAATTTTTATGCGTAGTTCTAGATCTAAAGAATTATTACCTTTTGATTCTGAATTAGAAAGAATTGTTAAAAGAAATAGAAAAGGAAAAAAATATAAAAAATAACAAGAAATGACTAACTTACATAACAATAATCAAAATCCAATAGAAATTAATTAACAAAATGTTTATAAACCATTAAGGGATTATGCAAACCCTACAGCTGATGAACTTTATATTAGTATTCAAATTCATGTTGTAGATGATAATTCTTTTGAGCTTAAACCTTCTATTATTCAAATAGTTTAAAATAATTAATTTGGAGGAACTCCAAATGAGGATCCAAACTTACACCTTGCTAGTTTCTTAGAACTTTGTGCTACCTTTAAATATAATAATGTTTCTGATGATGCTATTAGGCTTAGACTCTTTCCTTTTTCTTTAAAAGAGAAAGAAAAGATGTGGCTTAACTCATTAGCAACTGGTTCTATTAAAACTTGGGCAAATATGACACAAAAATTCCTTGCTAAATATTTTCGTCATTCTAAAACTGCTAAATTAAGAAATGATATTACCTCATTTATGGAATTTGATGGAGAGACAATTTATGAAACATGGGAAAGATTTAAAGAACTATTAAGAAAATGTCCTCATCATGCTTTACCAGGTTGGTTAATTATTCAAACTTTTTATAACGGACTTATTGGATCACTTAGATCTATTATAGATGCTGCTGCTGGTGGTTCTTTAATGGCTAAGTCATTTGATGAAGCTTACACCTTAATTGAAGAAATGACTAACAATAATTTTCAATGGCCTTCTGAAAGGGTTAATCCTTAAAGAGTGGCAAGTATTCAAGATAATGAAGCCTTTTCTATTTTAGCATCACAAGTGGCTGCGATATCTAAGAAATTGGATAATTTTGCTATTAACGTATCACATGTATGTAATAATAATTCTGCAAATAGTGATTATTCTCAAACAATGGAGACATTGCAAGCTATTGCTAGTCAAACTAATAACTCTTATTCAAATTATTATAATCCAAGTTGGAAAAATCACCCTAATTTTAATTGGAATAATAGACATAAACAATGGAATAATAATCAAGTTAATCCAACCGGGAATTGGAACAATCAAGAAAATTCTAACTTTAGACCAACTTATCCTCCTGATTTTAACAATCAACAGAAAAAGTTATATTTAGAAGAATTGATCTTACAACTAGGTAATCAGTTACAAAGTCAAAATACTGCTATTCGAAATATTGAGAATCAGATTGGACAACTTGCTAATTTAATTAGTTGCAGACCTCAAGGAACACTTCCTAGCAACGTCAAAATTAATCCAAAAGAAATTGGAAAAGACCATGGACAAGTAAAAGCAGTTCAACTTAGAAGCGGAGAGCAATTAAAAGAGAAAGTTCAGAATGAGATTGAAAAAGAGAGAGAGGTTGAAGAGATTGACAAAACTAAAGAAAGTCTTTCTCCAAGTAAAGATCAGACTGCAATTCCTATTGAAGTGGAAGTTGAAATACAACCACCACCTTTTCCTTAAAGACTAAAACAACAGAAGCTTGACCATCAATTTTCTAAGTTCTTTGAGATTTTTAAGAAACTTACCATCAACATTCCTTTTGCTGAAGCTTTGGAACAAATGTCGAATTATGCAAAATTTATGAAAGATATTTTAAACGAAAACGAAAATTTGAAGCTTATGAAAGCTGTTGCATTAAGTGAAGAATTTAGTGCGATAATTGAAACTAAGCTGCATCGAAGCTTAAAGATCCTGGAAGTTTCACTATACTATGTGCTATTGAAGAAAAATTTTGTGGAAAAGCCTTATGTGATTTAGGAGCAAGTATTAATCTCATGTCATTTTCTATCTTTTGAATGTTAGATTTAAGAGAGATTTCTCCCACCACTGTAACCCTTCAGTTAGCTGATCGATCTATTACTTATCCTAAAGGAGTTATAGAGGATGTTCTTATTAAAGTGGATAAATTTATCTTCCATGTAGATTTCATTGTACTGGATATGGAAGAAGATAAAGAAATACCTATTATTTTAGGAAGACCTTTTCTAGCTACTAGATGTGCTATGGTTGATGTGCAAAAATGAGAATTAATAATGAGAGTTAATGATCAAGAGATAACATTTAATGTTCTGAAATCAATTAGGTATCCTGACAAAGAAAAATGCTATCAGATGGATATTTTTGATTATATAATTGAAAAACATTAGCAAGAAAAATGTAAAGTCATTTATGATGAAAAAAATGATGAATCTATGTTATATAATGAGTCATTAACTGAAGAAATTGAAGAAGTAAATGAAGAAAATTTATTTGAAGAAACTCATTATATTCATGATAATTGGGAAATTTTAGACACAACTAAAAATGATATACTTTCACCCTCAGTTGAAAAAGCCTCTGAACTGGAATTAAAAATATTATCTGCACATTTAAAGTATGCAATTTTTGGAAATTCATTAACTTTACCTGTGATTAATCTTCAGAACTAAGTAAAGATCAAGAAGAAAAATTAATAGGAGTTCTGAAGAACTATAAGAAAGCTTTTGGTTGGACTATTGCACATATAAGAGGAATAAGCCCTTCAATCTGTATGCATAAGATTTTAATGGAAGAAAATTGTAAACCTACTATTGAATCTCAAAGAAGATTGAATCCAATTATGAAAGCGGTTGTTAAAAAAGAGATTTTAAAATGGTTAGATGCTGGAATTATTTATCCTAGTTTGGATAGTCAATGGTTAAGTCCTATTCATTGTGTTCCCAAGAAAGGAGGAGTAACTGTCATTATTAATAATAAAAATGAATTAATCCTACAAGACAAGTTACTAGATGATGAATTTGCATCGATTATCGAAAATTAAACAATGTCACTATAAAGGATCATTTTTCTTTACCTTTCTTGGATCAGATGCTGGATAAATTAACTGGACACTCATATTTCTATTTTTTAGATTGATATTTTGGTTATTATCAATTACCCGTTGCTTTTGAGGACCAAGAGAAAGCAACATTTACAAGTCCTTATGAAACATTTGCTTTTAGAAGAATGCCTTTCGGTTTATGTAATGCACCTGCAACTTTTCAGAGATATATGATGTCAATATTCTGTGATATAATTGATAAAGGAATTGAAGTATTTAAAGACGATTTTTCAGTATTTGGAACTTCTTTTGAGTCTTAATTGGAAAATATAATAAAAGTTAAAAAAGATGTGAATAAATAAATTTTGTTCTAAACTGGGAAAAATGTCAGTTTGTGGTCACAGAAGAAATTGTACTTGGCCATAAAATTTCACAAAAAGAGATGGAAGTTGATCAGACAAAAGTGAAAATTATTGCTGAACTTCAACTACCTACTACTGTTACTGATGTGAGAAGTTTTCTGGGTCATGCTAGATTTTATAGAAGATAAATGAAGGATTTTTCTAAGATTGCTAAACCTCTTTGTCATTTATTAGAAAAAGAAGCTAAGTTTGAATTTAATGAAGATTATCTGAATGCTTTCAATATTCTAAGAGAAAAATTAATCACTGCACCTGTCATTGTTACACCTGATTGGAGTAAACCTTTTGAATTAATGTGTGATGCAAGTGATTATGCAATTGAAGTTGTATTGAGACAAAAATATGAAAAAATTTTAAAGTTATATATTATGTTAGCAAAACTCTTAATGAAACTCAAATAAATTACACTATTACTGAGAAAGAGCTCTTAGCAATAGTATATGCCTTTGAAAATTTAGACCCTATCTTTTTGGGACCAAATGTATCGTACATACTGATCATTCCGCTTATAAGAATTTAATGTCTAAAAAAGATGCTAACCCTAGATTGATAAGATGGGTTCTACTTTTACAAGAATTTGATTTTCAAATAGTGAACAGAAAAGGAGCGGACAACCAAATTGCTGATCATTTATCAAGAATGAAAAATAATAGTGAGAAGATTACTGAAGAAAACATAAATGAGAAATTCCCTGATGAACAGTTATATGTTATTCAAGGATTACAAACGCCTTGGTATGCAAATATAGTTAACTATTTAGTTAGAAATATTTTACCGTATGGATTGAATAACAAATGTATTAAGAAATTCAAGAATGATTCTAGATCATATATTTGGGAAGATCCTCATTTATTTAAAATAGGCAGAGATTTTGTGATTTGAAGATGTGTAACCTATGAAGAAACTTTTGCAATTATTCAAAAATGTCACGATTTTGAATTTGGAGGACACTTTGGAGTTGATAAAACTGCGTTTAAAATTTTATATTCTGGATTTTATTAGCCTACATTATTCAAAGATGTTGGATATTATGTAAAAACTTGTGATCGATGTCAAAGAATGGGGAATATATCTAGAAAAGATGAAATGCCTAGCTATATATTAGAAATTGAGATTTTTAATGTATGGGGTTTATAATTTATGAGACCTTTTATTCTATCATATGTAAAGATTTATATTTTGTTAGCAGTTGATTATGTTTCAAAGTGGATTGAAGTTGTAGCTTTACCTAACTGTGATTCCAACAGTGTTTCGAAATTTAAAAAAAAATGATTTTTACAAGATTTGGAATGCCAAGGATAATTATCACAGATGGGGGAAGTCATTTTAGAAATGTAAGAATTCAATCATTACAGAAAAAATTCAGAATTAAACATAGAATTGCAACTCCTTATCACCCACAAACAAGTGGAATGGCAGAAGTATCAAACAGAAAAATTAAAAGAATATTAGAAAAGACTATTAATCCTAAAAGAACTAACTGGGCTAATAAACTTGATTCTGCGTTATGGACTTATAGATCAGCTTATAAGACACCTATCGGAATGTCACCTTATCAGTTAGTTTATGGTAAACATTGTCACTTACCTGTTGAACTGGAACATAAAGCTTACTAGGCGATAAAGGAGTTCAATTATAATTTGAATGCTGCGGGAGAGAAATGACTATTACAACTGAATGAAATGGAAGAAATAAGAAATGAGTTATATGAAAATGCAATGATTTATAAGGAAAGAATGAAGAAATTGCATGATAAAAAGATTTCAAGAAAAATATTTGAGCCCGGATAAGAAGTATTATTATTTAATACTCGTTTAAGACTTTTTCCTCGAAAATTAAGATCTAAATGGATGGGACCATTTATAATTGAGAAAGTATACCCTTATGGAGCTGTGGATATTAAAGATCCCAAGATGGAAAAAATATTTAAAGTTAACGGATTAAGACTGAAGCCTTATATGGGAGAAATGAAACTGATTTACAAGGAGGCTTATGAACTGATTCTACCCGATTAATATAACTGATTAGGTCGGGCTGACAAAATTAAAATAAGCGCTTTGTGGGAGGCAACCCATATTTATAATTGTGATTGTTTGTGATTTGAATTTATCTTAATGATGTGTGTGTGTGTTGATTACACCATTTTAATAGACCTATTTTAAGACCGAAACTTTATAAATTTGACGATAGGTGAAACAGAGTCGAACATGTTTCCAACGCCTAGGCGTCCAAACTTAGTGCCTAAGCACCAGCATACACATGTGTGCGCTTAGGTGCCAGATTTCAGTGCCTAAGCGCCCCAGTTACAGTTCGTGCAAAAACAAAAAATCTTTAGTTTTTCGCATGAATTCTTCATATAAATCACCCTACCTTTGTCCCCAATCCCTAAGAAACCCTAATTTCGTCCAGAACAACTCATTTTGAAGGAGAAAAGAGAGTTTGGAAGTAATGGAGAGAGGAGATCATGGCAATGGGATAAGAGACAAGTCTTCTAAAGATTCCCAACCTTATTTTAATGGATTTATTGCTTTAAGTTTGGAGAAATTATTCAGTCGTCCAGATAAGATTGAGGCAGAATTGCTAAGTGTTGGAAATCGTCTGCATGAGATGTATCACCAAATCGAGCACTTAGAATGGTAGACGAAGCTTCAATTCGATCATATGGCGGCCTTTTAGGATTCTCAAGTAGCGATGTATGAGAAGAACAAATGGATTGACGAGAAGAAGGCTTTGGAATTTCCAAGGGCGTTGGTTTTCTATCCATGTGGGCCTAGCGAACTTCATTGCAAGAGGGATGGAAATTCAAATTTCGGAGATGAATAGATCGTTGATGTGTTCTGGGTGTGAATGAGTCATGTTCTAGGGAGTCGAATATTTAATTAGTGTGTTTGCTTTCATTGTTCAAAGAGTGTTTTTTCATTGTGAATTTGCTTTCAAATAGTGTGTTTGTGTTGTTTGTAGAATATTGAACCTTGTTATAGTACTTTTTCTGGAATTTCTTGAGCTTGGAATGGAAAAATGTGAAATGGAATTGAAGAGTTTGATTATATCTTGAGTTTGAAAGTTGGATCTATATTATCATTTTAATTGTTTGTGGAAATGTTTGGAAGTTAGTAATTGGAGTAATACTCTCATGTGAGTAATTAGAAGTTGAATTTGTGAAGTTTTGGTGGAAAATACAATTTTTAAATCAAATATTTGGTAAGGCGAGTCTGGCGCCTAAGCGCCAGAACTCGACGCCTAAGCGTCGGTTCAACCTGCACCAGAAAGTCAGGTTTTTAAACCCACCAACGCCATTAACAACGCCTAAGCTCCCTTCTTTTTCCATTTTTTCGCAAAAATCAACCTTAGGGATCCATTTTTAGGTCGATTTTTTGAGTTTTTGAGCTTGAAATCACTCGATTTCTTCATCTCGAGGTCATATCTACCTTCTAACCTATTTATTTTTATTTTCACCATGAATTTTTCAACTTTTGAGCAAAACTGAAAATTTTTTATTTTTGGAGTTTAATCCATGGATTTGAAGCTTTATTTAAGTTTTTAAAAGCTTAAATAAGCTTATTCTTTTGACCCAGCGTTGAGTCGATACTATAGATTTGAAAGTTGATCATCTTTCTGAGTACACCCAGAGGAAGAGTGATTTTGATGCTGAATATTCTGAGAATCTTGTTAAATTCCTAAAGGGCAATTATTCTGTTCAGTTCCCGACCTAACCTAGATTTTCACCATTTGATATCCATAACAAGAATGTAGATTTTTCTTTTGATAATGATGAGGATGAGGAGACTGCTAGTGATGAGTATATTTCTAGGATTGTGTATTTGTGTTATTTATGTTATGTTTTGTTAGTGTGTTAGTTTTGCATGTTTGTGATGATTTGTTTGTTTTTTATGTTTGATGCACTGTTCTGAGACACTTATTGTTGTATTAATGATTGTTGGATTGTTAAAGTTTATTTTTGTAATGAGATGTTTTATTTCTGTGTTAGTACAATGATCAGAACACCTGTTTAGTTTAGTTATTTTTGTTTAAAATTATTATAAAAAAAATAAAAACTATGATTTTTGTAGAAATTGATCCTGCTTACTAAAATTTTTTTATATATGCTTAGACCTTTCTTTAATATCATAAGAAGCATTTGCAGAAATAAAATTTTCCTTTCTAGATTATTTTTTATATACTTAGAAAAGTTCCTGGTAAAAATATGCTATTCTTTCTCTCATACTTAAGAAATTTTCATGATTCATGTTTATACTAAAACTGAAGTTTGGGGGAAGAGAAAATTCTTTGAAATTTAAATATTATTTGTCCTTAATATACTAATATTTTCTTTAAAAAATATTAACATAACATAATGAATGAAAATTTTATTTAAGATTACTTAAATTTTTGAATTTATAAATAATTTAGTAAAATTAACTAAAATTTCAATAATTTTGATTGATTTTAAGAATATAATTATTTAACTTAAAGAATAATAAGATTAAAATTTTTTCTATTTATAGTAAAGAGAATTGTATTTTTGAAATACTAAGAAATCAAGATTATTACTTGAAAAGATTGAAATAATTTTTGAAAAATATTATTAAGAATGTCATATTTATTAAGTAAAAATGTATCAGTTTTTAAATATAAGTTAAGGATAGTGAAGTTCAAAATTATTAACAGGCTATCGAGATATAGTAATCCTCATAAATTAAAAAATGGAGGTTTGAAAATATCCTTAAAAAGAAAAAAATAAGAAAAGAAGAAAAGAGCAAAAAAAAGAAATGTGAGGAGAAGTTTGAGGAGATTTTTAATAAAAAATTAGCTTTACTTGAATTATCTTATAGGAAGATAACTAATTACATTTTCAACTTAATTTTTATGTACAAGCATCTTTATTAGAAAAGTTTTCATGAAATTATTTTTCTTGTAAATTATCTATGTGACCTTAATATGATGAATTACAATTATTCTTGAAATAAATGAAAATTTTAAAGTCTATTATTTGGTAGTTAAGTATTCTTTTAAGTTCTTAAAATTAACCTTAATTAGTGAAGTTTGGTTAAAGATTTACTAGAGCATTTATAAAACAAAAAATTACAAGGAATCTTAAATATTTAAACTTCATTCCAGATGTTATAAATTGTATGTAATAAAAAGGTTTACTTGAGGACAAGTAACGTTTAAGTTTGGGGGAATTTGATTCACTTAAAAATACCTATTTTTATACCTTATTTATGATTCAACTTCTAAGGATATTATGCTTTAATGAAAGGTATTTTTATGTTTTGGATATAGGTGATAAAAAAAGAGTTCAAGAAGGAAAATGAGCAAAAAGGAGCAAAAATAGAGCTAGAAAGCAAAGTTACCAAAATTATAGGTCCGGCGCCTAGGCGCCAGAATCCGTCGCCTAAGCACCAGTTTGATACTGAAGCAGTTAAAATTTTTTACAACTTTGGGCAGTTATTTTGACGGTGTTAAGCGGTTATCAGATCTTCTAGAAGACTGGAAGTTACTCCTAATACATAGGACATGTGATACAATGCATCTAGACACAAGAAAATAGTTTTAATCATGAAGAGGTGCGATCCAAAGTGAAGAGGTGTGAAGAATTGGTCACGGAGTCCGGCGCCTAGGCGCTAGATCCCGGCGCCTAGGCGCCACAGTTACTTTCTAGAAGATTCATTGAGTTTGGAAGAATTTTGAAGAGGTGCCTTAAGCAACCCCTGGTCATTTTTGAAGCTCTATAAATAAGAGACATTTCTACAGAGCCCCCCAATAGATCTCCAGCATCCAGAGATAGTTTTAGAAAGCCACCATATTTTCTTCTTAAGTATTTAGTGAGTTTATTTTAGTTATTTTGAGTGTTACTAATCAATTCCTTGAGTAGTAAGTGAGAGTTTGTAAGTGTTGGTGTTGTTGAAGCTTGTCCCTTTCATTGGAGTCAGTAGTAGTCAAAGGATCACTTGAAGGAACATTCCAGATAAGTATTTGTAACTTGGTTCAAAGTTTTATAAATATGTTTTGTTGTGTGAATTTAATGTGTTCTGAGTATTTACTTTTCTTTCTCATTTCAACAATGAAAAGATAATAAGATAATTTGATTTTGTTAGAGATCTTAATTTTAATTTTTAAAATTATTACGATGACATTCATACCATATCTTAATTTACTTTTTAGACTGGCCATTTAAATTGTTAAAACCTGTTGAAGAATTCTGAGACTTATCCGGAGATGAGTTCTTAACTAGTAAATATCACATGAATCCTTGGGTAATTGAAGGTCTTGAGCGGGTTATTCATGGTGAAGTGCAAATAAATAGGGAGATATTGTTTATTGGGCGTAGGATTAATTAATTTTTAGAGTGACAGACTAAATTCTAATAATTTAGTTTATAGAAAGGGAATGGGTCACTAGTAGGGCCGAACATAGCCACCCTTGGACATCTAGAAGTAAGGAACAAAATTAATGATGATTATCAAGTGCCATAGAGAGAATATGAGATAGCATATCATGACGCACATATGAGATTTTTCAGGGGAGACACTGATGTTGTATTTCCTACTTGCCTTGATTATAATCCATACCAGCCAGAAGAACCTGATGATGGTGGAGCTTTCTGCAGAAGATGAAGATTGTTAGTTTGTGTATTTTTATTTTTCATTGAACTTAGTGATGTATTTGTGTTTGGTGTTTGTGATGTACCTGAGACTCCTTATGATTTGTATCTGAGATGTTATATGTGTGTTGGATGTACTTGTGGTAGACTTTGTGTTTTTTATTTGTGATGTATGTGATGTGATAGTAAACTTTTTATGTGTTTGGATTACTAGTAATTTGTAAAAGTAACATTTGGATGTTAATGTTATGTGCACTGTTTAATGTGTTTAAACTTCTTCTTTATAAACTTCTAACCCATATTTGTGTATAGAATTGCTTCTTAATTATTTCAGGTCTACTATTCTACTTTATTAAGAAAAACCTGTTTAAACTCAAAGGTATGAAAAGCCTAACATATTGAGGTATGGGTTATATATTTAGATCTTTTCTTTCTTCCATATTAATTATATTCAAAAATCTAAGTTTGGGGGAAGGGAAAGAATTAACTGTTAATTGTTCTCATTTAAAATTATTTTAAAAAATTAATAACATGATTTTCTATAATAGAAATCAATTTCAGATAACTGTATTTTGATTTTATTTAAGTATTTTATAAAATTGAATGAAACTATTTGGTAATGAAAGTAATTTTGTAATGTAAGATATTTGGTATACGAGAATAAGACTATAGTCAACTATTCAAAGTAAGAAAAACTGTATGTTTGAAATTTTAAGAATCTTAAAATTTTATGTGATAGGAAAGGATTGAGACTCTATGATGAATCATTAATAAGCTAAAGAAATGTTTATAAGGTAAAGGAATGTGGTAGGTTTCAAATTTAGGGGGAGAATGGTGAAGTTCAAAATCATTAAAGGCTATCTAGATACAGTAATCCTTATTAAAAAAGAAAAGAAAAGAAAAGTAAAAAAACAAAATGAAAAGAAAAGCATAAAGCAAAAGAAAAGAAAAGAAAAAGAGAAGTGAGGAGAAGCTTGAGGAGATGCCTAATAAAAAATTAGCTTCACTTGGACCAACCTAAAGGGAAAAACTTAATTACTTTCCTGAACATATATGTATGGATTAACATCTTTACTAGTAGTGTTCTCATAAACTTCTTTTCATGTAATCCTTTTAATTGCCTTAATAGAAAAATCTACAGTCATTTTTGAAATGAATAGAAAGCCAGAACTCTTAGACTTGATTACTAGATATTCTTACACCTGCAGAATTTACTTGAATTATTCAAAGATCTTTCTGAAAATTATGGTATTCTAGAAAGAAAGTTCATTGCAGTGGATCATAATTTTATGTATTAACTAAAATTACATGAGGACAAGTAATAGTTAAGTTTTGGAGATCTAGATCCACTGAAAATTTGATAGTTTCTTACAATTCATTTCATACCCTTTTTTATGATATTACACTTTAAAGGAAGGTATTTATGATGATTTCATGCAGGTACAATGATTTTAGGCCTGTCGAGCAAAAGGAAGCGAAAAGGAGCAAATTTGGAGAAAACAAGGACAAAAGTGCATTTTATCAAACTAGCATCAAACGACGCTGTCACCAGCGTCAGACAGCGCCAGTTTCCAGAGAGTTACAATGTTTTGGCGGAATTATGCACCGAACGGCGTTCCTACTAGTGCCAGACAGCGCCCTATCCCGATTTTGAACTAGATGCAATGTATTTGGCCGGATTTTGAAAGGCTGCTTGAGGAAACTTTTGGGAATTCAGTTTTGGCAGAATTTAAACACTTTTAGAATCAAATTTCAAAGGGGGAGGGGGAAGAAAGAAAGAGAAGAATTTAGAGTTTTGAGAGAGTTTTCTTTTCATTTATTGTAGGAGCTTTGGAGTGAGACCAGTATCCTCCCAGCCTAACCATGGATTTGAGGACTAAACTTAGGATTAACCAATGTTCTTTATACACTGAAAGATAGGTAAAGAATAGGTATGCTCCTATTTGGAACAATACATTTGTATCACTGATCTATATCACAATAATCATCACATTATGAATGGAAAGGAGGCAGACTCTTTCTTGCAACTGAACTTTGTTATAAATTTAGTCTTGTGTAAGTTTAAATTGCTAGAATTTAGAACGTGCTTTGGTAGAAATAGTAACTGAACCTGTTTGTCTTTACTTTAAGAATTAAACCACTTGCAATTGTGTTGTGATTCGATAAGAGATTTCTATGCTATGCCATAGAAGTAAAGCCTTCGTGTGGGATAGATATTCCAGGACTCTATCAGAGCTTTGTATTACTTGAGCGATATGTATAATTGCGTTAATTGTGTGACTCATTATCATTTAAATCAATATATAAATCCATATTTGAATTCATTAATTTTTGCAAATAAAAAAGATACACCATCTGGTGACAGTCGACTGGTCAACGCAACAAAATGATAGCCGATCTTGTGAATAACATGAATGGTCGATCGATGAAACATGGAAAAATAAGAATTTTTAATGCAATTTTCAAATTCATGTGATTAATTTAACATGGATTTGAAGGCATATAAGAAAATGAGAACCAATTGACATCAACGATGAAACATACTCATCCTATGGATCTCAAAAGAACTACAGTTAGAGATGAAGTCGTAGATACTGGTTCATTACACAATGTAATGAATCAACCTACCTCTAATTGTCGGACACGAGGTTCTGGAAATATTCCATAAGATCAGGTCTTCATGTAATGAAGATTTATTTGTGCACATCACACTCACAGCCTAGAAAACGAGGAACAAATGAGGTTTTCTCATTTTCTAGACTATAATGGTCTCAACCCATTCATCAAGAGTTGAGGCCACCGAGCGATCACATGATTTTTGTGCTCCTGGGTCAACTAGGTCAAGGTTCTAAGGGAAATAGAATTTTCACCCGGGGATTCATGGGAGAATCGCAAAAAGCGCATAACCTACAGAGCTTCCTCTTTCATAAAACTCTAACATAATTCTCTATCATCCAGAATTAGGGGGTTCACTAGGAAAAGAAGAACAAGGATTTCAAAAGTTCTCACCTCAGTGAAGGTTGGTGAAGCATTCCTTTTCTTTTTCACACTCTAAAGTAGTTAGGAAGAAACTCACCTTTCTCCTTAGGAGAGATGATATTTCCCTTCTTCCTTAAGAGATATGAAGTTCTCTCTTGTCCACACGACAACTCCTTCAAGAAAACTCCCTCATGAACTCAAAGGAATGGTGCAGGAAGAAGAAGAAGAAGAAGGTTGAGAAAAGAGGTTAGTGGAGGAAGAAGAAAGGTTTTATGGAAGAAGATGAGGTGAAACAACAATTTTTCCCTTACCAAGAACTTCTCTCCTTATGTGGCCCAAGAGAAAACAATGCCAATACTCCAGTAGCCAAGAACTCAAGAAAGGAGAGATGAAGCCCTATAGAAGAACAAACTAAAAGAACTCTAAGGAGGAAGAAGAAGGACAACCTTCTTTCCCTCCGGGTCTCCAATAATATCCCCTGAAGAAACTTTATTTCTCCCACATGCATATCTTCGCTCTAATCCATAATGCCCCTTTCAGATGCCTAGGAGGTTGTTCCGGGCAAAAATCCCAAGAAAAATTGGGGTTTGAAAATAGACTAGTGCCTAGGCACTAGGTCCCTGGCGCCTAGACGTCGGGTCCCTGGCACCAAGATGCTGGGTTGATGCATACTTTCTGTGCTATCGATTTCAGAAAATTTTGAGCTGTTTCAAGCACTTAGGCACCTGGACTGACACCTTAGTGCTAGGGTCTAGCAGCTAGGCTCCAAAGGGCCGACGTCTACTTTCTGGTTCCTTAGTTTTGAGCCCCATGGGGATTGTTTTGGAGCCTAGGCGTCAGTTTAGTTCCAAAAACCCTAATTTATGCGGGAAGCATCTGATAAATGATTTTGGAGATCTGTAAGCTATGCAAGGCTAAGTATGACAAAAATATATTCCCATAACTTCAAAGATAAGCTTTTTTATTGGCAATATATCATGGACATTAATGCCAATTAGTACCCCAAATCACCGTGTGAGTGCAATGCGTGCCCTAAACCCTGATCTCCCCGGATACTTAGGAGGGAAGGTTTTATGGATTCCTCAAATTATTAGTGGTTATGTGTGCACGTTATATTTATGCTTCGATAACATTCGAAAGAGCATCCAATCATGTTTGATGTCAAAAATTGATTCCAACAATGCCTTTTTACATGATACTTTGGATGATGTTATTTATATGAAACAACCTCCTGGCTATGCTAATCTTGACTTTCCTAATTATGTGTATTTGTTTAAAAAAACTCTATATGGTCTTAAATAGTCACCTCACCAATGATTTAAAACTTTTACCAAACCCTTGTTTTGTTTTGGGTTTGCTCACACTCGCTCTAATCCTTCTTTACTTATACATAGCTAGAATTCCATTTCTATCTACCTATTATTATACATACATGACATATTACTTACCGGTAATAGTAGCTCCTTCATCAACTGGCTTTTACAAGACTTCACACAAAATTTTTTATGAGAAATCTTGGTATTTTTCTATTTTATTGGGTTTCAACATCGGCCATAGTACTATTGGTTTATTTATTTCACCAAAAACATTATGCTACTTACATTCTTAAGAGAGCATGTAGGAAAGATTGCAATGCCCTTCTGAATCGACTTTTGTCTACTCATAAACTAGGGCCCGATGATCAACAACTCTTTGATAATCCCTAACCTTACAAGCATTTTGTCAGCTCTTCCAGATCTCAATCAACCATCATAACAGCTTCATGAACCATGAAACATCCATTTTTAACATCTCAAATAAGTTCTACTATATATCAAAGGCACTCATGATCTCGAATAACCCATTCAAACAGATCTATGTGTTCTTCATTCTTACTCTGAAGCCAATTGAGGAAGTAATCACACTGATCGTAGGCCTGTCACATGGGTACTCTTCTCATAATGGCAACACTCTCATCACCATGTAAATTGAGAAAAAATATTAATTGTTGCTGGATCTTCTGCTGATACTGAATATAAAGCTCTTGTGTCTTCAATGATGGACGTTATATGGCTCAGATGGATATCACAAAAGCTTGAAGTTAACATTCAACAAACTACATTATCTATTGTGATAACATATCCACGATAGCACTAGCTCAAAATTTGGTCATTCATATAGATACCAATTATTATTTTGTGTGAGAATACATTCTCTCTAATGATATCAACAACATTTATATTTCTACCACTGATTATCTTATAGATATATTTACCAAACTCTAGTTAACACCTCGTTTTTATCATGTTGCGAAACAAGCCGACACTATCTAGTGATATTCTCAGCTTGAGGGTGGTTGATAACAATATTTCTAGAATAACATACAAGAAATTATTTAATTATGATAATTAATATAATCAACTTTAATTTTGATTTGACTTTTGTTTTATTGTGGGGCCTATATATATATATATATATATATATATATATATATATATATATATATATATATATATATATATATATATATATATATTCCTCAAGACGTGACTTGTTGTTTGGCGGGGTTCTCTGTAAGTTCCTCGGGTCACGGGTTTGATCCCCGTGGTATGGGATTCTCGAATAATAGGCACGTAGCGTCGGGACATCAATCATAGGATGTAGCGCATATATATATATATATATATATATATATATATATATATATATATATATATAATAGCTTCATATAATTTTTCTACGAGTTGTAATAATAAGAGAGATTACTTTTTTTATGCTTTTCGTTCTCTTCCTTGGCTCATTTCGTTCTTTCCTTTAACGCTTCCACGCTTCTTCTTCCTCACGACTAGATCTAGATCGTTTGCTTTCACTCCTCATATAAGAGAACTATTTCAATTTATTATACTCTCCAACCAAACTGGACTCTAGTTAGATGATGAGGTTCAAATCTTAATCAGACAAATGATGAATTTCTGTAACATAAATTTCGTATTATGAACTACTCGATTAGGTTCATTTTGGTCCAAACAAATTTCAATTAGATTATAATTCCAAATAAATATGAGATTAAATTAAATTCTTCCTTTCATTCGCCATTGACAATGTAGGTTTGATTATTGAGTTTGACAACGTCTAACGGCTTGCTAGCAGCAACTTGAGTTCTGTTGGTTGTTTAAAGTTGTCTTCAAGAAACACGGGCTGAGATTAATTAGATGTTATGTTAGATAAAAAAATGGATTAAAAATCATAACACTTAATATTAGAGACAAATATTCAATATAGTCATAAAAAATACACTTAAAGAATTTCCATATAAAAATAAATAAATAAAGCAACAAAACAAATCACTTGTTGGTTGTCAAATATTTACATAACTAATATTGATGAGGCCCAAGAGATTTATTTGAAGAGAGCCTTAGTAATTGTAAGACTTTTTCTGCAAGAAATTATGCAGGTAATTAAATTAGAATAAGCATTTTAATAGAATTTTTCAGAAGAAAAATATAATAATAAATAAATAATCACGATAATTTGCCACATCACCAATTTAACATTGTAACAAATTTCTTAGGAGAAATCGTAGATTTTGGGACAATATGTAATAGGCATTCAACAAATTCTGACACATACATCACTTTTCAAGCATTCCATCGTTCGAGGAACTTCTTGAATGTTTTGGCTAAGTTTTGATGAAGGAAGAAAATGCTAGTACCACTGTTTAGCATTAAAAAAGGCCTTTTTTTTCTTTTGTTATAACCTCTTGGTTAAAGTTGTGTTCAGCAACTGATACAAAGAACAAAAAACATTAATAATTCAGTATTCCAGTTGATGCATAAGAATACTAACTTCCTGAAGTTACACATTGAAAATTTAATTTGAAATTGAATAGAACGACCATTTTACATATGTACACTTTCTATGCTAAGAATAGTTAGTTATATTTTTAATTTGTTAACAACTTAGCTGAATGATTAGAAATGTAAAAGAAGCATTAGCCAAATCAATGAGTTGAGGGAGTTCTTAAGCTTTAATTTCTTTTTCCTCTTCACTTAGGCATAAAATTCTAATTTTGATTCGGACTATAAAAACTATGGAAGTAGAAAAGATGGATTTGAGAAGTGCTCATGGGTTTGTCAGTCTCAGCAGTGGATGCTGCCACCTGGGGGCAGGTGACTCTGCTCCGCTTATTATTATAACTGACACAACTAGCAGAAGCAGGCAACTGCCACCATGGCTCAGCAAACCCACCAGGGAAATAGCCACACTCTCTTTCCTTTTACTGTTCTCTCTCTTCACTCACTCGCTCTCACTGGCGCTGACGAGAAACCTGCTGAACTCTGTTACCTTTTTCTGACATTGTCTCTGCAGCCTTTACTGACTCTCATAAACTATGCGGGTTTTATAAATTTAAAAAATATATATATATATATATAAAATTATGAGAAAGATTAGAAGAATATGTCTTTGTGTGTGAAAGGGAGAGCAAATGGGCGGTGGTAAAGAGTCTAAAGAGCCAACGCACGCTTTGTTACTGCAGCTGCTGCTCTTTCTGCTACTTTGCTTTTCTTTTGACCTCGTTTTACCCAAACGCCCTCCTCCTTCCCTTCGTTTAAGGATACAGTTTTGAAGCAAATCCAGTAATTAGTAATTAATCAGGGATCTTTTACTTACCTGGAGAAAGTCTGACATGTCTTGGCTTTTTACTGAGGCTGGGATGCTCAGAGCAGTATCTCTCTTATTTGGAAAACAAATATTAGGTGCAGGACGTAAAGCTGTCCGGAGTCCAATCCTGAACGGACACGTGGGATGCCGGACTTACCTATATAACTAATGAAAAAAAATACGAAACGCGCGACCTGACCTGACCTGAATGAAACACTGATCAATTCAAAATGCACCTTTATGTCATGTTTGACGTTACGGTTTCCTAATGGTTTTCTTCTTCTGCGCAAAACCTAGGGTTTTTCGACAGTTTTGCCTTCTTTGCTAGTTTGGTTTCCCTTCCTCGCAATGTTACGTGAAGCCTTAGCACGCACGTACAGTTTTTAAGTTGAGCATTGCGTCCTTCAGACTCATGGTATTCAAAATATAGGTTTTATTCTCCTCTTACTAACACACAACAATGAAAGGTCGCAAGGGAACTGAAGGAAACTAGCGGTCTTCCGAAGACTTCGAGATATTATGCTACATTGTTTCTTATAGGTCACATGATAATTTTTCATTTTATGTTGAAATGAAATAACACTTACATACCACGAAATAACATCGAGCTGTGATTTCATTGTTATTTAGTTGCTTTTGAGGCATTATTTGGGTGTAAAAAATAATAGTATATGAATAACACTGCAATAACAATATAGTAACACTACAATAACACCACCAACAATAGAAAAGTGGTGTTATTGCGGCTCTAACTTAGTGTTATTAAGGTGTTATTGTGGTGTTATTGTGATATTATTATTGTTTTATTTGTGTTATTGAGGTATTAGTTGTGTTATTATCTTAATAACACCGAAATAACACAAATAATACATCAATAACACTCAATAACATAACAATAGTACAACAATAACACCACAATAACACCTCAATAAAACTCTCAGAATAACTGCATAGTGGTGTTCATTGCGGCTCCAACTTGGTGTATTATTGTGGAATTATTGATGTATTATTGCACTATTACTTATGTTATTACCTTAATAACACCTTGTCGGTCGCTAAAGCTTCAATTTATGTAAATATATATAAGATTTTAGAAAATAAGGAAAGTATCATTTTTAATTTTAAAATATGAAATAACACCGATCTCGTATATGCAACAGTTTAAATAATCAAGCATTACACTATGAGCCATGTATCTATCCCGAAGAATAAATATATTGCTTGGCGGTGTGGCTTGATCAAATAAATTAAAGAATCCATGACATTCGCTTGGTCTGCGAACCATGTTGACATACAAATTCTCATACCTAGTATGAAACAACTAGATAGAGTTTATATTAATATGGGGTCTTTAAGTGTTCTTTAAGGGCAAGCCCCATAGTTAATTACATCTTAAATGACCTAAATCACTTAAGAAAACTCTCAATATAGATCATGAAATATTATTTTCATGACTTTTATAATGTAGGATCTTTAAGGTAATATGGTAATAGGAAATCCAATAGGTGAGTAGCTCAAGTTTGGAACAGTTATTATAGGAATCCAAAGGAAGAGAAAGTTAGGGGAAAAACATAGTTCCAAGAAGAATCGTGGTAATTTCCCAAATTATACTATTGTTTGGCTTTAATTTGAGGTAATTATTTGATGTTTCATCCCACCAATTTAATAATTTAGGGCTTACATTCACTTGATACTAATCATATGAATAGTCTGGAAGATAGGAGGATTTATGTCATATATAACGACAATCTCTGAATCCCAAGACAAGTTTAGAGCTTATATTGCATGAGGTGCAAAGGCCTAAAATGATAAAGTGATCAAATTAGCTCCAATTAGCTCCAAATAACTTTTATTTTTTTTATGAATAGCTCTTCTATTTGTTTTTAACAGTGAAGAATCTTTTTGTGCTTTTTTTCATTTATATTTTAACAATTTTAATTTTCTTTAATTGTAGGGGTTTAATTACAATTAGTGCCATTATTAATGAGTTAAATAACTTTTACATTTTTTCTAGAGTCCTCTAACCACAGTGAACCTACCAAAATAAGTTTTATAATTTTCTGATCAATATATTAATTATAATAGTTTTTATACTAAAATAGAGGAGATTAACTTAAAAATTAGAGATCTCTGGCAAGAGATGCCCCTTGAACTTGGAAAAAATTAGGGAAGATCCCTAACCACAGAGCCTTTAGGCCCTCTAGACCTCATGTCATGGTTAAATGTTTATGCTAAGTTATGACTCAAATAATGCCTACTATATTTAATTAATTTAAAAATGAAAACAACTCAAATGACTTCAAAATTGTTTCCACATTATTCTTCTATATTCACTAAGCATGAGGGTATTTTTATTTTATTTTTGTAATTTTCTACACAAAGCTATGGATTTTTATAGTTTGGTTGAAATAAATAAAACCATTAAATTTTATTTTTCTATTTAAACCACGCGGCACCATGCAATCATAGGCAACACTGAACTGCCATGTGGCGCGCTCCCATTCAATGCCACCATTTGACTCGGAAGCCACACATACCTCACTTTATACACTGCTCCTCCGTCCAGCGCAATTAGGGTCGTCCATTTAATACACGCGCGATCCAATGTCTCCGCATCATCGTCGCTATCTGGTTCACCCGAGAGCCATCCACTTTCTAACCCTAAGATCTCGAGCTAGACTCAGCCAAATCGCCTTGGGTTTGTTTCTATAAACTCATCTGACCTAGAAGACCTTATCTATACGGCTTATACGATATAAAATACAGTGTACATGCATGGAGAATCAAAATAAGCTCGGGCTAAGGTTAGAGCTCAATACCTTTGTCTGAGAGGGGAGGTCTCAATCAGAAGGGTTCCACACATTCGTTGTGACCTTGCACAGCTCCTGTAAACACCAGTTTGAGATCTCCTTGGGTCTGTACCAGAACTCGATCAGGAGTTGATTCCAGGTCTGAGGGAAGTTTAGGTTGGAGAGGCTCTGTGATGGGGCTTTTATAGGGGATCTTCATTGTTTGGTGAGAAGATGGTGAGGAGAAAATTAATTTGAAGTTTGAAGCAGTAAGGAGGTGTGGTGGTGTTTATCCTGGTTTCGGCTGAAAATTCAGTGAGGAAATTGGCTCTGAACAGTGGGGATTAATGCTTGAGAATAATGGGATTGCACTTAGGGGAGTTCAGCGAAGCTCTGAAAGGATTTTGGTAGGGCTTCGCCAAGGTTCAGTGCATTCTCCCCTTTTAGCCGTGAATTGTGCAATTTATAGACATGGCCAATGGATGGAGCTCAGGGCTTCCTGATAAGTGGAATCAGCTACTTAGGTGGAAGGCTGAAAGGCAACAGTGCCCAATCAGGGTTGGACAACTTGGAAGGGTGGTTTGGGTATGAATTCAAGCGGGGTGGCTCTCGGTTTTGGCTCCTCCGGCGACTAGGCCGGCCGGCCAGACCAGGGGTGGTCAGGTGAGCCAGAGGTCAGACCATTATGGAATTAGATTATATTTGGGTGAGGCTTGGATTCAAATTAGGGTCAATTGGTGGCTCTATTTAGTTTAGGGGAATGTCATGAAGTGTTTTGGATATTAATTTGTGGGAGTTGATTTGGCTATGGGGTTCAATTTGGGACATTTTGAGTATATAGTCAAAATTAGGGCTTTTTGATTTGAGTTGAAATTGAGTTTTGAAATTGGTTCAATTGGACTTGAATTTGGTTTTAATTGGGTTTATGCATGGTGAATTTTAGTTTAGGATTGAAATTGGGGAGGATTGGGGTTTGGATAGACATTGGAGGTGATTTGGGCATCTTGGGCTTCAAGGAGCAATTTGGGGCTTTTGGTCAATTTGAGCCAACTTGGTCAAATTGGGCTAAATGAAGTGGTTTAATTTAATTTTGGGATAATTTGTGATAATTTTGGAAAATTTGGAAATTTTTGGAAGTTTTGGAATTTGAAGGGCGTTTTAGTAATTTTGAGTATTTTGGGAATTTTGGTCAATTTGGAGTTCTTTGGTTAATTTTGATGGTGGAGAAAATTTTGGAATGATTTTTGGAGAGAATTGAGTAATTTGGTCAATTTTGGGTTTTTTGTCAAAATTAGGGTTAACTGAAGGATGCCAACTGATAGTGGTTAGCTTAATAAGAAGTTTTAGTGTAGGTGCAATTAAGTTTTCAATATATGTGCAAATAATTATAATTTAAGCTACCCTTTATCAACGC
Organism: Papilionanthe hookeriana x Papilionanthe teres; assembly: GCA_022702705.1. Classification (NCBI taxonomy): domain Eukaryota; kingdom Viridiplantae; phylum Streptophyta; class Magnoliopsida; order Asparagales; family Orchidaceae; genus Papilionanthe; species Papilionanthe hookeriana x Papilionanthe teres. The sequence goes on along the minus strand of CM040429.1, from coordinate 86,773,787 downwards.
AAGTTTACGTATCGTGCAAGTAATACGGGGCTACTAGTGGAGTCTCAGTTATCGATCCTATAGGGAAGTTGAGATTACAAACCAACTAATTTCTATCGAATATACGTAAATTAAATGGAATCTTACTAAAATTTATCAACTACTACTACTACTACTATTGATTACAAAAATGTAATATAAGAAAGTATCTTTCCCCTTGTTAAGAGAATTAAGTGAATGGATAAATCAAATTAATTTAATTGTATTGTGCCAAATAGGAGCATACCTATTCTTTACCCTTTGGTCCAGGCATTAATAACGTTGACCAATCTTATGTTTGTTTAATGAATCTGCGGCTAGGCTAGGAGGATACCAGCTGTCACATCGGAGCTCCCATGTTCCCCTCACTTGAGGGCTAACATCTACACTTCAACACCCAAATGATAGGACCAAATTGAGGGTTTTAGCCTGTCACTCTAAAATCTCCAATTCTACGCCCGATAAATAATATTTCCCTATTTATTTGCACTCTCCTTTCAAGGACTTTGACCTCCCCAAATCTCGGATGCAATCTTTACTTTTAGTTGCAAACAACAGATTTTAACATTTCAACTGGCCGAATTGATAGTAAATTAAGATCTAAGTTAAATATTATCACAATTTATTTAATTTTATAGGCACATTAATTTTAATTTTCCATTTCACATAATTTCATAACAAGGAGAAAGAAAATAGAACTACTCAGAATGCATGGGAAGAACACAATAACACTTGAATTTCATAGATAAAATAATTCAAAAACACAACTTATCTCGAGTTTCTCCCCCAGCGGACTCCTTGAAATTCTTTTGTCTCTTCCTTTTCGTACAATTCACACTCAATTTTTACACTTAAACTCACTATAAAACTCTACTATAACACTCAATAGACTCTCTAATTACTTCTAGTGGACTCTTTTCGACTCCATAGACTCTCTAATGACTTCTAGTGGACTCTCTTCAACTCCATAGACTCTCTAATGACTACTAGTGGACTCTCTTCGACTCTTTTCTCTCCCTTTTTTGTCTCTATTTATAGATGTAGGAAGTTCTCCAAAGGTTGCCTCAGCTCTTCTTCAAAATGCGTCGTGATTCGATGAATCTGTGAAGAATTAACTGTCTCGCCGTCGGCGGGCTCGATCTTGCCTTCGGCGGGCTTCTAGAAGCAGGGCATTCTTAACTGTCTCGCCGTCGGCGGGCTAGATCTCACCGTCGGCTGGCTTCTATATAATATTGGCCGAATTCTCTGGAAAATCTCGCCGTCGGCGGGATAGTTCAAATTTCTTCCCTTTTTGCCCTTTTTGCTCCAAATTTGTTCCTTTTTGCATTTCTTCAATAATTTTTCATTCCTGCGAAAAAACAAAGGAAATACCTTCCTTTAAAGTGCAATATCAATCATTTTAATGCAAAATCAATACTAAATTATCATTATATTTTTCTTTGATCAAAATCCCCCAAACTTAACTATTACTTGTCCTCAAGTAATCCTTGTACTAAATAAAAGTAATGGTTTCATGTAGTAAAATTTTAATTCAAAAAAAAAAATACTATGAATCTATTTAAATAAGGATTATAGTAAAGTTTGTCAGAAAGATTTTCAAGTGATTAACTTAATTTGATAGACTTAAGACAATCTAGTTATCAAGTGTAAGACTTCTAGTCTTCTATTTATTTCAAGAATTACTATATATTGCAATATTAAATTACTCAGAATATTTAGATGATAGGAAATTCATGAAAATACAATTAGCAAAAGACTAGTTCATATATATATAAGTTTGAAAATGTAATCAAATTTTACCCTTTAGATCGATCCAAGTGAAGCCAATTTTTGATAAGGCATATCCTCAATCTTCTCCTCACTTACTTTTTCTTTTCTTTTGGATTGATTTTCAATCCTAAATATTTTTCTTTCTTTTCAGGAATTGTTTTTCAATCGTTTTTCTTTTTTTCTTTTCTTAAGTGAGGATTATTATATCTGGATAGTCTTTTAATGATTTTGAACTTCACTTTTCTCGCTTTAAATTTGAAATATCTAAAACATTTCTTTGCTCTATATATACCTCATAGTTTTCACGTCATTAAGTTCCACTTCTTTCTTTCTCAACTAAATTTCTAAGATTTTTAATATCTAAAAAATATAGTTTTCTTTACTATAAATAGTTATCTATAATCTTATTCTCTTAAACTAAATATCTTAATTTATCAAATAAATTAATCACTAAATATATTTCTTAAAACTTTCTATAGCACCTAAATAAATGAATTCTAGTTAATTGAATTAAACTCACTACATGAAATCATTTTTATAATAAGTTTTTGAAAAATATTTAATTGAGAATATGCAATAATTGAGTTAGTTTTTCTTCCCTCCCCTAAACTTAATTTTTTCTATCTATTCTTGTAGGGTGAAAGAAAAATACTTTAAATTATCTCATACCTTAGTTCTTCTAGTGTTCCTTTGAAATTTTTGTAGGATCTTCGCCTTTTCTCTTCATTTTACCTGTACTGCTAAATTTCTCTAGGCACATCTATTATTAGAGAATATGTTGGGTAAAGAAATTTTTGAGATACACATACAATACTAATACTATTACTTTTATACTAAACATAGGATTAAACATTACACGATAACCACAGAGTTTCTATTAATCACAATTACATTTATCAACTGAAGAATAAAGAAAGCTCTCACAATTATAACCATAATAACCAACATCCACATCAAAATACACAAAAGTAAACAACCATAATAAAACCACAATACTAAATCAAAACAACTAACATAACACAAACATCCATATAAAACATCACAACACATAATCTAATCAAATGTCAAAATCCCAAACTACATCTTCATCTCCTTGGTTTGGTGGTGGTGGGTTAGGCTGATAACGGGTATATCGAGGGTACTCAGGAAATATCACTTCAAGCTCCCCGCTTCTGTAGAGGCTTTCAGCATCATGATACGAAGCTTCAAAATTAGAGTGCCTCTGCAGATACTCGCTATCATAATCATGTCTCTGCTCCAAACCTCTAATCATTTGATCAATACGATAAAATATTTCTTCAAAGCTCCTTCTCTGTAAAGTAAGTTCATTCATCAGATCATTGAGGGTAGGTGACATCGAAGCAGGAGGATCATAACTGGTAGAGGGTATATCTCTACTAGCGGAAGAGGCAGCACTCCTGGTTCCTGATCTCCATCCCTCATGGGATTCATAAGTCATAATATTTAATTTTGTAATGGGTTTCATAAGGTAAACCCATTCTTCATCATCTCTTGCTTCTACCCAAGATAATTGGCAGATAGCATAAATTAAGCCAGGATGTCCTAATCCTCCTCCTGATTCACTTCTGGCTATGGCTACTATATTTCTATAAATGATGTTACCCACATTGATACTTCTATTGTTATGAATACAAAAATTCAGAACAGCTCTTTCCCTAGAGACTTCACTATGATGGTATGTAGGTAATAAAGTAGAGCACATAAAATAGTGCCAAGCCTTAGATTTTGCATTCATCATAGAAAGAGGGATGTTTACCCGTTCTCGCTGCTTCATTTTCCAAACTCCTTTCCTGTCGGTGAGAAAGGCAATCACCTCTTTGAGCGGGCCTTCCATAGTGCCAAATGTATCATACTCATTGAAATAGGGGTCTTGCACTTCGTAATAAGCATTTATTCTTGCAGCGCTGAATTCCACAAAAATCTTCTAATCTTAATCGGTGCATCTTCAGCCTGCGTCAGATTTGCATAAAATTCTTTGACTACCTCCACTGCAGTTTTGTTCATCTGGTAACAGAAATTCTCCCAGTGTCGTTCTTGAATCATCTTTTCTATTTCTCCTCCCGGATTCTCAAATACTCGGTCCTGAATACAAGTCTTTCCCTTTATGATAGAGTTGTATCTAGACTGCGCTTTTGCACTAATGAACCGAGTTTCGTCAAATTCGATGCGTCTTTTCTGACGTGGACCCATTTTTCGATATAACAAAATTGCGAAAATCTTAACAAAATTCTAAAATAACACTTTAATGGCTTCCTAATACGACGTAGGGTAATCTAATACTCATTTCATGAATTTCTTCCATAGATCTTCTTCACATTTTCAAATTTTCCCAAAAATCCTCAATGTGGAAGAAATTCACGGTGAAAATCAAAATTTTTTGCATAGGAGTAAAGCTCTTACCAAGGGAAATTAAGATCCGGCGTCAAAAAGTGTTGAAATGGCTCCAAATTTAAGATCTAGTAAACCCTAGGTCAGTTTTTCGAAGTTTAGGGAGGTTGGGGATGATGAATAGTGCGGTTGACTGGTCAAAATATAACTTTTTTCATATCCTCACCATCGGCGGCCAAAATCTCGCCGTCGGTGGCTTAGTTCAATTAATTTACAAAAGTTTCTATAAAAAGCCACCATCGGCGGCATCGAGGGCGCCGTCGGCGGGTTAGTTCAAAAATTTTCTTTCAAAATTTTTTACTTAATTTCAAGCCTCTTTAATGTCCGATTAATCTTTTTAAGCATATTTTGACTATGATTAGATGTTAATTAACTCAAATAAACTTACTCAACACAAACAACACACATTTATATATATATATATATATATATATATATATATATATATATATATATATATATATATATATAAAATCCAAGTATTACGATATTCGACCTAATAAGGTATTTTCTCAACCTATAATAATTCAACGTCGTAATCCAAACAACAACACATAAAACGCTGAAACAAAACAAACACATAGTGCAATATCTCCTCTATACAGAGATCAAAATATCTAAAAACAAGTAAACACACATAAACATAAATTCAAAACAAACAAACATAACACATAATAGTGAACGTCCTTTACTCGTCAGTATCAGTACTATACTCCTCTCTAATGTCACCCATGGATTGTGAATGAACAAAGAGATTGTAGAATGGCCTAAAAGGAAATTCTTCAGTAAAATCTTCTTCAATCCAACCTTTCTTCCTCATAAGGCGTATAAAACTCGCTTCCAGGTGTCCAGAGTGATCAAATTGTTCCTTTATCCTCCAATCGATATGATCGAAACGGATACGAGAGGTTATTGATTGACATTCTCCAATTTTCTATCTACTCCGACGAGTCTTCATAATATCATGTTAGTTTTATTAGTCCGGGGCCTCGGGGTTGAAATACTTCGTGATGATCTCTCCTCGACTTCTTCGGTATTATTTATCATTATCCGATGTAGGAAACATATTACTAGGATCTAAAGGTTTCCAGGGTAGAAGTACCTTTTCCTAGGCTTCATATGAAACTTGGAATTGACTGCATAGTGCGAAGATTGTAGAAGGATGTTCAAGCCCATGAATTGTTTGATTAACAATCAGACCTAAAGTAGACTTCACAATTATCGAACCAACATCAATAGGCAGCCCCATTTGAATGCAGTAATTCAGAATAGCACCTTCAAGAGTAACTTTACTAATTTGCATAGTTGATAGCAACTTTGAAGAAATGAAGAAGTGCCAGTGCTTAGAAACGGGATTTAGAAGTGATGCAGAAATGTTTACATACCTGTGTTCTCTCATTTCCCAATCTTCTGGCTCATCAGTCAAGTATCGATAAATTTCATTCATATTATTCCTCGTTGGGACAAAATTGGAATAATGACAAACGGGTGTATTTTTGATTGAAAATAACTCGTTCATCCTAGAAGGAGTAAAGGTTACCCATCTTCCTCGCACATAGACGATTTCCTGGTTGATTCCATGTATGTTAGCGTAGAATTCTTTGACCACTGGAACGACTATTGCAGAGGTGGTGTAGCATAATACTTCCCAATGTCGTCGAATAATCATTTCTTCAATCGACATCATAGAATTCTCCAAACCTCTATTTACGAATCCTCGCTCTTTGATTAATCGCTTTTTCATCATTACCTTGTTAAAGATTCGTTGAGCCTCGCAACTGATGAATTTTCTTCTATTTTAGACTCGAGATCTTGGTATTTCAGGACTATTGTACGCCATAATTTTCAGTTTAAGTGGAATGGGTTTTTGTTTATGGAAGATAGAGTACTTAGAATTCGGATTATAGGAGTTTTAAAGGAGTTATACCTTTAAAAACCACTAAAAACTGTCAAACTACCCCATTATCACATTTTTTAACTATCTCGCCATCGGCGGGACTCTATAACTACCCAAACCAATTCTTATTGGGTAATCTCACCGTCGGCGGGCTCGATCTCGCCGTCGGCGGCCAAGGAAAAATTTGTCTTGTTTCGCTCTGGTTCGAATGTTTTCTAATTTTTTCGCACGTTCTCTATTTGTTATGACTATGGGTTATTATACGAGTAAAATAAGTTATATAAAAAAAATTTAACAAAAGCAAGCAAAAACATAAAAATAAAGATAACTATGGGTTGCCTCCCATAAAGCGCTTGGTTTAACGTCGTCAGCCCGACCTATTTAAGGTGTTAATTAGGTTGACTGAGCATTAATACATCTTTATAATTTGGTCTCTTACCCTCATAATATGGTTTTAATCTGTGTCCATTTACTTTAAATATATTCCCAGTCTTTGGAAATTCAATTTCAATAACTCCATATGTATATACTTGAGTCATAATGAAAGGTCCTAACCATCGAGATTTTAATTTTCCAGGAAATAATTTTAACCTTGTGTTATATAACAAAACTTATTGTCCTGGTTCGAAACTTTTCTTGTTAATCTTTCGATCATGCCATAATTTTATTTTCTCTTTATAAATTCTATCATAATTATAAGATTCATTTCTCAATTCATCCAATTCATTCATTTGCAATAATCTCTTCTCACTAGCGTCTTTCAAATTATAATTAAATTCTTTAATCGCTCAATACGCTTTATGTTCTAATTGAACTGGTAAGTGGCACGTTTTTCCAAAAATTAGTCTGTAAGGAGTCATTCCAATCAGAGTTTTATAAGCAGTCCTGTAAGCCTATAATGTGGTATCTAATCTTATAGACCAATCTAATCTATTAGGGTTTACAATCTTTTCCAATATTCGTTTAATGTCTCGATTAGAAACTTAAGCTAAACCACTGGTTTGAGGATGATAAGCAGTTGAAATTCTATGAATAATATTAAATTTTTCTGCCAATCTCTGAATATATTTATTCCTAAAATGAGATCCTCCATCAGTGATAATTACGCTAGGCATTCCATATCTAGAGAAAATATTTTTCATTAAAAATTTTGAAACACTTTTAGCATCACAACGAGGTAAAGCTTATGTTTCAATCCATTTAGAAACATAATCAACTGCAACTAATATGTATAAGTTTCCGAATGAAGGAGAAAAATGTCCCATAAAGTCAAAGATTTCAACTTCTAACATAAAATTTAAAGGCATTTCATTTCTTTTAGGTATATTGTCTAATCTTTGACATCTATCGCAAGTTTTGATATATCTGTAAACATCTCTAAAAAGTGTAGGCCAATAGAATCTTGCCTGTAAAATTTTACGTGCGGTTTTATCAGTCCCAAAATGTCCTCCAAATTCAGAATCTTGACATTTCTGAATAATTAGTTCAGTCCCTTCATAAGGCACACATCTCCTGATAATAAGGTCCTTACATTGTTTGTATAAATATGGTTCATCCCAAAAATATTCTTTTGCATCATGAATGAACTTTTTCTGTTGTTGCAAAGTTAACATAGGTGGTAAAATATCACTTACAATATAATTTACTATATCAGCATACCATGGTATTTTCCACTTATTTATATTATAAAGTTGTTCATCAGGAAAATTGTCTGTAATTTCATTATCAATGTCAGATAATTCATTATATTCTAGTCTTGACAAATGATTTGCAAATTGATTATCAGTTCCTTTTTTGTTAATGATTTCAAAATCAAATTCTTGCATTAATAATATCCATCTAATTAATCTTGGTTTGGAATCTTTCTTTTGCATTAAATATTTAATAGCAGAGTGATCAGTATGCCCAATACATTTAGTTTAATTAGATAAGATCTAAATTTATCAAAAGCATATACAATTGCTAATAGGTCTTTTTCTGTAACTGTATAATTGATTTCAGCATTATTAAGAGTTGTACTAGCATAGTGTATAACTTTGAAAATTTTATCATATCCTTGTCCAAGAACTACTCCTATAGCATAATCACTAGCATCACACATAAGTTCAAATGGTTTCTCCCAATCAAGGGAAACTATTATAGGTGCTGTGATTAATTTATCTTTTATTAATTCAAAAGCATTTAAACATTTTATTGTGAATTCAAATTTCTTGTCCTTTTCTAAAAGTTGGCATAGAGGTTTAGTAATTTTTGAAAAATCTTTTATGTAACGTCTGTAAAATCCAGCATGTCCAAGAAAACTTCTTACCCCTCTCATTGTAGTTACAGGTAGTAATTTAGCTATAACTTGAATTTTTATAGGGTCTACTTCCATGCCATTTTCTGAAATTTTATGTCCTAATACAATTCCTCCTGCAACCATAAATTGACATTTCTCCCAATTTAGAACTAAGTTAGATTTCTCTCATACCTCTAATACGTTTTTAAGATGATTCAAGCATGCATCGAATGATGTTCCAAATACAGAGAAATCATCCATAAATACTTCCATTCCATCATCAATTAATTTACTGAATATGGATATCATACATTTTTAAAATGTTGCAGGTGCATTACATAATCCAAAAGGCATTCTATGAAAAGCAAAAGTTCCATAAGGACTAGTGAATGTAGTTTTCTCTTAATCTTCAAGAGCAATAGGAATTTGATGATAACCAATATATCCATCTAAAAAACAAAAATATTTATGTCCGACTAATCTATTTAACATTTGGTCTAGAAATGGTAATGGGAAGTGATCTTTCCTGGTGGCTGCATTTAATTTTCTATAGTCGATACATATACACCAACCGGTGACTTGTCTTATAGGTATTAAATCATTATTTTCATTAGCATTTACGATCACTCCTCCTTTCTTAGGAACACGGTGAATTGGGCTTACCAAGCTTTGTCCGAAATAGGATATATAATACCATTATCTAACCATTTTAATATTTCTTTCTTGACTACATCTTTCATTATTGGGTTTAATCTCTTTTGAGGATCTACTCTTGGCTTATGTTCATTATCTAAAATAATTACGTGCATACGGATTAAAGGACTAATTCCTTTAATATCTGTTAAAGTCCGACCAAAAGTTTTCTTATATTTTTTTATTGTGTCCAAAAGTTTTTGTTTTTGTGATTCATTTAATTATGTCGATATAATAACTGGTAAAGTTGAAGAGTTACCTAAATAAGCATATTTCAAATGGTTAGGTAAAATTTTTAATTCAAGTTCAGGAGGTTTAATAATTGACGGAACTATATTCTTTTCAATGTTTTACGTATTATCCAACAATTCAAATTTTTCTTGTATATATTCTAATTCTTCATTATCGATTCTTCAATTAATTCTATATTTTCTTTTTCTAATTTTTCTTCAAAATATTCTTTAAAATGTTCATTTTGCAAATGTTCGAAGTATTTCCATTCGAAAACATTCATCATCTTTTTCTAAAGCGGGATATTTCATTGATTTAGCAATATTAAAAGTTACTTTTTGATCGTTTACTCTCATAGTTAATTCTCCTTTTTGAACATCGATCATAGCTTTTCCGGTAGCTAAAAAGGGTCTTCCTAATATTATGGGTATTTCTTTATCTTCTTCGATATCTAAAACAATAAAATCTACGGGAAGATAATATTTATCCACTTTTACTAACACGTCTTCGATAACTCCCTTAGGATAAATAGCTCGAACAATCTGCTAGCCGAAGGAGTTCTTGAAGTAGGTGAAATTTCTCCCGATTCTAGTCTTTTAAAAATTGATAGAGGCATAAGATTAATGCTGGCTCCTAAATCACATAAAGCTTTCCCATAAAACTTTTCACCAATAGCGCAAGGTATAGTGAAACTACCAGGATCCTTAAGTTTTTTAGGAAGTTTTTTCTAAATAATTGCACTACACTCCTCGCTAAGTGCAACAGTTTCATTATCTGTGAATTTTTTTATTTAAAATATCTTTCATAAATTTTACATAATTGGGCATTTGTTCTAATGCTTCTACAAACGGAATATTTATTGTTAATTTTTTCAAAATTTCAAGAAATTTTGCAAATTGCTTATCTTTTTTTATGTTGTTTTAGTCGTTGAGGAAATGGTGGTGGTGGTTTTTCTACAGAAATTTTCATAGGTATTAATGGATATTTTAAATTTTTATCTGGCTGAATCTTTTCTTTTTCGATTTCCAATTCCTCATTTTGATTTTCTGTTTCCTTCTGAATTTTAGTTTCTAACTTTTTTCCACTTTGCAACTGTATAGCTTTTATCTGTTCATTTCCTTGGTCTTTAGGATTAATTTCCACATTACTTGGAAAAGTTCCTTGAGTTCTGTTACTAAGCGCAGTAGCTATATGCCCAAGTTGAGTTTCAATATTTTTAGTAGTAGTTCCTTGAATTTGTAATTGATTTCCTTGATTCTGTAACTATTGACCCATATTTATTATTACTTCTTCCATAGATAACTTTGTTTCCTTATATTGAAAATTATTATTAAATCCAGGTGGATAAGAAGTTTTATAATTAGGATTTCCTTGATTAGATGAATTTCCTATTAGGTTTGAATTGTTTGCTCATTGTTGATTAGTAGAATTATTATTCCAATTAAAGTTAGGATGATTCTTCCAATCAGGATTATAATAATTTGAATATGGGTTATTGGGTCTACTATTAATAGCATTTAAAGTTTCATAAGCAGGTTGAACATCAACAAATTACCTAGATGAATTCTCCTCCACTATCGTAGGAGAATAATTCATTCCATAGTTATCTAATTTCTTAGATATAGCAGCAATCTGAGAAGCTAATATAGATATTGCATCAGAATCATGGATACCAGCTATTTTCTTTGGATTTAGTCTTTCAGCGGGTCATTGAAAATTGTTGGTAGCCATTTCTTCAATTAATGAATAAGCCTCATCAAATGGTTTAGACATTAAAGAACCTCACGTGACGGCATCAATAATAGATCTAAGAGATCCTACTAATCCATTATAGAAAGTTTAAATAATTAACTCAATACGGTAACGCATGGTGTGGGCATTTCCTAAGAAGATCTTTAAATCTCTCCGAAGCTTCATATATTGATTCCCAATCAACTGAGTAAAAGATGTTATATCATTTCTAAGTTTAGCGACTTTTTGATGGAGGAAAATATTTGGATAGAAATTTTTGTGATAGTTCTCCCCGAGTTTTAATAGATCCGAGTGCTAACGAATTTAACCACATCTTAGCCTTATCCCTTAACGAAAAAGGAAAAAGTCTAAGTTTAACAACATCGTTAGATACCCCATCATATTTAAATGTGGCACATAGTTCTAAAAAACTGGCAAGATGTAAGTTAGGATCTTCATTTGGTGAACCACTAAATTGATTATTTTGTACCATCTGGATAATTGCGGGTTTAAGCTCGAATGAATTAGCCGCTACATCGGGATTTTGGATGGTTAAGTGAATTTCATCTAATTTAGGGTTAGCGTAGTCTCTTAAAGATCTAGGTTGATTTTCATTTACTAGATTATTTGCCATTTGATTTATGTTTATAATTTCTTTTTTCTGTTTTCTAATCCTTCTTATAGTGCGTTCTAATTCCGAATCGTATGGTATTAGATTTTCAGGTCCAAATTTACGCATACATAATCGAAACTACAAAAAAATGGTCTGTTACTCTAGTAATAATTATTTTACTTCCCGACAACGGCGCCAAAAACTTGACAGTGGTTAGCTTAATAAGAAGTTTTAGTGTAGGTGCAATTAATTTTTCAATATATGCACAAATAATTATAATTTAAGCTACCCTTTATCATCGCAAGTATACGTATCGTGCAAGTAATACATGGCTCTAGTGAAGTCCTGGTTATCGATCCCACAGGAAAGTTGAGATTACGAACCAACTAATTTCTATCGAATATATGTAAATTAAATGGAATCTTACTAAAATTTATCAATTACTACTACTACTACTATTGATTATGAAAATGTAATATAAGAAAGTATCTTTCCGCTTGTTAAGAGAATTAAGTGAATGGATAAATCAAATTAATTTAATTGTATTGTGCCAAATATGAGCATACCTATTCTTTACCCTTTGGTCCAGGCATAAAGAACATTCACTAATCCTATGTTTGTTTCTTCGAATGCGCGGCTAGGTCGGGAGGATACCGATTGTCACTTCGAAGCTCCCACGTTCTCCTCAATTGAGGGCTAACATCTACACTTCAGCACCCAAATGATAGGACCAAATTAAGGATTTTAGCCTGTCACTCTAAAATCTCCAATTCTACGCCCGATAAATAATATTTCCCTATTTATTTGCACCCTCCTTTCAAGGACTTTGACCTCCCCAAATCTCGGATGTAATCTTTACTTTTAGTTGCAAACAAAAATTTTTAACATTTCATTTGGCCAAATTGACAGTAAATTAAGATCTAAGTTAAAGATTATCACAATTTATTTAATTTTATAGGCACATTAATTTTAATTTTCCATTTCACATAATTTCATAACAAGGAGAAAGAAAATAGAACTACTCAGAATGCATGGGAAGAACACGATAACACTTGAATTTCATACATAAAATAATACAAAAACATAACTTATCTCGAGTTTCTCCCCAGCGAGACTCCTTGAAGTTCCTTTGTCTCTTCCTTTTCGTACAATTCACACTCAATTTTTACACTTAAAAACTCTAAACTCACTATAAAACTCTACTATAACACTCAATAGACTCTCTAATTACTTCTAGTGGACTCTCTTCGAATCCATAGACTCTCTAATGACTTCTAGTGGACTCTCTTCGACTTCATAGACTCTCTAATGACTTCTAGTGGACTCTCTTCGACTCTTTTCTCTCCTTTTTTGTCTCTATTTATAGATCTAGGAAGTTCTCCAAAGGTTGCCTCGACTCCTCTTCAAAATGCATCCTGATTCGATGAATCTGTAAAGAATTAATTGTCTTGTCGTCGGCGAGCTTGATCTCGCCGTCGGTGGGCTTCTAGAAGCAGGGCATTTTTAAATGTCTCGCAGTCGGTGGGCTCGATCTCGCCGTCAGCGGGCATCTATATAATATTGGCTGAATTCTCTGGATAATCTCACCGTCGGCGGGCTATTCCTCGCCGTCGACGGGATAGTTCAAATTTCTTCCCTTTTTGCCCTTTTTGCTCCAAATTTATTCCTTTTTGCATTTCTTCAATAATTTTTTGTTCCTGCAACAAAACAAATGAAATACTTTCCTTTAAAGTGCAATATCAGTCATTTTAATGCAAAATCAATACTAAATTATCATTATATTTTTCTTTGATCACCAACCTTCTTAGGCCATGAACTAGGGGAATTCACCTTTTGGATCCTCCAAGTGTTGGTTCAAGCCAAACCCTAGAATGGGGCTAAGAGCTTGGGGAACCACCCACATGAGTTTCCAAAGAGTATGGGGTCAAAGGTAGACATGTTCAACTTAGGGTTTGAGGTAGTGAGTGTAAGTGTAGAGTTTAGGTATGTGTGTGTGAGAGCCTGACCCAGACCAGACCACCCAGGATGATTCCTAAGGTTTGACCATCCTATAGGGAACTCCCCTTGAGCTTCCTTATTCTTGGTCTCATCCTCCTAAGTGATTAAAGGTTAGACTTTAAGCATTTGAAAATCCAAGTGAAGCACAAAAGTGTTTTGAATTTCTATGGGGTAAGGGTTCCATTGCTAGTATTCTAAGATAGTCACCAGGAAAGTCCTATGGCTAGATCCTAGGCTGTCTAAAGAAAGACCAGACCTCAACAAAAGTGAGGTCACAAATAGACCCCCAATAGGTGTGGTGTGCAAGACAAGCACACCACATGTATTTGTGTTGACCGACGAGATCAACAAAAACCAACACAACTGTTTGAGTCAGCACACTCAAAACGTTACGTAGAATTCAATGAGAAAGTGTCTGCTGGGGATTATCTGGTAGAAACCTTCAAATCTTGGGAAATCTTGTTAGGGAAAGAAGGTTGAACAACTTCATCATAGAGCTATGAATTTAAAGCTTCCACATTCTGAAGGGGATCTGATCGGATTCAATTTGATTTCAAATTTGATTTGAAATTGGAATTTGATTTTAGAAATGGATTTTGGATTTTAATTTGAAATTTGATTTTGAATTTTGATTTAAAATTTTAATTATGGATTTGTGGGAATTTGAGTTTGTGGAATTTTGAGTTTGTGAAATTTCGAATTTGATTTTTAGAATTTAATTTTGTGGGAATCTGCGAGTTTAATTGAGTGTGGAGGGGAGAGTCGAAGATCAGGTACCGACCTCGACAGATGGGAGTCAGAATTTATGTACTGCTCCTGAAGGATGAGAACTGAAATTTCGGTACTAGCCTCAAGAATGAGAATCGAAATTTTTGTACCGATCTCAAAAGATGGGAATAAGAAATTAGGTACTGAACCCAAAGGATGAGAACTGAAATTTCGGTACCAGCCTTGGGTATGAGAATCAGAATTTCAGCACCAATCTCGAAAGATGGGAATCAAAATTTAGGTACTGACCCCGAAGGATGAGAACTGAAATTTCAGTACTAGTCTCTGGAATGAGAATCAAAATTTCGGTACTGATCTCAGAAAATGGGAATAAAAATTTAGGTACTAACCCTGAAGGATGAGAACTAGAATTTCAGTACTTGTCTAGGGAATGAGAATCAGAATTTCAGTACCGATCTCCGAATTTCGTGGATATGGAAAATTTCTCGAACAGGATTTGAGAATTTTAAGGAATCAGAAGACCTTGCACCGATCCTGAAATTTCATGGATGGCGAAAAATTTCTCGGAAAGGAAGCAGAAATTTAAGCAATTTGAAGGAATCAGACGACCTTGTTCCAACCCTGGAATTTCCTGGAGGACGGAAAATTTCTCGGAAAGGATGCAGAAATTTAGGGAATTTAAAGGAATCGGACGACCATGCTTCGACCCTAAAATTTCATGGATGGTGGAAAATTTCTCAGAAAAGATGCAGAAATTTAGGGAGCTTGAAAGAATCAGACGACCAAGCTCCGACCCTAGAATTTCATGGATGGCGGAAAATTTCTTGGAAAGGAAGCGTAAGTTTAGGGAATTTGAAGAAATCGATCAACTATGCTCTGGCCCTGAAATTTCATGGATTGTGGAAAATTTCTCAAAAAGGAAGCAAAAGTTTAGGGATTTTGAAGGAATCAGACAATTATGCTCCGACCTTGGAATTTTATAGATGGCAAAAAAATTCTCGGAAAGAAAACGAAAATTTAGGGAATTTGAAGGAATCAGACAAATATGCTTCGACCTTGGAATTTCATGGATGGTAGAAAATTTCTCCAAAAGGAAGCGGAAATGTAGGAAATTTCAGAGCATTTGTGGCATTGCAGAGTATTTGCGGAATTTTTATCAAAATTTACTGGAGTATTTGTGGAAACTTATAGAGATTGTGGAGATGCGTGGAGAAATTGTGGGAATTTTTTAGACTTATGACAAAATGTCATGACTTCGTGGAATTTCATCGAAAATTATAGAAAGATTGCATTTGCAGGAAGATTGAGGAACGAGCGAGGAACTCAGATTCATAGGAGAATTTGTTTCTCTTTTTTTAATTATTTTGTTTTTTTCTGTCATTAAGAGAATTTTCAATTTTAATTTTTATTTTCTTTTTTTTTGTTTTCAATTTCTTATTTATCTTTCAACTTCTTTTTTATTTTCTAATTATTTTCTTTTGTTTTTTTTTGTTTTTTATAATTTGGGACAACCGCATGGTTCTGCAGCATTTCATCCATAGCGCAATTAGAAGTACAAACTGCAATAGAAGAAACTAGCTCTTTGTTGATCTTGATTTGAAAATGTATTACAACTGATATCATGTGATGCAAGGCATCCAAAAATTTCTGTAGTACATCTGAACAAAAATCGAAATATCATGTCATATGTCGTATGTAGGTATAAAAGTAGCAAATGTCTGTCCTCTGAGGTCACCCTGTGAACGAGCTAATCTCCTAAGTTGCGCTCCGAGACAAAAAGTCCCATCACGTATGCTTAGAGGTACAACTATGTCACAACTCCAACTGCTGAAGACACACCAAGTATTGGTCCGACTCATATCCATATGGCTCCTTGTCTTCATTCATTTCATGGAAGGTAACCGAAACTCTGTGACATGCCACTCATGGTATGCAGTGCTTTGACAGGTCTGCTTCATTTATTTTTAATATCAAACCTGATCCGACTGGCAGCGGGATCTCGACGGAACCTCTGAATTCTCCAGGCCCAACAATTTGAATTTCACTTCCAAACAAAATCTTGCTCTCACTCATGAATGTGACCGTGCAAAAAGGTCTAACAAAGTCATGGTGAGTAATATGAGGAGGAATGCAGTCTCCCTCGTCATATATATTGATTATGCAACTATTTGGAATGCAGTCCGCTGGCAGTATGTGCCACGATACCATTCTTTTGACCATTTTCTTTATTTTGGATGGCATCAGACCCACTTCATCATTTTGTAAGATTCCCGGGGGATTTCCTTGTCAATCATTTGCAAAGTTATAACAGCTACCACATTCGATCATGATTCTCCCCTTTCCTCTTTTCCACTTTGTTGGCTCTAAATACGTCTTCTCTCTTAAGTGGCCAGCTCTGCCCAAGTCTCGGAGGGTGAAAACACAATCCGGGATCTTACATTCATCACTTCTTGAGAATACACCAGTGTATAGCTCGAGGCCTCCCAAGATTATTGACGAATCTTCCTTGAATTTCTTCGTAATGCTCAAGTTCTTTCTTTCTAACACGGCGTATATTTGTCATTGTGTAATCTAAAATTCCTTTCTGTTGTCGTGGATGAACATATTCCGGTATGTATGGCTCTACCTCCGCGTGCTCTCTGCTCAGGCAGCTGCATAGGCCTCGAATGTCCCATACTCCTCCAAATGTAAGACATTGTAGTCCGAACATTCTAAAAATGCCCCCTAGCTGACGGCTGTCTGGGTAAACCCGAGCTGTAAATTGGAGACCCAGTGAAAATCTCCTCAATCAGATCCCATGTCGACACAGGCTTCTCAGTAAGCTCTGGCTCTGTCTCTGCGGCGGGCTAGCTTCTGTCTCTTTAATTTATGGATCATAAAAATCCTCCAGAATCAGAGGAAGCTTCGCAGCTACTTTTTGGGCTTGTCTTCTTTCTATCTTGTCCAACTGACGATGCTTGCAAAAGTTAGCATTTCTTCTCTTTGTAAGCCTTAGCTGCGTGTTTGGGGCTCTCTCTGCAGCGGCAGTGACTAGCTCTCCCTTCGGTGTGGTGATCATCGACTGGACTCGTTTTTTTTTTGCTATACGAAGGTGTGAGTCAGTAAAAGCCTCGTGGCTCCTTGCCTCGATGTTTCTCCTTCATCTCGGTGACTGATTCTGACCAAAGATTGCAGGCCTTCAGTTTCCCTGTGGCTGACTAAGTTCATTGGGGGGCCCTCATAATCCACATTGACTTTGGCAAAATATAGTTCGAAATAAATTACTCCTTCGTGCATTCTCTTCTCTGAGCGCTAGGTGTAAGCCGTCTTTAAATGCAAAAATCAGCTTTCTTCTCGACATTATCTTCTTAAAACAGGGGAAACGTCAGTGAGGCAGTACTTTACACGAACAAGAACAATAACAAATTTAGTATGATTTAATGGATTTTAATTTTTTTAGATGTCATTATCTTATTTAATATAACTTTACAAAATTTGGAATTAAAAAGACTTCAATTGTGAGAGCGTTTTATTTCATGAAAATTTATTTTATTCTACTTGATTTTGATTACAAAATTTCTTTAATTTGGGATCCAGTCACAGACCCTGGCCATACAGCTATATCGGAATGGATGCCCTTCTTCAGATTTGTCACATCACGTATTACTTTTTTAGAAATTTTCCTTTTATTGGCAACATGGACCTCTCTCCTTAATACGCTTCGCCGGAGTAAACTTTCTCCACCACAAGTGGTCTCTCTAGGATTGGTTCGAAATTTCCACCTCTTATGCGATGTGCTAGGATAGACCTTTTGAGAACGAGGACAAGGTCACCGACTCTAAAAGACCTCGGGCGAACCATTTTGCGTGGGCTTGAATCATCTTTGCTTGATAGAGCTCTAAGTGATACTGCACGAGCATATAAGTTATGAAGTGAGGATTTTAGGGTGAGAAGCAAACTAAATATATTTGATAGTTGAATGATAGATTTTAGTCATACCCGTTGTTGAATAATTAGACATGCAAATATAAGAAAATATGATTATTAATAGAAATCACAATACTAGCTCATTAATTTAAACTGATGATTATAAAACTTGATGCGGCGGACTTTATTTGATATAAGCAAATTTGATTATTAATAGAAATTAGTACATAAATTAAATTAGAAATATACTTATAGTCATATTCCCCGGCAACGACACAAAAAACTTGATGTGGCGGACTTTATATGCAAGAATTTATGAACTCAAATTTATATATTTATGATGATTTTGTTAAGTCCAAGCATTCAATGCAAGTATACGTATCGTATCAAGTAATACAGAGCTCTAATGGAGTCCTGGTTATCGATCCCACATGGAAGTTTGAAGTATAAGAAAGCGTTCACAATAGCACTAAAATATGATACTTAATTTACAATTAAAGTTTACTAATTACTACTACTATGCAGAAAAGAGTAACAATTAACTAACTACAATTACTTATAACAACTTTAAAAACAGAATTAACTACATACACATTAGACTAAGTATTTGAAAGGTTTTCGATATATGAGAAAAGTATCTTTCCTCTTGCAATGAGAATAAGATGTGTGGATTGATATGGAACAGATATTTATGTTATTATGCCAAATAGAAGCATAAATGATTATTTACCCTTAATAGAGTATCCCCTCTTCTAAGAAAGAAAAGAACATTGACACAACCTAAGTTTAGTCACTAAATTTAAGGCTAGGCTGGGAGGATACTGGCTCTCACTTCGGAGCTCCCACTCACCCTACACCCGAAGGCTGACCTTTGATATTAGTTACTAATCTTAGAACCAATTTGGGGATTTCAGCCTGTCACCCTGAAATCTCCACATTGAAGTCCATCAAAACACAATTCCCTATTTATTTGCACTCAATTTCCATGAACTACACAATTCATCCATAGAAGTTAAGTGGATCTTCTATTATTGTTATGGACATTATATCCTTTCAAACTTAATGTTCACTAGCATATTTTAACATTTCAATTGGCCAAATCGAAAAGTAAATTAAGTTTGAAATGAAAAACCATCACAATTTCTTCATTACATTAAAAGCACATCAAATCCATATCAATCCATCATCACATCTCTATGCAAGAAGAAAGAAAAGGGAGACTACTCAGAATTCATGGAGAAGGTACAATAAAACATTTATTTTATATATAAAAGAAAAGTCATACAAAGAACAAAAGAAAATACAACTTATCTCTTTCTCTTCCCTAATGCAATTCCCTTGAAGTTTCTTTGAATCCTCTTCTCACTTCTTTACAACACTTGATTCTCTCTTTAGAATGGAAAGGAAGAAACAATCTCTCACTTTACCCCTTCTCCCTCACTCCTTAGAGAAGAATTCCTTTCAAATCCTCACTCTATACACGCTTCTCCTAAACCCTAACACTTAACACTTACTAAAACTACTCTAGAACCACTGAAGAAGCACACCATTTTTGTCCAAAAACAGTTACTTATAAAATAAGGACAAAATCCCAAGAGTTTCTATAGGCATCCCTTCAAAAAGTCTCCAAAACTCTTCAAATTTGAATTCGACCGACTTCGGGCACCGGCGGCGCTAGGTAGGGCGCCGACGGCGCTCTATCGTGCTAACAAATGCTGAAGTCTCTGGATTTGGGCGTCGGCGGCGCAAGAACACCTTTTCCACCATTTTGCTTCTTTTTTCTCCTTTTTGCTCTAGATTCGTTCCTTTTTGCTTCTTTTCACTCCAATCACCTAAAATCATCATATCTGCAACAAATCATGAAAAATACCTTTTTTTAAAGTGCAATATCACCAAAAATGGGTAAAATTTTATAGCAAAAACCGTATATATTTTTGGTGCATCAGAATCAACCAAACTTTAACTATTACTTGTCCTCAAGTAATCATTTTACTACATAAAATATAACTCTAAGCAATGTACTTTTCAATTGTAAGACACTAAAATTTTTCATTCAAAAGAATATATTGGTTAGATTTTCAGAAAGAAAATTAGCAACTCAGGTCAACACTAGAGGTGTAAGAATATTCAGCAATCAAGTCTAAGAGTTCTAGTCTTCTATTTATTTCAAGATGAACCATAATTTGTCACATTAAGAGTGCCTTAAAAGACAATGTGAAAAAGGAGTTCATGAAAACTTCATTAGAATGTAGCCCAGTACTTAAAACATAAATTCAGAAATGAAATCAAGCTCTCCCTTTAGGGTGATTCAAGTGAAGCCAATTTTTGATTAGGCATCTCCTCAAGCTTCTCCTCATAAACATTTTTCTTTCTTTTTCTTTTCTACATTTTTTTTCTTTCCTTTTAGGGATTGTTTTTCAATCCTTCTTTTCTTTTCTTTTTTTTTAAAGAGAATTACTATATTTGGATAGCCCTTTAATAATTTTGAACTTCACTCTCGTCTTTCTAAAGTTCAAACCTGAAACATCTCCTTATTTTATATTTAAGTATAAGATTTATTATTCATCATAAAGTTACAATCTCTTCTTAACACACAATACTTTAAGTTCCTTAACATTTCAAAAATACAGTTTTCTTTACTTTAAATAGTTAACTATAATCAAATCCTTTCATACCAAATATCTTACTTCTATAAAATCAGCTTTTATCACTAAAAATTTTCATCATATCCTTCCATAATATTCAACTGAAATGAAAAGTTTTAGTTATCTTACAATGAGGTTCAACTGCCAGAAGTTATGCTAATAATTTTTTAAAATATAATAATTGAGAACAAATAAAAGTTAGTATTTCTCTACCCTCCCCCAAACTTAAATTTTTTAGTAAATTTAAAACAGTTGAGAGTAGAAGAAAACTAACTTTTCTGTGCTGGGATCTTGAAATCTTCAACAGCTATCTGGTATTAGTCAAAATTTACAACTAGCAGGCATGAAACAATTAGTAGCAGTGATTTAACAATTTTTAAATATTTGCATGGGTAAGGAGAAATTAACATTAAACATCTAAACATTCAACATAACACTACAATACTAAACTAACAATCACAATACTACATAGTCCAGCTAATATTTTTTAATGTTTAAGTACAACATAACAATACACCAACAGAGTTACACAACACATGAAAAGTAAATATCTACTACATCACATCAGTACAACACAACACAATAAGAACAACAGAAATAAAAACAAACAAACTACCTGTCTCCATCACTAGAATCAGTAGGGTCATCAACAAGGTCATCAGCAGAGTCCTCAGCAGGGTCAGGTCTATATGGTGTATAGCTGGGGCAAGTAGGAAATATCACATCAGACTCCCCCTCATAATTCTGACCTGAGCATCATAATAAGCAATATCGAACTCAACTCTCCTATGTAGATAATCTTCATTCACATCACTCCTCGCCTCAAATACATCCATCCAACCATGGAGTCTATCTACACTAGCACTTTGTAGTCTCAGCTGCTCCATAATATCAGATAAGGTAGGCGGCTCAGATGTTGATGGAACATCATAACTCGTAGTAGGAATATCATTACTCCTACGCTCAGCTTTGGCTCCTACACGAGACTCATAAGTACGAATAATATTCTTTGTAATTGGTCTCAGAGGTATAGCCACTTCTTTAGAACTACTGAACTCCACTCCAGACTAAACACATAGGGCATGAACTAAAGCAGGATGTCCTAATCCTCCAGTGGTCTCGTCTCTAGCAATCATCTGAATGTTCTTGTAAATAATAGTTCCAATATCAATCTTTTTCATCTTCTGAATACAGTAGTTCAGAATCGCTCTATCTCTTGTAACTTCGCTGTGGTGATAAGATGTTAATAGTCTCGTAGAAATGAAATAATGCCAAAATTTTGAAGCAACATTCAACGTGAAGGAGGGGAAATTAATCAACTATTTTTTACTTACTTTCCATTCTCCTCGCCCGTCAATCAGAAAAGCAATAACTTCTCTCATATTCTCCCTTCGAGTGTCAAAGTTTTCGTATTCACAAACGAATGTTTCCCGAGTCTGGTAGAAGGCATTGATACGTTGAGGAGTAAACTCAACCATTTTTCCTCTAAGTAGCACATTCTCAGTCTCAGTCCAGGGTAACAACTCCCATAACAGCATTCGCAGTGAAATAACAAAATCTCTCCTAGTTTCGCTCTGCAATTAACTGTTCTACAGATCCTCCAGGACTATCAAAAGCTTGATCCTGGATACACTTCTTGTTGTAGAGGTAAGAGTTATAGTGAAATTGGGCTTTGATATTAACAAATTTCTCCTCATCAAAATCCAATTTCCTCTTCCCTTTACTCAACCTTAGAGCTATGTGAATTTCTAAAATTTGCAAGAAAATTCCAATAAATCCCAAATTCAAAATGTAATAAACTCCAAACACTATTCTAAACAAGTAAGAGCAAATTTCATCATGGAAATATCAAAATCTCTTTAAAATTCCAAATAATTTCACCATAAGCAATGTGAGAGATTTTCATGATGAAAATCCAAAATTTTAACTTAAAGTGAAGCTCTTACCAAGAGAAGTGTAGATCCGACCTTAAAAAGCTTTGAAATCACCTTGAATCCAAGTTTTAGCAAGCCTTAGATCTTCAAAATCACGAAAATTGAGGAGGAAGACGAAGGAAAAGGAAAATTTTGTGGGTCCCAGGGTAAAAATCGTGAAAAATGAGGGTTTTGGCCTTCTACTGTGCTCGGGCGTCGGCGGCGCTCTATTTAAGAAAATAGCCAAACTCTCTGGATTTGGACGCCAGTGGCGCCAGTCCAAAATTTTTTTTGGGCCCGAAAAGTTTTTCGTAATTTCGATCGTTTTCGACGTCCGCAATGATGTTTAACATTTCAATAGGCATTTACATCATCCCATAAGCAATAATTAACACAATTCTTCACACAAACAATACATAACAATCTTATATATATAAAATCCAAGTTACATCATAGACACCAAATATGTTTATTCAAACCAACTGCTCTTAGATATTTAGTGCAGTAAGTACTCTACGATAGGAAAACATTAAGATCTAAGCACACAATGAAAGTAAGCACATCTAAATCCAAATTCAAAGCAAATACTACACAAACCAAACATAACTAAACAAACCAAACTAAACACACAACAAACATAAGTAGAATCCATCAATTACTCCACATCAGTTTAAGAACTATCCTCTCCTCTAATGTCTCTAATTGATTGCTGATGCACAAACAAATTATAGAAAGAACGAATTGGAAATTCGTCAGATGATTCCTCAACAATCACTGCGTTCTTCTTCATCAGATTGATCAAGCCCATCTTAATTCGACCAGTGTGATCGAATTGCTCTTTCATTCTCTAATCTATATGATCGAATAAATCAGAAATGTTATTGATAGCATTCATAACGTTCCATACCTTAGTCTCCAACTGTTTGATCCTCTTCAATATCATTTTGGAACCTTCAGGAAAATAGGGTTGAATCGGTTATGAAGTCTGTGTTGGTTGATCACCAGCAAGCAAATTCATGTCATCTTCATCTCCAACTGTCTGGTAGTCATAGGGATTAGTTGGATCAATAGGCTTCCATGGAAGAAGAACATTTTCCCAACTTTCATAAGGAACATGTGACTGACTACATAACAGAAATATGGTGGACGGGTGTCCAAGCCCATATTTAGATCCATGCAAAATTAATCCCAGAACTGATTTCACAATGATATTACCAATGTCATCCTGCCTCCCAGTTTGAATACAAAAATTCAAAATGGCACTTTCCTTGGTAACCTTGCTAATCTTCAATGTCGGAAATAACTTTGCCGAAATAAAGTAGTGCCACTGCTTCGATACTGGGTTGAGAGATGCAGATGGGAAACTAATGTATCCATTCTCTCTAATTTCTCATTCCTCATTCTCATCCGTCAAATATCAATACACATCATTCATATTATCCCTCGTGGCATTGAAATTAGAATAATGGCAAATTAGTACTTTCTCGATCATAAAGAGATCGTTAATTCGTGCAGGAGTGAATTACACAAATCTACTACACACAAATACGAACCCTTGGTTGATCCCGTGAAGATTTGCATAGAATTCTTTCATGACAGGAACAACAACTGCAGTGGTAATGTAGTAAAGCACTTCCCAATGTCTCTCCTTAATAATTTCTTCAATTCTAGTAGTAGGATTATCCATACCTCGATTCATGAAGCCTCTTTCCTTGATAATCCTTCTTTTCATCATCACTTTGTTGAACAAACGCTGCGCTTCAAAACTTATGAACTTCCTTCGGTTGAAAACACAAAATCGAGGGGTTTCAATGGGATAGGAATCCATATGATACGAATTGGGATTGGTGGTTTTCGTTTTTCTGGAGTTAAGAAGTCAAAAATGGAGTTTAGGGAGTTATAAGGATGAAGATCCTGACAAAAACCGCATTTAAAACTTAAAAACTGTCAACAGGTTTTGGGCGCCGGTGGCACTCGATAGTACGCCGGCAGCGCTCAAACAGACAAGTTCAGTGTTGCAAATGTGATAGAGGCGCCAGCGGTGCCAGTGGTAAAAATTTCTCAACGAACTTCGTTTGGCCCAAAATATTCCAATATCTTGATTCGATCCATCATTTATCAATTTTTAAAGTATTTAGGAGTAATTAGGCTTCAAAAACAACTATCTAAAAAGCACAACTACAACAAACAAGCAAACACACCACAAAGATACATATGGGTTGTCTCCCATAAAGTGCTTGGTTTAACGTCGTCAGCTCGACAAACCATTCAGTTAATCGAGATGACTCAGCATTAAAACCTCTTTGAAGTCAGGTTGAAACCCATCAAAGTATGGCTTTAATCGATGCCCATTAACCTTGAAAATCTTTCCAGTATCAGGATTTTTAATATCAAAAGCTCCAAAAGAATGAACTTTTACAACTGTTAAAGGTCCTAACCATCTAGACTTGAGCTTTCCAGAAAATAACTTCAATCTTGTGTTGTATAATAAAACTTTTTGTCCATATTCCAAATTATTTTTCAATATCATCCGATCATGCCATAATTTTCTTTTCTCTTTATAGATCATATCTTTGTGATAAGATGCATTTCTAATCTCTTCCAATTCATTCAATAGCATAAATCTTTTCTCTTCAACATTTTTCAAATTAAAATTTAACTCTTTTATCACCCAATATGCTTTATGCTCCAATTCAACCGGTAAATGACAAGTCTTACCAAACACTAGTCTATAAGGAGACATTCCAATAGGGGTTTTAAAAGCAGTCCTATAAGCCCATAAAGCAGTATCTAATCGAGCAGACCAATCTAATTTATGATTATCCACAATTTTCTCCAAAATTCTCTTAATTTCACGATTAGACACTTCTGCTAAACCACTAGTCTGGGGATGATAAACAGTAGAGATTCTATGAATAATATTATATTTCTCAATTAATCTCTTAATTCTATTATTCCTGAAATGGGATCCATCATCAGTTATGATTACGCTCGGCATTCCATATCTTGTAAATATAATTTTTTTAGAAAATTTTGAAACACTCTGAGCATCACAGCAAGGTAAAGCTACAGCTTCAATCCATTTCTAGACATAATCTACGACAACCAATATATATAAATTTCTAAATGAAGGAGTAAATGGTCTCATAAAATCTAATCCACATACATCAAAAATTTGAACTTCCAAATTATAATTTAGAGGCATTTCATTTCTTCTAGAGATATTACCTACTCTCTAACATCAATCACATGATTTAATATATCTATAAACATCTCTAAAAAGAGTAGGCCAATAAGATCCAGATTGTAAAATCTTAAAAGCAGTTTTATCAACCAAAATGACCTCCAAATTCAGAATCATGACATCGTTGAATAATCAAATTTGTTTCTTCTTATGGCACGCATTTCCTAATAATCAAATCCTTACACTGTTTATATAGATAGGGCTCATCCCAAAAATAGAAATTTGCATCATATCTAAACTTCTTTTGTTGTCGCCTTGTTAAATGAGGTGGTACAATATCGCTTACAATATAATTCACAATATCAGCATACCAAGGCAAATTGCTTCCCATAATAGTATAAAGTTTCTTATCAGGGAAAATTTCAGTAATTTCTTTTTCAAATTCAGATAACTTATCATAGTCTATTCAAGATAGATGATCAACTATTTGATTATCATCTCCCTTCCTATCAACTATCATAAAATTAATTTCTTGTAGAAGAAGTATCCATCTAATGAGTCTATATTTCGCATCCTTCTTTTGCATTAAATATTTGATAGCCGAATGGTCTGAATGCACAATACTTTTAGCTCCAATTAATAAGGTCTAAATTTTTCAAAAGCAAATACTATAGCTAATAACTCTCTTTCAGTGATGTTATAATTAATTTGAGCCATATTAAGAGTTTTACTAGCATAGTAGATGACTTTAAAAACTTTATCATGCCTTTGCCCTAATGCTACTCCGATCGCATAATCACTAGCATCACACATAAGTTCAAATGGTTTCTCTCAATCGGGTGAAAAATTATAGGTGCAGTGATTAATTTTTCTTTTAATAATTTGAAAGCTCTCAAGCATTCATCATTAAAATTAAACTTTCTATCATTTTCTAAAGGTCAGCACAAAGGTTTAGTAATTTTAGAAAAAGCTTTAATATATCGCCTGTAAAATCCAGCGTGTCCTAAGAAACTCCTCACCTCTCTCACAGTAGTGGGTGGCGACAATCTCTCAATCACTCTAATTTTAGCAGGATCGACCTCCATACCATGTTCAGAAATTTTATGCCCAAACAAAATTCCTCCTACAACCATAAATTTACATTTCTCCCAATTCAGAACTATATTTATTTTCATACAAAGCTCCAAAAATTTTGCTAAATTTTCCAAGAAAATTTCAAATGAAGTCCCCAATATAGAGAAGTTATCCATAAAAACTTATATTCCATTATCTATCTTACTACTGAAGATAGACATCATACATCTCTAAAATGTTGCAGGTGCATTAAACAGTCCAAAAGGCATTCTTCAAAAATCAAAGGTTCCATAAGGGCTAGTAAATGTTGTCTTTTCTTGATCCTCAGGACTAATAGGTATTTGATGGTAACCAGTATATCCATCCAGAAAACAGTAGTACTTGTGACAAGCAAGTCTATCTAGCATTTGATCGAGAAAAGGAAGAGGAAAATGATCTTTTCTGGTAGCGGCATTTAATTTCCTATAGTCAATACAAATTCGTCATCCATTAGTTTGTCTTGTGGGTATAATTTCATTATATTCATTCACTTCAACAGTCACTCCTCCCTTTTTCGGTACATAATGTATTGGACTCACCCAAGCACTATCCGAAATAGGATAAATAATTCTAGCATCCAGCCATTTTAAAATCTCTTTCTTAACTACTTCTTTCATTATAGGATTCAATCTCCTTTGCGGATCAACTCTCACTTTATGTTCTTCATCTAATAAAATTTCGTGCATACAAATCAAAGGACTAAATCCTTTAATATCTGCCAAAGTCCATCCAAAAGCTTTCTTGTATCTTTTTAAAGTTTACATCAACTTCTGTTCTTGATATTCGTTTAACTTCGAAGATACAATAACTGGCAAGATAGATGATTCTCCTAAAAACATATACTTTAAAAGATTAGGGAGAGTTTTCATCTCAAGTTCAGGAGGTTTTATGATAGATGGAATTAAGCTTTTATCTCCACCTTCCAAAGTGTCTAATACTTCGAATCTCTCATGAACATACTCTAAATCTTCATTATTCTTACTATCTGAATTTTCTTCATCTTCACTTTCTTCTTCAAACATATTTTTATATTCTTCTTCTTTTTCAAATATATTTTCAAAATGATTGTTTCTCAAGTAATCACAGACCTCCATCCTAAAACATTCATTATCTTTTTCCATTGAGGGATACTTCATAGATTTTAAAATATTAAAGGTCACCTCTTGATCATTAACTCTCATAATTAATTCTCTTTTCTGAACAAAAATTACCACTCTTCCAGTAGCAAGGATTGGTCTTCCCAAAGTGATTGGAATTTCTTTATCTTCCTCTATATCAAGTATAATAAAATCCACAGGAAAGATAAATTTATCCACTTTCATTAACACATCTTCCAGCACTCCTTTAGGGTAAGTAATGGAACGATCGTCCAACTTAAGAGTCACAGATGTAGGAGAAATTTTTCCTATTCCTAACCTTTTGAAAGTTGATAAAGGCATGAGATTAATACTAGCTCCCATATCACATAAAGTTTTTCCGAAAAAATTTTCACCTATAGCACACATAATAGTGAAACTACCAGGATCTTTATGTTTTTCCAGAAGCTTCTTCTGAATAATTACACTACACTCTCCGCTAAGTGCAACAATTTCATGATCTGTAAACTTTCTTTTCTTTCTCAGAATATCCTTCATAAACTTAGCATAGTCAGGCATCTGTTCTAATGCTTCAATAAAAGGAATATTTATTATTAATTTCTTAAGGATCTCCAAAAATTTTCCAAATCTGTTATCCCTGTTTGTTTCTTCAATCTTTAAGGAAATGGAGGTGGTGATTTTTCAACAGTTATCTTCATTGGCTCAAGAGGATAATCCAATTCTGGATAAATCTTTTTTGAACCTTTTTCGATTTCCACCTTCTTCTTTTCTATTTTAACTTCTTTTTGCACTCTAATTTCTAATTCTTTTCCACTCCTTAATTGAATAGCCTTAAGTTGTTCCTTGTTTTGATCTTTTGGATTGATCTCAACATTACTTGGAAGTTTTCCAGAAGGTCTATTATTAAGTGCAGTGAAAATATGTCCCAATTGATTTTCAATATTTTTCATAGCAACACCTTGAGCTTGTAATTGAGTTCCCATATTCAGAATCATTTCTTCAGTAGACAACTTATTATCCTTAAATTGTGGGTTACTATTAAATCCAAGAGGATAAGATGGTCTAAAATTAGTTTTTCCTTGATTGTTCGAATTTCCAATTGGATTTATAGAATTGTTAGCCCAATGCTGGTTAACATTAGCATTGCTATTATTCCAATTGAAGTTTGGGTGATTCTTCCAACCAGGATTATAATAATTTGAATAATGATTGTTAGGTCTATTAATAGCATTTAAAGTCTCATAAGGTGTTTGAGATTTTGTTATCTGTGCAAATGAATTTTCCTCCAACACTTGAGGTGGTTGAGAATAATTCATTTCATATTGATCTATTTTCTTTAAAAGGGTTGCAATTTGAGAAACTACCATAGTCATCATATCTAAATCATGAACACTAGCTACTCTCTTAGGATTTACCTGTTCAGAGGGTCATTGAAAATTATTAGTATCCATTTCTTCAATTAATGTGTATGCTTCATCAAAAGGTTTTGACATTAGGGATCCACCAGCAGCAGCATCTATAATAGATCTCAATGATCCCACTAATCCATTAAAAAATATTTGAATTATTAACCAATCTGGTAAAACATGATGCGGGAACTTCCTAAGAAGATCTTTAAATCTCTCCCAAGCTTCATATATTGACTCTCCTTCAAAATGAAAAAAGGATGTAATATCATTTCTTAGTTTAGCAGTCTTTGATGGAGGAAAATATTTTGATAGAAAATTTGAGATAATTCTCCCCATGTTCTAATAAATCCAGGTGCTAAAGAGTTTAACCACGCCTTAGCTTTATCCCTTAATGAAAAAAGGAAAAGTCTAAGTCTGACAGTGTCACTTAACACTCCGTCATATTTAAAAGTAGCACACAGTTCTAGAAAACTAGCGAGATGTAAATTTGGATCCTCATTAGGTGTTCCTCCGAATTGATTATTTTATACCATTTGGATAATAGTAGGTTTAAGTTCAAATGAATTAGCAGCAACATCAGGATTTTGAATAGTTATGTGAATTTCATCTGTTGTTGGGTTAGCATAATTTCTTAAAGGTCTTGGCAAATTTTCAATATCATTTCTCTGATTATCTTGATTATTCGCCATTTTGTAAGGATTTCAATTATTTTTTATTATTTTCTAATTTTTCTGACAGTACGCTCTATCTCTGAATAGTAAGGCACAAAACCTATCGATCCTCTACTACGCATATACAAACACAAATACTTTAATAAAGGTAAACAAACACACAAATACACACTACAAAGTAATGGTTTTCTATTACTATATTATTAATAAAATACCTTTTATACTTTCTTACTAACTACTTAGTTAATTACTCTGTTACCTTCCTACTTACTTTCCTTACTCCGTTACCTTCCTCGGCAACAACGCCAAAAACTTGATGCGGCGGACTTTATATGTAAAAATTGATGAACTCAAATTTATATATTTATGATTATTTTGTTAAGTCCAAGCATTCAATAAAATTATACATATCGTATCAAGTAATACAGGGCTCTAATGGAGTCCTGGTTATCGATCCCATAGGGAAGTTTGGAGTATAAGAAAGCGTTCACAATAGCACTAAAATTCGATACTCAATTTGTAATTAAAGTTTACTACTTACTACTACTATGCAGAAAACAGTAACAATTAAATAACTACAATTACTTCAAACAACTTTAAAAATAGAATTAACTACAGACACACTAAACTAAGTATTTGAAAGGTTTTCGATATATAAGAGAAGTATCTTTCCTCTTGCAGTGAGAATTTGATGTGTGGATAGATATGGAACAAAATATTTATGTTATTGTGCCAAATAGGAGCAAAGATGATTCTTTACCCTTAAAAGAGTACCCCCTCTTCTACGCAAGAAAAGAACATTGACATATCCTAAGTTTAGTCACTAAATCTAAGGCTAGGCTGGGAGGATACCGGCTCTCACTTCAAAGCTCCCACTCACCCTTCACACGAAGGCTAACCTTTGATATTAGTTACTAATCTTAGAACTAATTTGGGGATTTCAGCCTGTCACACTGAATTCTCCACATTAAAGTCCATCAAAACATATTTCCCTATTTCTTTGCACTCCATTCCCATGAACTACGCAATTCATCCATAGAAATTGAATGGATCTTT
The DNA here is from genome assembly GCA_022702705.1 of Papilionanthe hookeriana x Papilionanthe teres. Classification (NCBI taxonomy): domain Eukaryota; kingdom Viridiplantae; phylum Streptophyta; class Magnoliopsida; order Asparagales; family Orchidaceae; genus Papilionanthe; species Papilionanthe hookeriana x Papilionanthe teres. The sequence goes on along the minus strand of CM040429.1, from coordinate 86,742,426 downwards.
CATTATTGTTATAGGACATTAAATCCTTTCAAACTTAATGTCCAACAACATATTTTAACATTTCAATTGGCCAAATCGAAAAGTAAATTAAGTTCGAAATGAAAAACCATCACAGTTTCTTCATTACATTAAAAGCACATCAAATACACATCAATCCATCATCACATCTCTATGCAAGAAGAAAGACAAGGGAGACTACTCAGAATTCATGGAGAAGATACAATAAAACATGGATTTTATATATAAAAGAAAAGTCATACAAACCACAAAAGAAAATACAACTTATCTCTTTCTCTTCCCCAATGCAATTCCCTTGAAGTTCCTTTGAATCATCTTCTCTCTTCTTTACAACACTTGATTCTCTCTTTAGAATGGAAAGGAAGAAGCAATCTCTCACTTTACCCCTTCTCCTTCACTCCTTAGAGAATAATTCCTCTCAAATCCTCACTCTACACACACTTCTCTTAAACCCTAACAGTTACTTATAAGATAGGGACCAAATCCCAAGAGTTTCCATAGGCATCCCTTCAAAAAGTCGCCAAAATTCTTCAAATTTGAATTCCACTGACTTCGGGCGCCGGCGGTGCTATTTCGTGCCTATAAATGCTGAAGTCTCGGGATTTGGGCACCAGCGGCGCTAGAACACCTTTTCCACCATTTTGCTTTTTTTTACTCCTTTTTTACTCCGGATTCGTTCCTTTTTGCTTATTTTCACTTCAATAACATAAAATCATCATACCTGCAACAAATCATGAAAAATACCTTTCTTTAAAGTGCAATATCACCAAAAATGGGAAAAATTATATAGCAAAAATCATATATATTTTTGTTGCATCAATGCCCTTCTTCAGATTTGTCACGTCGCATAGTACTTTTTTAGAAATTATCCATTTATTGGCAACATGGACCTCTCTCCTTAATACGCTCCATCAAAGTAAACATTCTCCACCACAAGTGGTCTCTCCCAGGTTGGTTCAAAATTTCCACCTCTCTTGCGATGTGCTAGGATAGGCCTTCTGAGAACAAGGACGAGGTCACCAAATCTAAAAGACCTCGGGTGAACCAATTTGTCGTGGGCTTGAATCATCTTCTCTTGATAGAGCTCTAAGTTATGCTGCACGAGCAATCTTCTCCCTTCAAGACTCTCTAATTCTGCAAGTCAGAGCTTGACATTCTCTTCTATTGTTATTTGATTGGCGACGGCGATTCTGAGTGACAATAGCTAAACCTCTAACAGAAACACTATCTTAGACTCATACACAAGTGCATAAGGTATAGACCATGTTATCATTCTAACGGTTGTTTTGTATGCCCATAATGCTTCTAGTAAATTATCGTGGCATCCTTTTGTTATCGTCGAGCATTTTCTTTAAAATCTGTACAAGTGTCTTGTTTAAGGCTTCTGGCAAACCATTTTCTTTGGGGTAGTATATGGTAGAGTACCTCCAATCTATCTCATGTCTTCTAACAAAATTGTTGATCTTGGTACTCTTGAAGGCGGACCCATTATTGGAGATGATCCTATGTGGAACACCGAAACGGTAGACAATTTGTCTTTTGAAAAACTGTAAGACCTGCTACGCTGTAACTTCTCGTAACGGCATTGCCTCTGCTCATTTGGAGAAATAGTTCATGGCTACAAGTATGAACATGTGTCCTTTAAAGTAAGGAGGGTATCGAACCCACTATATCCGTACCACACACACTCGAATGGCCACGATGCAACTGAGGGTGTAGAACATTCGAAAGTTGGTGCAAGCACTTGGGATTGTGGACATTTCTTAGCTATATTCACGCAGTATGTCATCATCGTCGTCCAATAATATCTAAGTCTCTTGATTTTCATTTTCATTTTCGGCCTCGACAGGTGAGCGCCACACAATCCGACATGTACTTCTTTAACAACATTTTGTGCTTCTGCTCTGCTCAGACATCTCAACCACATCTGATCGAACAAACTTCTGTATAAAATGTTGTTGATTAAGGCATACGAAATTTCCCTCTTCTAAATCTGATGTGCTACTGACTTATCTTCTAATAGTTTTCTTGTTTACAAATATTCTATTAACGGCTGATGCCAATCCTCTATATCATCGGCTATTATGGCCACCATTTCTTCTTTTCCAAATTTTTGTAAACTATCGAGGTTGATCTGCAATAGAACTTGACGTCCTTATACTGTAATGTCTACAGAATCTTTGGTTGGACAAGACAATTCTTTAGCAAGCTTAGCTAAAACTTCTGCTTGGGCATTGTTTGCTTGAGGTATCTTGTAGAACATCAAGTTGAGAATTTGCTCTAGCAATTTCATGGTGTATCTGCGATAGTCTTCTAATCTTGGTTTCAAAATTTTATATTTGTTCTGCCACTTGCTAAATGATGAGTAGTGAGTCCCCATAAATGGTAATGTTTGTTATTTCCATTAATATTGTCAATTCTAATCCTGTTATCATGGCTTCATATTCTGCTTCATCGTTAGTGCACAGCTTTGTCAGGTGTTAGGAGAATCTTAGCATTCCCTAATCCGGTGTCATGAAGATCAGACCGATTCTTGCTTTGCATGGTATTACTGCTTGTTGTCCTTTGTCTCTTCTGGATGACGATGCTCCCTCGAAGTACATTTCCTAACGTCTGGCATGCAAGTGTTTAACTTGTAGTATTTGTTCATCTGGTAGTTCATCAATGAGAGGGGACTCAGCTGGCAGTGGGTGTGCTATGACGAAATCTACTAGAATCTTCCCTTTGATAGCGCGAAAGGGCACAAAACTTATATCAAATTGCAATAAAAAAATCGACCACCTTGCTAAACATCCATAAAGTGATGGTTAGGTGAACAAATATTACAATAGATGAACTTTCAAAATTAGGTTAACCTTATGAGGAAACATGCAATTTCTAAGCTTTTGAGCGGTGAAAACCAAAGCTAAAAAGTGTTTCTTAATAGGGGAATACTTTACCTCCACCAGTATTAGAAGTCGAATCAGGTAGTAGAGTGTGTTTTCCTTACCCTCATATTGAGTTAGGCAAGTAAGGCTCCGAGGGACTCTTCTAAGGTCGCGGTATAAAGCAACAACAGTCTACCCGAGATAGTGGCTGCTAAAATAGGAGGTGTTGTTAGGTATCATTTAATATCTTTGAAAGCCTATTGGCACAGCTCTCCTCATATGAATTTGGCATCCTTTCGAAGTAAATTTGAAAGGGTAGATACCTTCCTGACAGATTGGATATAAAGCGTCTTAGGTATGCTAATTTCCCTGGAAAAGAACATAATTATTTCAAGGCTTTAGAGGGAAGCATTTCTAAGATAGCTTTAATCTTCTCTAGGTTGACCTCGATTCCCCGATGCCGAACAACAATTCCTAGAAATTTTCTAGAGGTAATGCCAAAGGCGCACTTTAAGGGATTCATCTTGAGATTGTATTGTCGTAATCGTTCAAATACTACCCTCAAATGATATAGGCGGTTATCCTTTACATTGTTCTTGATGACTAAGTCATCCACTTAACATTCAACTTGGTTGTGAATGAACTCATTGAAGATCTTTGATTACTCGTTAGTAAGTAGCTCCGACGTTCTTCAGACCAAACGACATCACGGTATAACAGTAGATTCTAATCAAAATTTTGAATGATGTAAGTGTTGCATCTTTGGGAGCCATCTTGATTCGGTTGTAACCTGATAATTCATCCATGAAGGAGAAAATATCGTGTGAAGATTCAATGTTCGCCATTAGTTTCAGTATTGGCAATAGAAACTCATCTTTTGGACATGCCTTCTTTAAATCTCCAAAGTCTTCACTCACTCAAATCTGCCCATTCTTCTTTTTACCTGGTAAATCATTGGCTAACCATGTGGGATATTTCTCTTCCTGCACAAAGTTAGCGTCTATCTATTTCTTTATCTCAGCTGTGACTTGCTGTTCTATATCGAGGCACATTCTTCAGGGAGCTTGCTCACTGGTGTTATACTTTGATCTATTCTGATTTGGTGAATTACAACCTCTGGACATAATCCTGACATTTCTTCGTAGCTCCAAGTGAAGCAATCTCTGAATTCTGATAGTGGCTTGATCAAATTTGTAGATTCTTCTCCACTGAGTAGCAAACTTATAAAAGTTAGTCGAGGCTGCTCCTCAGTCCCGAGGTTGATTTCCTTTAATTCGTCGGTTGTTGATTTGATTTATTCTTTGAATTTTGACAGAGCATCATCTATCATGGCATCTTCAAATTCATCTTAAATTTCGAGGCAATTTTCATCTGAGTGGCAAGTAACAAACATACAAAATTCTGAGTCATCGACCGGTCCTACAGTACTGATATTCATATAATATATAATATATTTATACACATTTTTATACCTAATTTTGATGATATTACACTTTAATGGAAGATACTTGCGTGTTTTTTTTTCAGGTACAATTAAATCGACTAAATATGTCAAAATAAGTGAAAAATGATGAATTTGGAGCAAAATTGAAAAAGTTGTTAAAATGAACTGGGGCATCTAAGCGCATAGATCTGGCGACTAAGCACCCAGATATGGCGCCTAAGCGCCAGTAGACAGAGAAGGTTGTGCTTAAGCGCCAGAAGCCCCGCGCTAAAGCACAAGAGTGTTACTTTGCAATTTCAAGGAATTTTTAGATTTTGAAGAGATTTTTTAGGCACCCTTTGGTACAAACATGGGTAACTGATCAAGGTTACCAAAAGACATTCAAATTTCACTTGAAAGGATGCATCTCTTAGGTAGATTCATTAAATATGAAAACATTTTGAAGAGACGCCTATGCATCTTTTGAGAAAGTATAAAAGAAAGGACTTGAAGAAGAATTGAGGAGGCTGCTAGAAAGTATAATTAGAGTAATTGGAGAGAGTAGTTATAGTAATAAGTTGTAGGATTCTTACTTAGGGTTTCTTCACACTTATCTCATTCCTAGTGAAAGGGAAGGTGAGTAGTGATTTATAAGTTAAAATCTATTGTTTTAGAGAGATTTAAACCCTCTTGGGTTGGGCGACCAGTCCTAGGAAGTCTTGTAAGAGAAAATAAGAGATTCAAAGAAACTTCAACAGTTTGGTTGAGAGAAACTTGAGTTAAGTTTTTATCTTTGTACTTTATTTGGTTTTAGTTGAGACTTCTTGTGTTTTCTACATGATTTCTACTTTGAAAATTACTTGCTGTTGTGTTTTCTCCATGGATTTTGATTTTTTTTTGTCTTTTTCCTTACAATGAAAAGTAATTAAGTGTTGGATGGAAGTTTTGGAAGTAATGATCTTTAATGTTGGAAGAAGTTGTGTTGATTTAATCCTTGCACTTCATTTACTTCTTGATTTGGCCAATCAATATGTTAATATTTGTTGTGAGAACATGTAAGATCCTTGTAGGTATTATGTCAATCAACAATTGGTAGAAGTCACATGGGATTGTATGGACAAGAAAGTAATTAATATAATTTTGTGCAAATAAATAGGGAAATATACTTTGATGGGTGTAGAGTTAGAGAACTACAGGGGGACAGACTAAAGCCACCAATTTGTTTTATTGTTTTAGGTTTTGATGCTAGATGTTAGCTCCTAGGCGGAGGGAAAGGAGGGAACTCTAGAGTGAGATCTAGTATCTTCCCAACCTAACTGGTCAAACTAGCAAATGTTCTTTATAGCATCTCTAGTAAGGGTAAAGAATATTATTCATTCTATTTGACATAACAAATTTTGAATACTTCCACAAAAGAACTCATGTACTTATTACATATTCATGATGAGGAAAAATATATTTCTACTTATTTAATCTTACAAAAATCTCGTTATAGTTAATTAAAGGTTCACTTTATTTCATAATTTAATAGAATACCAAAAAGAATCCCATTTTCAAGTTTTCTATTATCTAAAACTACTTAAGTAAGTGTCTTTTCCAAATAGATTTTGTGATCTAAAACCTTTTTATCTTTTAAATATCCAAAAATATTTCCCGTGGGATCGATATTTCAGGGCTTAATCAGAAAGTCCTATGTTACTTGATAATGATACGTATACTTGCGTAGAATCTCTAAATTTAAATAAAACTGTTGAATTCTTATTTACATTAGAATCAAGTTCTTGGTGCCGTTGTAAAGAAGAAAATTTCATATCATAAATATAATTATAATATTATTACCACAAGAATAAATATACCAGTATTCGTGTGGTGGGATCAAGTTGTTGTTGTCGTTGCTGGGAAATCGAATTTTTCTTGGATTTGAATTTAAAAGAAAAATTAAAAATAATTTTAGAAAAACAAAATTTCTATTTTTTAGAAAGTCTTATTTAAACTTTATCTGTTATGTGTGTTTTATTTTATTTTTCATTGTTATATTGTAATAATTTAAGTGAAGTTTGGGTTTTGAAGGACTTGTGCCCTACAATTCTGAATTAGAAAGAACTAATAGAAAAATTAAAAAAATTAAAATACTAAAAAATTTAAAAATCTCAAGAAATTACAAATTAAAATAATCAAAGTGCTGAAATTCATCAAGAATTTAGACTTTTAAGAGATTCTGTAAACATTCGAGTGGATGAACTTCATGGTAGTATTGAAAATCCTGCTGTAGTTGTTAATTCATTTGAACTTAAACCTGTTATTATCTAAATGACATATAATAGTCCATTTGGGGGATCACCAACTGAAGATCTAAATTCATATCTTGCCAATTTTCTAGAATTGTGTGTTACTGTTGACCTCATTTTTGATGAGGTCTTCTCTTCTTCTTTTTAGTGCTTAGGATCTAGCCTTAGGCTTTTCCTTTGACTATCTTAGAGGACTAGAATCGGGACCCACCTTTTAGAAACTCAAACCACTTCTAAACTCCCTTCAAACTCCACAAACTTGACTATAGACCCCTAATCACCTAGAGGGTTGAAATCAAATGTGGAAGTTTAAAGGATGAGTTCCTATAGGACTCTTTGGCCTTAGGACCGCCTACAGGTGGCTCGGTCCAGTGAAGGGGCTGACTTACACACTACACTTACACACTACACTTACACACTACACTTATACACTACACTTTCACACACTTCCTAAAAAACACACCCATACCCAACTTGACCTCCTGACTCATGTAGGTGATTCACATGGATGGTCCTTAACCCCTGAGCCCTTGGCTAAGAGGGTTAGGAACAACATAGTGAATGCCTCAAATGAGTCCCTTCATGGCTCATATGGGCTTGATATGGCTTCATGGCTCAACCAAAATGATTTCATTCCACTTACATCCACCCAATCTTCAATTTCCCAAATTTTCAATTTCCCAAATTTTCAATTTTTGACCCCCGGACCCTACACCCGCTTAGCCTACCCAAAACTCTTGAAATTACCCAAATTTTTGCAAAATTTCCAAATTACCCAAAATCCTCCAAAATCATTCCCAAACATTTCCACATCACCCAAATTGATCATCCATACCCAAAAATACCAAAAATTCCAAAAATACCTCCCAATACCCTCCAAATACCCAAAATACCCCTCTTGGCCAAAAAATCCAAAAATTCAGAAAATTCCCAGAAAATTTCAGAAAATCCCAAATATTCCCAATTTCATTTTGTCCAACTACACCATGGGACAATTTTGTCAATTTACCCTACTTTTGTCAAAACCCCCAATTTGACCCATTTTAACCCTAAGTGAACCCAATGTCAAACCAAACCTACCCAATTGACCCAAATTCTGGTCCAATTCAGTTCTAAACTTCAATTCAACATTCCCAATACCAATCTAGACCAAATCTAAGTTCAATTTGATTGACATTTGGATCCAATTTCACTTTTGGCCTTAAAGCCCAATTTGGACCCATGACACAAACTTAACCCAAATTCACCCAATTCAACTCCAATTAACCCCAAATCTTTTCTAAATCTTCCTTAACATTCCCACAAACAAAACACTAACATGATTTTCCCAAAATTTAGACCCAAACCCCACTCAAATTCAACCCAAAGCTAAAAGGCCCATTTTTGACATAAACCCAAACCTAACCCAAATGAGCCCAAACCCCAAAATCAAAGCCCAACCAAAGTCAAAACCTCTTTGAAACACTCCCATAAATATTTCTCAACATTAATTTTACATCAATTTCAACCCTAGCCCAACATTGGCCCAAGTTAGCCCAATTTGACTTACATAGGCCCACTTACCAAATAAATCCAAATTCAAACCAATTCAACCCCAAATCACACCAAATTGACTCCAAGCCCTTCATAGAACATCCCTAAACCAATTATAACACTTATTTGACAAGGTCCTTCACAAAATCTTCACCCAAATGCCCATCCTAAAAATCAAAAAGCCCATTCCCCTTAAACTTTCCTAAAAAGCCCACTTCCTTCAAATTCAAAAGCCCAAATTCATCTAAAGCCCACATGGCACTTCCCCTCATCATCCATTTAATCAAAATTGCCCCTAAGTTTCAAAGTCATCAATTAAACAATTCCAAATCAAGCCCTATACAAATTCCCATCAAAATATCAAAATTTTCTTAAATCCCTTTTTATGAAATTGACCCAAGCTTTTCCCAAGCCAAATGGAGCCAAGGATGAGCCATTCACAAGCCATATGGAGCCATGAAAGTTTGGCATGTGACCATGCCATTAATGGTAAAAGGAGGGGCTCCTTTCCTAATCTTTCATTAAACTTTTTTAACCTTATCCATGACACACTCTAAACCATGTTTAGCCATCTCATCATGGATAGAGACCACACCATTCTCTCTTGGCCGACCCAACCGATCCTCTCACCCCAAAATCGGGCCATGGGGAGGTGCACCCAACCCAAACCAATGGGTTGACCAAATTGAAGCCAAAATGACCCCTTCTCCATTCCATTTTAATTCAAAGCCTTTACACATGTCAAACTCCGATTGACTTCACCAACTTCAAGCCCCGGACTCCCGACCCCGAAGGTGACCCATGCCTCGCTGCCACGCCGCCTGGATCGCCGGAAAACACCATGGCCGAGACCTTGGGAGGAGCCAAACTTTGGAATTCCACCTCGTCGAGCCGCCCCATGCCCAATGGCCACCATGGTCGTTCTTCCCATGACCGAAGCGACTGATCCCAACCCTCGGCCATCCATGGGAGGCTCTCCAGCCACCTCTATTTAAACCCGACCCCCTCACGGCCATGAGAGGAGAGTTGCACAAATCTTGCCGAAACTCCGCCAAAATTGTTTCAAACCCTTCTCCACCCTGTAGAGCGAGTTGATCCCCAGGTGTCAATTTGCCCTAATCCTTACCGACAAAACCCAATTTCTCAACCGAAATTCCACCCAAAACCGGGACACTTCTCCACAGTGAGCCAATCCCCAAATTGATTGGTTCTACACCTTCACTGGACCGAGGGAAGGTGTCCACCAGCCAATAGCCCTATCTCCGGGCTTCCCGGTTGCTCCAGCCTCCAAGCTTTGTGATCGACCGTGGTCGAAATCCAACCTAGACAATTCACTGGACCGGGAGACTTCATCCGGAGCTTGCTCAGGATCCAATCGAAGGTGCAACAACTCTCGGATCGAAGCCACACTTCTCCGAGCAAAGGTATGAGCTAATTCTTCATCCCGAGCTTCGGAGATTCTCCATTTCAAATGCTTTAATTTCAATGCATGATAACCGTATAGATGTGTTCGTCTCTTCAAGACGAATCCATAGAGCATAAGAACATGAAAATCCATTGAGTATCGAGTGAGATATTAGAGATTTAGTGTGGACGGCTCTCGGGTGAGGACACTCGGGGACGATGAACGGATGCCGTCCATTTAATACACGCACGGACAGATGGCCAGGATCGCGTCGGATCAGAAGACGGAACGATACAGCGGGCCCCGGGAGCGCTGAGTCAGATGGCGGTGTCGAATGGGAGCGCGCCACGCGGCGTTTCGGAGCTGCCGAGGTTGACGCGGCGCCGCGTGGATAAATAGAAAATTAGGGATTTTTTCTGATTTATTTAATTCCCTAAACTTCAAAAATTCATAACTTTGTGTAGAAAAATTAGAAAAATAAAATAAAAATACCCTCTTGCTCAGTGAACAGAGGAGGATAATGTGGAAAAGAAATCATTTAATTTCATTAAGTATTTTATTTTTTATAATTTATTTACTCTCTGCATACATTTAATTCTCCATGCATGTATACAATTCACCATGGCATGAGACCATAGGGCTTTTGAAGCCTCTAAATTTGGAAACATTCCCTGAATTTTCCAAAGTCAGAGGCCATCCCTATGAAGAGTTATTGATTTTTCAAATTCATGTTACTGTTTTGAGTATTTTAATTCCAATAAATAGCATGTTGTGAAATAAATTCTAGGAAAATTAGATGATGTTTCTTATGACCAGAGAACCCTATGAAAAATAGGTTTTGAGTTAGTTCATTTAAAACAACCTTAATTGGCTTAAACACTCAAAATAGGTCTCTAATTAATTAGAGCTAACCATACATTAAATTGACTTCAAATCAATTCTCCATTGACCTTTAGGATCAGAGGAACCCACCATAAAAATTTGAGGTCAATTGGACTTGGTTAGTCCCACTAATTGGGTTGATTAAGCCACTTAGTCATTTTAAACTTTAAAAATTCATAACTTTCAAAATACCTTTCAAAAATTCACCAAATTGGTTTTGGAGCCTCTCTGATATTAGGGGAATCTAAGAAAATTAAAATTTCAATTTTCTAAAAAGTTGATTTTTAATATTATTTTAATATTTTTAATAATTAAAAAATAATAAAAATCACAAAAATAATAAAATTCACCAAAATGTTACATTTTGAATTTTAATCACTTAGGAACAAACCTCATATTTTTCTTAGGTCTATTTAGTGAGATATTGAATTTTAAAGCTCTAGGGTAATTTTAAAATTAAAAAATGTATTTTCTAGCATTTTCACTAAAATAATTATAATAAATCATAGAAAAATCAGAAAATTGTAAAATTTGCTTTTCTGATTTCTTTGATATCAGAGAGATTTTTGAAAAATATAAAATTTATTTTTCAACATTTATTTTATTTTTAAATTAATTAACACTCCAAAACTTAAAATAATTATAATAAAAATAATATAATTCAAACAATCATCAAAATTGGTCCAAGTGGTCCTCTAGTCATTAGGAATGTCCCCTAATTTTCTAAAGGATAGAAACTTTCCCTTGGTCATGTTATTAAATTTTCCTTGAAAATCTCTATTTTCTACCAAAAATAATTATATAAATAAATTAAATACAGAAAAATCACATTTTCTCCTCTCATGTCTTTATTGACATATGAGTGAAGTCACATGAAAATTTCAAGTTAATTTGAGTTCAATTTAGTGAGTTATGAAATTATTAAGCTTAAAGGGTAAAAATGGTAATTAAAAATCTTAATCCTTAATTAAAACCTTAGGTTTAATAAAAATTAACAAGTAAAATCTTTGATCTTAATTTGATTTAGATGATTGAAATTTAAATAATTAAAGTGTAGAAACTCATTAAGCAATTTAAAATAATTAAACTTCAATTAAATAATTGATTAAATTTGGAAGAATAATAAAATTGGAATTATTAAAATAGGGATATTATTAGGAAGAGATTTGTTCTTTAATTTAAAAATCCCTAAATTAATCATTTCATTAATATTTAATTCTTAATTAAAATGATAACTCAAATTCAAAATATTAAAAGACTTAATCATTAAACTAAAATTAAATTATTAAACTCTTTTAAAAATTTCAATTAAAATTAAAAAAATAAATTAAATTAAAAATTAAATTAAATTAAGTAAATTAAATTGGATTAAGTTAAATTAAATTAAATTAAAATTAAAAGTTGAATTAAATTAAAGATTAAATTAAATTAAATTAAATTAACAAATCAAATTAAATTGAATGAATAAATTAAATTAAATTAAATTAAATAAATAAAACCAAATTAAATTAAGTTAAACCAAATTAAAAATTAAATTAAATTAAATTAAATTAAATCAAATTAAATTAAATTAAATTAAATCAAATTAAATTAAAACTAAATCAAATTAAATTAAAACTAAATCAAATCAAATTAATTTAATGTAACATCAAATCAAACTAAATTGAGTTAAATTGAATTAAATTAAATTAAAACTCAATTAAATTAAATTAAATTAAATTAAGTTGAATTAAATATAATATCACCAAAGACATAAAGAATTCAAAATAAATCTAAAATAATTTGAACACTATTCCAAATTTAAACCCGTTAATGGAAATTAAACTAAATCACAAACCATTTGAACACCAATTTACCCTCAAAAGCTTTAGTTATCATAACTCCTAAACAGAACATTAAATGAAATGTTACTTCATTTATAGGATATTCAAATGTCCTAGTTCATCGAGCAAGTTAACAAAACTCGAATCCCTGGACGATTAATTCATTTATATAATTAAACCCATTTGGACTTAAAACAATCCTAGAAATATTGAAAAGATGTTTAAGATTATTCTTAAGCACTTCCTCAATATGATAGGACATTTATAAGAACAATTGGACTTAATTGTTCTTTGATGAAGAAAATCATCTTCAAACAAAATACAAAGACCTAGACGTCATAGGAAATGACTAGCTATAGGATTAGGAATTTGGTAGAAAACCATAACCCTTCCCTTAGCTTTATCTAGGAACTTGTTTAAGTATTCTAATTGTGTTTTAAGTGCAACTTGGGATGACGGGAAGACCCTCCAGTACGCTTTTATTTTATTGCAATTTACTTTCCCGCAATTTACTTTCTTGCAATTTATTTAATCGCATTGCACTTACTTTTTCTTGCATGATAAACAACTCGTTGCATGAAAACCCACACCTTTAGGATAGTCCCTAAAACCGAAACCAAAACTAAATTAAAAGTCATTGCAAGAAAAAATTTACCGCCACAACATTTCAAAATATAAAACAACTCAAAATTTAATCACAAACTGAACACAAAACTACAATTACAATTAAATTAAAACGTCATGTTGGATGATCGGGAATACCTCGGATGATGTAACCTACGTGTTGCTAACGGGATTTCCCACGGTCTAAATGAAAGTGTGGAACTCATTCAACTGAGTTTAGCAAATTCATCCGGACTAAGTGAATCCGATAAAAATAATGATGCGGAAGGATGGAACCGTGGGATCTTAACCGGTGTCGTTATAATCAACTTTAAGATTTGTTTTAATTAAAATATTGAAAACACTTGGAAATTAAGATTTTCTCTAAACCAAAACACTTTTCTCATCCCCCGATTTATGACTTCTAAAACTAAACCTCTGCAACAACAAGGAGCTCGGAGCATGGTGGGCGAGCACGGCCATCGTCGTCGCCAGAAACTTGAATCTACATCGCAAAACTTTCCTAGAATTAAATAACAAAGCCATAGGACTTCGGGGTAGTTTGCCTAGTGCAACATAAATCCTCAACTCTTCATTAGGCACTTGCATTGCAAATTAAGCCCTAACCGGTCTTAGGATTCCGAGGTAGTCGTCCGGTACGACAATAAACCCTCACATCTTCAAGGCTATTTGTTTGATTTTATCATACAAATATAAGCCCTAATTAATTAAAATTGGCAAGATCAAAACATTTAAATAAACATTATGACTTTCCTAAATCCAAGCCAAACAATAGGATAGTCGGGAGATTACCGAAGTTCGCTTCGAATCTGTAATTTCTCCTACTTTTCTTCCTTTGAATTCTCAAAATAAAATGTTCCAAATTTGATCCATTCCCTATCGAAATTCCAAAATTCAATCCCTTGAAAACTTAAACTTTGAAATTCTTGAGAGCAGAATTATTGATTATTATCGAGAGTTTTCTTAGGTGATTCCCGTCACTTAAGATGTAATTAACTATAGGGGCTTGCCCTTATAGGGAATTTTAAAGAACCTGAGTAATATAAACCCCGTTTAATGCTTTCATATTAAGCGAGGGAATTTGTCGGCTTATAAAATTGGTTCGCGTGACCAAACGGATGTCACAAATCTTCTAGTTTATTTAATCGAGCCCTACCGTCAAGCGGTGTGTCTATCCTTAGGGATAGATACACGAGCTAGTGGTGCGGTGCTCGTTTATATAAACTATTTGGGATGTGAGATCGGTTTAATCTCATATCTTAAAACCTTCAAATTTAAAATTATTTTCAAAATCAAATACTACTTTTCAAAATTTTTTATTTAAATTAAATTAAAAAATTTGCCGACAACTTCTGTTAGGCGACCCCTTTTCAAAATAAAACACACAACCTGAAAATAAGCCGTACAGTTACATTAAAATATGACGGTGTTTCTGATGATTCTATTAGACTTAGGCTTTTTGCATTATCACTTAGGGATAATGCAAAGATATGGTTGAATTCATTAGAACCCGGATCTATCAGAACGTGGGGTGATTTAGCACATAAATTCCTTGCTAAATGTTTTCCTCCATCAAAAACTGTGAAGCTTAGAAATGATATTACATCTTTTTATCAGTTTAAAAGGGAATCTATTTATGAAGCTTGGGAAGGATTTAAAGAACTCCTAAGAATTTGTCCACACCATTCTATGCCAGATTGGCTAATTATTTAAATTTTTTATAATGGATTAACTGGACCTCTTAGACCTATTATCGATGCTGCTGCTGCTGGTGGTTCATTGATGTCAAAATCATGTCATTAAGCTTATGCTTTAATTAAAGAAATGACTACTAATAATATTCAATGGCCTTTTGAAAGGGTACATCCTAAAAAGGTGACCAATATTCATGAATCTGAAGCTTTTAAAATGTTATCAAATCAAGTTGCTACAATTTCAAGGAAAATAGACCATATTGGAATGAATTTTTCTAAACCAATTCCAATGATTGAAGAGAATTCATTAGGCCAAATGGTAGATTCTTAAACATCAATTCATACTTTAAATGCTATAAATAATAATTCAAATAACTCATATCTGAACTACTATAACCCTGGTTTGAAAAACCATCCTAAGTTTAATTGAAATAACAATAGGGTGGTACTAATCAACAATGGGGGAACAACCAAGTAAACCCATTGGAGAACTGGAACAACCAAGGTAATAGTAATTATAGAACTACTTATCCTACATGTTTTAATAATAATCCATAATTTAAGGATAAGAAGTTCTTCATAGAAGATGTGGTGTTACAAATGAATATCAGTTACAAAGTCAAGGAGCTGCTATAATAAATATTGAGAATCAATTGAGACAAATTGGAAATTCATTAAGTAATAGAACCTAATGAACACTTCCTAGTAATGCAAAAAGTAAATCCAAAAGACCAGAATAAAGAGCAAGTAAAAGCTATTCAACTTAGAAGTGAAAGAGAGTTGGAAGGTAGAGTTCAAAAAGAGATTGAAGTAGAGAAAGAAGAAATTGAAGAACCTAAAAAGGACGCTCTAGAAGGTTTTGAGAGACCTATTTATCCACTTAAAATTGATTTAGAAAAACTACCACCACCTCCATTTCCTCAAAGACTTCTTCAACAAATTTTGGATAAACAATTTTCAAAATTTCTAGAAATATTTAAAAAGCTTACAATTAATATTCCTTTTGCAGAAGCTTCAGAACAATGCCAAGCTATGTGAAGTTTATAAATGATACTCTTAATAGAAAAAGGAATATTCACTATTGAAGAGAATTTAAATGATGAATGTTTCAGGATGGATGTAATGAGATATCATAGTGAATGTCATTTCAAAACAACTTATGAAGAGAATTCATAAATGAAAGAATTTGAGCACCAGCAAGAAGAGGAATTAGAACATCTTAATGATTTTATTGAAGAAGATTCAAATTTTGTTCAAGAAAGTTTTGAAGTTTTGGACATGACGGAAAAAGACAAATCTTTTTGTCCATAAATTGAGAAACCTCCTGAACTTGAATTGAAGTTACTTCCAAAACATTTAAAATATGCATTTTTAGGTGATTCCTCAACTTTATCGCTTATAATTTCTTTGAACTTAATTTCAATAAAAAAGAAGAGTGTTTACTGAAAACTTTGAAGAAATATAAGAAAGCCTTTAGATGGATAATTACTAATATTAAAGGAATCAGTCCTTCAATTTGTATGCATAGAATTTTGATGGAAGAATCTTGCAAACCCAGGACTGATCCTGAAGGGAGATTAAATACCATTATGAAAGATGTTGTTAAGAAAGAGATTTTAAAGTGGTTAGATGCTGGGATTATCTATCCTATTTCAGATAGTGCAAGGGTCAATCCAATACACTGTGTTCCTAAGAAAGGAGGACTAGCTGTAATTGTTATTGAACTTAATGAATTAATACCGACAAGACAAGTTACAGGATGAAAAATATGCATTGATTATAGAAAATTAAACGTTGCCATGAGAAAAGATCATTTTTCGTTACCCTTTCTGGATCAAATACTGAATAGACTAGCTGGGCATAAATACTTTTATTTTCTAGATAGATATATTGGTTACAACAAAATACAAAGTGCTCCAGAGGATCAAGAGAAAACAATGTTTACCAGTCCTTATGGTACTTTTTCTTTTAGAAGAATGCTCTTTGGTTTATGTAATGCCCCTGCTACATTTCAAAGATGTATGATGGTTATTTTCTTTGATTTAATTGAAAAAGAAATTGAATTTTTATGGATGATGTTTTGGTGTTTGGAACTTCATTTGAATTGTGTTTATAACATTTATGACGAGTTCATAAACGCTGTGAAGAAATAAATTTAGTCCTTAATTAGAAAAAATGTCAGTTTATGGTATCAGGAGAAATTGTTTTGGGACATCACATTTCAGAGAAAAGTGATATACCTAAAATATATAGTGTTTTTAAATACATTTTTATACCTATTTTTGATGATATTGCACTTTAATGGAAGGTATTTTTGTGTTTTTCTTACAGGTATGATTAAAATGAGTGACTATGATGAAAGGAGCAATAAAGGATCAAATTTGGAGCAAACATTGTAAGGTGTGAACAATTAGCCTTTGGCGGCTAAGCGCCGGACCCTTGACACATAGGCTCCACAGTTAAAGTGATGAATTTTATTTGATTTTGGCGCAAATTTAAAGGCGTTTTTGAAGCATCCTTTGGTTTAAACTTCACTAACTTCCCATTAGCACCAAAAATCATTTAAGATTTGAACGGATGGATGCATTCTTGATGGTTACATAAAAACTGGACATATTTTGAAGAGGCACCAAGACACCTTTTAGAAAATCTTAAAAAGAAGACATGAAGATCATAAAAATGGTTGTTGTTGGAGGGTGTGATTAGTGTTAAGAGTCAAGTTTATGTAGGGAGTTATTGAGAGCACACTTTTCTACTTCACCTCTTTTATTATCAATTGTATCTAGTTTTTATTAAGAGCAGAATAGAGAATTAGAGTTAACAGAGTTGGGCGCCAACCTCTATTGTGTCTTGTAAAGGGAAAGCAAAGTTTCAAAGGAACTTTAAGAGTCTTGTGGAGAATATTTTCAGATAAGTGTTTAACTTTGTTTTATATTTGGTTTTAAAGGAACTTTAAGACTTGTGGAGAATATTTGTTTTATATTGTGTTTTCTCCATGGAATCTGAGTAGTTTTCTTCATCTTTTACCTTTTAAATGATGAAGTTATTAAATTATGGAAGGAAGTTGTGAAGTATAGGATTTCAATGTTGGAATAAGTTGTGATGATTCATTACCTTGCACCTCATTTACTTCTTGATTTAGCCAATTAAGATGTTAAAATTTGTTGGAAGATTATCTAAGATCCATTGCGGTATTGTTTCAATCAACAATTGGACAGAATCACATGCAATTGTATGGATGAGAATTATAGTCCATATGGTTGGGTGTAAATAAATAGAAAGATATGCTTATAATAAGGAGTAAAATTAGAGAAGTTTAGAGTGACAGGCTAAAGCCCCCTAATTTGGTTTGATGTGAAAAACTTTGTTATAAGATGTTAGCCCCCATGTGGGGGGAATCGAGGGAACTCTAGAGTGAGACCTAGTATCTTCCTATCTTCCCTGCCTAACCCATCTACAAGATTTCAAATCATCAAATTAACCAATGTTCTTTATATAACCAAGTAAGGGTAAAGAATATAATTGCTTCTATTTGGCATAACACATTTTAGATACTTCCACAACGAAATTCTATAATTATTACTAATTCATTGAAAGAGAAAAAAGATATTTTATTCTCATTTGCTTTCATACTATTTTATAGTTGTGTTAATTTTAGTTGTTTGTTTTTCTTTTTATTCTGACAATACCAAAAACAAATTTGAATAACTTTATATCTTAAAACATACTTTACAAAATCATTTTTAACAAGTAAAAAGTTATTTTTCTTATTTCTTTAAAATTTTAAACATTTCCCTGTGGGTTGGATATCTCAGGACTTAATAAAAAAGTCTTATATTACTTGATAAATGATACTTATACTTGTGTAGTATCCCATATAATAAATAATTAAAGTACAATTTCATATCTAAAACGTAAGTGAAAATATTTAAAGATCAAGTTTTTGGTGCCGTTTCTAGGGAAATTGATTAAAATTTTATTTAAAGAAAATTTAAGAAAAATTAAGTTTTTACTTTTCATTATTTTTGTTAGTGTGTTTTATTGTATTTTATTAATTGTGTATGCGTAGTTCAGGTTCTGAGGGACTTGTGCCTTACGATTTAGAATAAGAAAGAACTATCAGAAAAATCAAAAAAATTAAAAATTCAGAAAAAGATAAAAATATTCAAGAAATGGCAAATCAAGACCATTAAAATGTTGAAATCCATCAAGAATTTAGACTTTTAAGAGATTATGCTAACCCTACAGTGGATAAACTTCATTGTAGTTTTCAACACCCTACTGTAGCTGCTAGTTAATTTGAACTTAAACATGCTATTATCCAGATGGTATCTAATAATCAGTTTGGGGGAGCACCAACTGAAGATCCTAATTTACATCTTGCCAATTTTCTAGAATTGTGCTCTACTTTTAAATACGATGGTGTTTCAGATGATGCTACCAGACTTAGTTTTTCACTGAGGGATAAAGCTAAGATTTGGTTAAATTTGTTAGCACCTGGATCTATCAGAACTTGTGATGATTTAGCACAAAAATTTCTTGCTAAATATTTTCCACCATCGAAGACTGCGAAGCTTAGAAATGATATCACATCATTTTGTCAGTTTGAAGGGGAATCTATATATGAAGCATGTGAACGTTTTAAAGATCTCTTAAGAAAGTGACCACATCATTCGATACTATATTGGTTAATAATTCAGATCTTTTACAATGGATTAGTTGGGTCTCTTAGATCTATTATCGATGTTGCTGCTGGTGGTTCATTGATGTCTAAACAGTTTTCTGATGCTTATGCTTTAATTGAAGAAATGACTACTATAATTTTCAATGGCCTTATGAAAGGTTAAATAATAAAAGGTAGCCAACATTCATGAAAATGATGCTTTTGTAATGCTAGCAAATCAAGCTGCTGCAATTTCAAAGAAGATAGACCAATTTGGGATGAAGTTTTCTCAGCCAACTTCCATGATTGAAGAAAATTCATTAGGACAAATGGTTGATTCTCAAACTTCACGAGAAACCTTAAATGATATAAGTAAGCCTAATAACCCATATTCTAATTATTATAACTCAGGCTGGAAAAATCCTCCAAACTTTAACTGGAATACTAATAATCAGGGTGATGGTAATCAACAATGGGGGAACAACCAAGTAAACCTATTAGGAAACTGGAACACCCAAGGGAATCATAATTATAGACCAATCTATCCTCCAGATTTTAATAATACTTCACAATTTAAGGAGAAGAAGTTATCTACTGAAGAAGTGGAGTTACAAATGGGAAATCAATTACAAAGTCAAGGAGCTACAATCAGAAATATTGAGAATCAATTGGGATAGATTGTCATCATTAAGTAATAGATCCCAAGGAAAGTTTCCTATTAATACTGAAATAAATCTAAGAGACAAGACTAAAGAGCAAGTACAAGCTATTCAGTTGAGAAGTGAAAGAGAGTTGGAAGGTAGAGTTCAAAAAGAGACTAAAGTAGAGAAAGAAGAAATTGAAAAACCAAAAGCGGACACTCCGAAATGTTTGGAAAAACCTATTTCTCCACCTAAGGTAGAAATGCCACCACCTCCATTTCCTCAGAGACTTTGATAACAAAAATTAGATAAGCAATTTTCAAAATTCTTAGAGATATTTAAGAAGCTTACAATAAATATTCCATTTGCTGAAGCCTTAGAACAAATGTCAAGCTATATGAAATTTATGAAGGATATTCTCAAGATAAAGAGGATGTTTGAAGATAATGATACCGTTGCCCTTAGTGAAGAGTGCAGTGCAATAATTCAGAAAAAGCTTCCTGAAAAACTTAAAGATTCTGGAAGTTTCACAATTTCATGTGCAATCAGAGAAAGATTTTCTTGGAAAAGCTTTATGTGATATGGGTGCAAGCATTAACCTTATGTTGTTATCAATATTCAAAAGACTAGGATTAGGAGAAATAACCCCTACCACTGCAACTTTGCAATTAACTGATCATTCGATCATATATCTTAAAGGAGTTATAGAGGATATTTTGGTGAAAGTGGATCAATTTATTTTTCCTGTTGATTTCATTGTGTTGGATATGGTGGAAGATAAAGAGATACCCATAATTTTAGGGAGACCTTTCCTAGCCACAAGCAGAGCGATGATATATGTGCAAAAAGGGGAACTAACGATGCGAGTTAATGATCAAACTATTACATTCAATATTTTAAAGTCATTGAAATATCCTGCAAGTGGTTAAGATGATGAATGTTATAGGATGGATGTTATCAAATATTTGAGTGAATGCCATTTCAAGTCAACTTATGAAGAAAAATCTGTGAGTAAAGAATTGGAACACAAGCAAGAAGAGGAAATACAAGATTCTGAAGATTTTCATGTGGAAGATTTAAATTATGTTCATGAAAATTTTGAAATTTTGGATATGACTGAAAAAGATGCATCTTTTTGTTCCATCAATTGAAAAACCTCCTGAACTTGATTTAAATATGCTTCCTAATCATTTAAAGTATGCCTTTTTAGGTGATTCCACAACTTTACTAGTTTTAATTTTCTCTCAATTAACTGAAAGAGAAGAAGAGAGTTTTCTTGAAATTTTAAAGAAATATATAAAATCCTTTGGATGGGCAGTAACTGATATTGAAGGAATTAATCCTTCAATTTGTATGCATAGAATCCTTATGGAGGATAAATGAAAACCTCAGGTTGATCCTCATAGGAGATTAAATCCTATCATGAAAGAAGTTGTTAAGAAAGAAATTTTAAAGTGGTTGGATGCTGGAATTATCTACCCTATTTTAGATAGTGCATGGGTTAGTTCTATTCACTGTGTACCTAAGAAAGGAGTAGCTAATGTGACTATTAATGAAAAGAATGAAATAATACCAGTAAGACAAGTTATAGGATGGTGAATATGCATTGATTATAGAAAATTAAACCTTGCCTCCAGGAAAGATCATTTTCCACTTCCCTTTCTAGATCAGATGTTAGATAGACTGGCTGGGCATAAGTACTTTTATTTTCTGGATGGATATACTGGCTACCACAAAATTCAAATTACTCCTAAGAATCAAGAGAAAACAACGTTTACTAGTCCTTTTGGTACATTTTCCTTTAGAAGAATGCCCTTTGGTTTATGTAATGCCCTTGCTACATTTCAGAGATGTATGATGGCAATTTTTTGTGATTTAATAGAAAAAGGAATTGAAGTTTTTATGGATAACTTTTCAGTGTTTGGAATTTCATTTGAATCATGTTAGAACATCTATCAAATGTTGTAAAATGTTGTGAAGAAACTAATTTGCTTCTTAATTGGGAGAAGTGCCAATTTATGGTAGCAGGAGGAATTGTTTTGGGACATTGTATATCAAAAAATGGAAGTAGATCCTATAAAAATTTAAGTGATCTCTAATTTACCTTGCCCAACTAATGTAAGGGGAATTAGAAGTTTCCTGGGACATACTGGATTTTACATGCGTTATATTAAAGACTTTTCAAAAATTTCGAAGCCTTTAAGCCGTTTACTAGAAAAAGATGTAATTTTTAATTTTGATGATTATTGCCTAAAAGCTTTTGAAAATATAAAAGAAAAATTAACCACTGCACCTGTTATAGTTTCACCTAATTGGGAAAACCTTTTGAATTAATGTGTGATGCTAGTGATTATGCTATTGGAGTTGTTTTAGGTCAGAAATATGATAAAATTTTCAAAGTGATTTACTATGCTAGTAAAACTCTTAATGAAGCTCAAATTAATTATACCACTATTGAGAAATAGTTATTAGGTATATTATTTGCCTTTGATAAATTCAGATCATATTTAATTAGAATTAAATGTGTGGTGCTTACTGATCATTCTACTAATAAGTATTTAATGAAGAAGAAAGATGCAAAACCAAGATTGATTAAATGGATTCTTCTTTTGTAAGAATTTGATTTCGAGATAGTAGATTGGAATGGTGCTGATAATCAAATTGCTGATCATCTGTCCAGGCTTGAAATTAAAAATTTTCTCTGTGATGCTGAAGAAATTAATGAAAATTTTCCCAATTCAAAATTGTTCGTTGTTAATGAGTAGTGTGTTTCGTGGTATGCCGACATTGTAAACATTATTATCCGTGATATTATACTCTATGGTTTAACATACAAGGAGAGGAAGAAATTTATATCTGAAGCTAAGACTTATTTTTAGGATGACCTGCTTTTATGTAAACAAGTAAAGGATTTGATTATTCAAAGATGTGTGCCTTTAATCCACTTAAAAAGTACCTATTTTTATGTCTTCTTTATGATTCAATTTTTAAGGATATTATGCTTTAATGAAAGGTATTTTTATGTTTTTGGATGTAGGTGATTAAAAAAGAGTTCAAGAAGGAAAAATGAGCAAAAAGGAGCAAAAATAGAGCTTAAAACCAAAGTTGCCAAAATTATAGGTCTGGCGCCTAGGCGCCAAAATCCGGCGCCTAAGCACTAGTTCGATACTGAAGTAGATAAGATTTTTGACAACTTTGTGCAGTTATTTTGACGATGTTAAGCATTATCAGACCTTCTAGAAGGCTGGAAGTTACTCCTAATACATAGGACATGTGATACAATGCATCTGAACATGGGAAAACAGTTTTAATCTTGAAGAGGAGCGATCCAAAGTGAAGAAATGTGAAGACTTGGTCACGGTCTCCGGCTCCTAGGCGCCACAGTTAATTTCTAGAAGATACATTGTATTTGGACAAATTTTGAAGAGGTGCCTTAAGCAACCCGTGGTCATTTTCGAAGCTCTATAAATAGGAGTCATTTCTACAAAGAAAAGGGCCTCAAAGCAGCCTAGAGTTCTCTCACGCTTGAAAATAATTTTAGGGAGCCACCTTCTTATATAATTAGTGAGATTATTTTAGTTTTTTTTAGTGTTACTACTCAATTCCTTGAGTAGTAAGTGTGAGTTTATAAGTGTTGTTGTTGTTGAAGTCTTTCATTTTTTATTCGAGTCAGTAAGTGTCAGCGGATCACTTGAAGGGACATTCCATATAAGTATTTGTAACTTGGTTCAAAGTTTTATAAATATGTTTTGTTGTGTGAATTCAATGTGCTCTGAGTAGTTAGTTTTCTTTCTCCTTTCAACCATGAAAAGGTAATAAAGATAATTTAATTTCGTTGGAGAACTTAAACTTAAATTTTATAAAAATTGTGATGATATTAATACATGATCTTAATTTACTTTTTAAACTGGCCATTTGAATTGTTAAAACCTGTTGAAGAATTTTGAGACCTATTGGAGATGAGTTCTTAACCAGTAGATATCACATGAATCCTTGGGTAATCGAAGGCCTTGAGCGGGTTATTCAAGGTAAAGTGCAAATAAAAAGGGAGATATTATTTATTGTGCCTAGAATTAATTAGTTTTTAGAGTGACAGACTAAATTCTAATAATTTGGTTTATAGAAAAGGAACAGGTCACTAGTAGGGCCGACCATAGCCACCCTTGGACATCTAGAAGTGTGAGCCTAGATTAACCCATTCTACTAATAATACATCATGAACCGATCTATAGATTAGCCAATGTTCTTTATACTATCGAGTGATGGTAAACAATGGGAATGCTTCTAATTGGTGCAATATCATAGTCTAAGTTATCCATGAATGATAATTATTCTGAAAAATCTTGGATTAGTTGAAAAGGAGAAAGTTGTTTTATTTATACTTACATTAACCTACTTTATTGCTGCTTACTTACATTTAGTAGAAATTTCATTAAACTTAAAATTTTATCTTTGAAAAGAAATAAAAAAATAAATACTTTTAATTTGAAAATCTATTAAATTCCTTTAATTAATCTTAATTAAATCTTCCATGTAGGATCGATAACCATGACTCCAATAGAGCTCTGTATTACTTGAAACGATACCTATACTTGCATTTGAAATCGAGACTTTACGAAATTATTTAAAATATAAATTCATAAACTCTTACATATACAGATACTCGTAAAAGTGTGGTTCAAGTTTTTGGCGTCGTTGCTGGGGAAGAAAAGAAATTTAGAAAGAAAGGAAGGAAGAAAGTGAAAAAAAAATTTTTAGATTTTTCAAATTAAACTATATATACAATGTTATTTCTTTAAAATATATATATATAATAATAATAATAAAATAAAAAATATATATATAAAAACAAAAATACCAAATATATTTTCTTTTATTTTTATACGTAGTTCTGGATCTAAAAGATTAATACCTTTTGATTCTGAATTAGAAAGAACTATTAGAAGAATTAGAAAAGGAAAAAAAATTAAAAATATCAGGAAATGACTAACTTACATAACAATAATCAAAATCCAGTAGAAATTAATGAACAAAATAATTATAAACCATTAAGGGGTTATGCAAACCCTACAGCTGATGCACTTCATATTAGTATTCAAATGCCTGCTGCAGATGCTAATTCTTTTGAGCTTAAACCTTCTATTATTCAAATGGTTCAAAATAATCAATTTGGAGAAACACCAAATGAGTATCCAAATTTACACATTGCTAGTTTCTTAGAACTTTGTGCTACCTTCAAATATAATAATGTTTTTGATGATGCTGTTAGGCTAAGACTCTTTCCTTTTTCCTTAAAAGATAAAGCAAAGATGTGGCTTAACGCATTAGCAACTGGTTCTATTAAAACTTGGGCAGATATGGCACCAAAATTCCTTGCTAAATATTTTTCTCCTTCTAAAACTGCTAAATTAAGAAATGATATTACTTCATTTATGTAATTTGATGGAGAGACAATTTATGAAGCATGGGAAAAACTTAAAGAACTATTAAGAAAATGTCCTCATCATGCTTTACCAGATTGGTTAATTATTCAAACATTTTATAACAAACATATTGGATCACTTAGATCTATTATAGATGCTGTTGCTGGTGGTTTTTTAATGGCTAAGACATTTGATGAAGCTTATACTTTAATTGAAGAAATGACTAATAATAATTTTTAATGGCCTTCTGAAAGGGCTAATCCTAAAAGAGTGGCAAGTATTCAAGATAATGAAGCATTTTCTATTTTAGCTTCACAAGTGGCTGTGATATCTAAGAAATTGGATAATTTTGCTATTAACGTATCGCATGTAAGTAATGATAATTCTGCAAATATTGATGATTCTCAAACAATGGAAACTTTGCAAGGTATTTTTAGTAAAACTAATAACCCTTATTCAAATTATTATAATCTAGGTTGGACAAAACACCCTAATTTTAATTGGAATAATGGACATCAACAATGGAGTAATAATCAAGGTAATCCAACCGGGAATTGGAACAATCAAGGAAATTCAAACTTTAGACCAACTTATCCTCCTGGTTTTAACAATCAACAGAAAAAGTTATCTGTCGAAGAACTGATCTTGCAACTAGTTAATAAGCTACAAAGTCAAAACACTGTTATTCGAAATGTTGAGAATCAGATGAGTCAAATTGCTAATTTTATTAATTACAGACCTCAAGGAACACTGCGTAGCAACGTTGAAATTAATCCTAAAGAAACTGGAAAAGACCATGAACAAGCAAAAGCTATACAACTTAGAAGTGGAAAGGAATTAAAAGAGAATATTTAGAATGAAATTGAAAAAGAGAGAAGTTGAAGAGATTGAAAAACCTAAAGAAACTCTTTCTCCAAGTAAAGATCAGACTGTAATTCCTATTAAAGTGGAAGTTGAAAGACCACCACCACCTTTTCCTGAAAGACTAAAACAACAGAAGCTTGACCATCAATTTTCTAAGTTCTTTGAAATTTTTAAGAAACTTACAATCAACATACCTTTTGCTGAAGCTTTAGAACAAATGTCAAGCTATGCAAAATTTATGAAGGATATTTTAAGTAAGAAAAGGAAATTTGAATCTTATGAAACTGTTGCATTAAGTGAAGAATGTAGTGCAATAATTTAAAATAAATTACCTTAGAAGCTTAAAGATCATGGAAGTTTCACCATACCATGTGTTATTGGAGAAAATTTTTATGGAAAAGCCTTATGTGATTTAGGAGCAAGTATTAATCTCATGCTATTTTCTATCTTTCGAAGGTTAGATTTAGGAGAGATTTCTCCCACCACTGTAACCCTTCAGTTAGCTGATCGATCTGTCACTTATCCTAAAGGAGTTATAGAGGTTGTTCTTGTTAAGGTGGATAAATTTATCTTCCCTGTGGATTTCATTGTACTGGATATGGAAGAAGATAAAGAAATACCTATTATTTTAGGGAGACCTTTTTTAGCTACCGGACGTGTTATGATTGATATACAAATAGGAGAATTAACAATGAGAATTAATGATCAAGAGATAACATTTAGTGTTCTGAAATAAATGAGGTATCCTAAAAAAGAAAAATGCTATCAGATGGATATTTTTGATTATAAATTGAAAAGCATTATCAAGAAAAATGTAAGGTCATTTTTGAAGAAAAAAATGATGAATCCATAATATATAATGAGTCATTAACTGAAGAAATTGAAGAAGTGAATGAAGAAAATTTATTTGAAGAAACTCATTATATTCATGATAATTGGGAAATTTTAGACACAACTAAAAATGATATACTTTTACCCTCAGTTGAAAAAGCCTCTGAACTGGAATTAAAAATGTTACCTACACATTTAAAGTATGCATTTCTTGGAAATTCATTAACTTTACATGTGATTATATCTTCAGAACTAAGTAAAGATAAAAAAAAAAATTAATAGGAGTTTTGATGAACTATAAGAAAGCTTTTGGTTGGACTATTGCAGATATAAAAGGAATAAGCCCTTCAATCTGTATGCATAGGATTTTAATGGAAGAAAATTGTAAACCCACTATTGAACCTCATAGAAGATTGAACCCAATTATGAAAGAGGTTGTTAAAAAAGAGATTTTAAATTGGTTAGATGCTGGAATTATTTATCCTATTTCGGATAGCCAATGGGTAAGTCCTATTGTGTTTCAAAGAAAGGATGAATAACTGTCATATTTAATGATAAAAATGAATTAATTCCTACAAGACAAGTTACTGGATGTTGAATTTGCATTAATTATCAAAAATTAAACAGCGCCACTAGAAAGGATCATTTTCGTTTACCTTTCTTGGATCAGATGCCGGATAAACTAGGTGGACACTCATATTTCTATTTTTTTGATGGATATTCTAGTTATCATCAATTACTCGTTGCTCCTGAGGACCAAGAGAAAACAATATTTACAAGTCCTTATGGAACGTTTGCTTTAGAAGAATGCCTTTAGGTTTATGTAATGCACCTGCAACTTTTCAGAGATATATTCAAATAGTGGGCTAAAAAGGAGCTAACAACCAAATTACTGATGATTTATCAAGAATCAAAAATAATAGTGAGAAGATTTCTGAAGAAAACATAATGAGAAATTTCCTGATGAACAGTTATATGTTATTCAAGGATTACAAACGCTTTGGTATGCAGATATAGTTAACTATTTAGTTAGCAATATTTTACCATATGGATTGAATAACAAATATATTAAGAAATTCAAGAATGATTCTAAATCATATATTTGGGAATATCCTCATTTATTTAAAATAGGAAGAGATTTGGTGATTCGAATATGTGTACCTTATGAAGAAACTTTTGCAATTATTCAAAAATCTCGCGATTCTGAATTTAGAGGACACTTTGGAGTGGATAAAACTGCGTTTAAAATTTTAAATTCTAGATTTTATTGTCCTACATTTTTCAAAGATGTTGAACATGATGTGAAAACTTGTGATCGATGTCAAAGAATGGGGAATATATTCAGAAAAGATGAAATGCCTCTAAGCTATATATTAGAAATTGAAATTTTTGATGTATGGGGTTTAGACTTTATGGGACCTTTTGTACCATCATCTGGAAAGATTTATATTTTATTAGCAGTTAATTATGTTTCAAAGTGGATTGAAGCTGTAGCCTTACCTAACTGTGATTCCAAAAGTGTTTCGAAATTTTTAAAGAAGATGAATTTTACAATATTTGGAATGCTAAGGGTAATTATCACAGATGAGGGAAGTCATTTCAGAAATGTAAGAATTCAATCATTACTGGAAAAATTTAGAATTAAACATAGAATTACAACTGCTTGTCACCCACAAACAAGTAGAATGGCTGAAGTATCAAACAGAGAAATTAAAAGAATATTAGAAAATACTGTTAATCCTAAAAGAACTGACTGGGTTGATAGAGTTGATTCTGCATTATGGGCTTATAGAACAGCTTATATAACACCTATCGGAATGTCACCTTATTGGTTAATTTATGGTAAACATTGTCACTTACCTTCTGAACTAGAACATAAAGCTTACTAAGCGATAAAGGATTTCAATTATGATTTGAATGCTGCAGGAGAGAAACGATTATTACAACTGAATGAAATGGAAGAGATAAGAAATGAGTCCTATGAAAATGCAAAGATTTATAAGGAAAGAATGAAGAAATTGCATGTAAAAAGATTTCAAGGAAAATATTTGAGCATGGACAAAAAGTATTATTATTTAATGCTCGTTTAAAACTTTTTCCTAGAAAATTAATATCTCAATGGATGAGATCATTTATAATTGAGAAAGTATACCCTTATGGAGCTGTGGATATTAAAGATCCCAAAACTGGAAAAATATTTTAAGTTAACGGATTAAGACTAAAGCCTTGTATGGGAGAAATGAAACCAAATTACAAGGAGGCTTACGAACTAAGTCTACTCGATTAATATAACTAATTAGGTCGTGCTAACGATATTAAACCAAGCGCTTTGTCGGAGGCAACCCATATATTATCATTGTGATTGCGTGTGATTTGAATTTATCTTTATCGATGTTTGTGTGTTGATCACACGCTTTTAATAGACCTATTTTTAGACCGAAACTTTGTAAAATTGACGATAAGCGAAACGGAGTTGAACATGGTTCCGGCGCCTAGGTGCCCAAAATCGGCACCTAAGCGGCAGCATAACCAATGTGTATCAATAATCTGGTGCCTAGGCGCCAGATTTCGGCGCCTAACCACCCCAGTTAGTGTTCATGAAAAAACAAAAAATTTTTAATTTTTCACTTGAAATCTCCTTATAAATTGCCTTATCTTCATTCCCAATCCCTAAGCAACCCTTTTTTCGACCAGAACAATTCATTTTGGAAGAGAAGAGAGAGTTTTGGAAGCAATGGAGAGAGGAAATCATGGTAATGAGGTAAGAGACAAGTCTTCTAAAGATCCTTAACCTTATTTTAATGGTTTTATTACAGTTAGTATGGAGAGGTTATTTAGTCATTTAGAAAAGATTGAGGTGGAACTTCTAAGTGTTGGAAATTGTCTCCATGAGATGTACCACCAATTCGAGAACTTAGAATGGAAAACAAAACTTCAGTTCGATCATATGGCGGCCTATCAAGATGTTCAAGTAGCAATGTATGAGAAGAACAAATGGATTGATGAGGAGACGGCTTTGGAATTTCCAATGGCGTTGGTTTTCTATCCATGCGAGCCTAGCGAACTTCATTGCGAGAGGGATGCAAATTAAAGTTTGTTGTTGAAAAGATCTTTTCTGTGTTCTAGGTGTGATTGAGTCAAGTTTTAGTGAGCCGAAGATTTGGTTCGTGTATTTGCTTAATTGTTCAATGTTTGTTGTTGGATTGAGAATTTGCTTTAAATTAGTATTGTTTGTGTTGTTTATAGAATGATGAACCTTGTTATAGTTTTTTTTGGAATTTATTGAGCTTGGAATGAAAAATATGAAATGGTATTAAAGAGTTTGGTTATATCTTGTGTTTGAAACATGGATCTAATTTATCATTTTAATTGATTGTGGAAATGCTTGGAAGTTAGAAATTGGAGTAATACTCTCATGTGAGTAATTAGAAGTCGAATTTGTTAAGTTTTGGTGGAAATTATAATATTTAAAAAAAATTTTGGAAAGGCGAGTCTGGCGCCAGAACTCGGCGCTTAAGCGTCAGTTCAGCCTGCACCCAAAAATCGGGTTTTTAAACCCACAGACGCAATTTTTGACGCCTTAGCTCCCTTCTTCTACCCATTTTCGCAAAAATCAACTTTAGAGATCCATTTTGAGGCTGGATTTTCAAGTTTTTAAGCTTAGAATTACTCGATTTCTTCATCTCGGGGTCAGATTTACCTTCTAAACCATTTATTTTCGAGTTTCACCATGGATTTTGCTCTCTTTGAAGAGAACCAAAATTTTGAGGAAAAAAATTGATTTTTAACGTTAAATCCATGGTTTTTTAAGCTCTTTCAAGTTTGAAAAGCTTAAATTAGTTCATTTCCTTTGATCCTATAAATTTATTTTGTGTTTTTATTTCACGTTTAGATGGTACCTAAATCTAAGCGAGGAAAAGAACGATAAAATTTTGATCGTAGGAAGTTTGCCATTATCGCGGCACATTTACGTTATAACGATTTGCTACGACAAGGAAGTTTATCTCAGAGAGAAGTTTTTACAATCCTGGTGGAAGGATTGAAGATACAATCATTGCACTCAACTGACAACGATTCTGTTATTTCATTTTGTTGCTATTATCCCTGTCTTCAGGGAGTTTTATGCAAATTTCTTGGATGATGAAGAGTACGAGATCTTTGTAAGAGGAGTTAGAGTAGGATTTACTCCAGAGCGAATCAACATTTTCTACGGCCTGCCACCGAACATTGAGTGTTATTACTCTGGATTATCTCCATCTGAGGGAGATCTGGAGATGATTATTGTGTACTTGACTGATGGTACTGAGCTTGGAAGATCAAGAATGAAAAACGGGTAAATTTTTCATCTTCTAAGCAAAAAGGTGTTTCTAAGGCATGGAATTACTTTATTTCTCCTTGCCTCCTTCCATCCAACCATTTGAGTGAGGTTACTAAGGATAGAGCTATCCTCAACTACTGCATACAAGAGATGAAGCTGATTGATGTTGGGAGTATTATTTATGATTCTATAGAAGCTACTGCTTGTTCTAGCACGTTTGTGGGACTGGGATTTCCATCTTTGATTTATTCTTTGTTCGAGAATACTGGAGTTGTTGCTAAGCTTTCAGAGGAGAAGCTCAAGTCTATAAAGCTCATTGGACGAGAAAGTGTGAGTATTTATGATCGACTCTGAGGTAAGAGTTCTACCGCACCCTCTATTTCATTACCTACTTCTAGTAGACATTCTACTTCTGCTGCCGAG
This sequence comes from Papilionanthe hookeriana x Papilionanthe teres, assembly GCA_022702705.1. NCBI lineage: Eukaryota > Viridiplantae > Streptophyta > Magnoliopsida > Asparagales > Orchidaceae > Papilionanthe > Papilionanthe hookeriana x Papilionanthe teres. The sequence continues at coordinate 86,710,706 of CM040429.1, read as the reverse complement.
CCACCATCTATTTTTTGGGAGAATATGCATGAGAAATTTCTAGAGCAGTAGAATATGTTACTTTTGACCCAGTGTAGAGTCGATACTATAGATTTGAAATTGAATCATCTTTCTGAGTACACCCAAAGGAAGAGTGATTATGATGCCGAGTATTCCGAGTCTCTTGTTAGATTCTCGAAGGGTGACCATTACGTTCAGTTCTAACCCGCCTAGATTCTCATCATTTGATATCCGGAACAAGAATGTAGACTTTTCCTTTGATGACGACGAGGATGATGAGACTGCTAGTGATGATTAGATTTTTAGGTTTGTGTATCTGTGTTGTTTATGTTTTCTGTTAATTTTGTATGTGTGTGTGTTGACCTCATTTTTGATGAGGTCTTCCTTTTCTTCTTTTTAGTGCTTAGGATCTAGCCTTAGGCTTTTCCTTTGACTATCTTAGAGGACTAGAATTGGGACCCGCCTTTTAGAAATTCAAACCACTTCTAAACTCCCCGCAAACTCCACAAACTTGACTATAGACCCCTAATCACCTAGAGGGTTGAAATCAAATATGGAAGTTTAAAGGATGAGTTCCTATAGGACTCTTTGGCCTTAGATCGCCCACCGGTGGCTCGGTCCGATGAAGGGGCCGACATACACTACACCTACACACTACATTTCCACACACTTCCTAAAACCACACCCATACCCAACTTGACCTCCCGACTCATGTAGGTGATTCACATGGATGGTCCTTAACCCCCAAGCCCTTGGCAAGAGGGTTAGGAACAACATAGTGAATGCCTCAAATGAGTCCTTTCATGGCTCATATGGGCTTGAAATGGCTTCATGGCTCAACCAAAATGATTTCTTTCCACCCAAATTCACCCAATCTTCAATTTGCCAAATTTTCAATTTTTGACCCCCGGACCCTACACCTACTAAACCTCCCAAAAACCTCGAATTACCCAAATTTTTGCAAAATCTCCAAATTACCTAAAATTTTCCAAAATCAATCCCAAACACCTCCACATCACTCAAATTGATCATCCATACCCAAAAATACCAAAAATTCCAAAAATACCTCCCAATACCCTCCAAATACCCAAAATACCCTTCTTGGCCTAAAAATCCAAAAATTCAGAAAATTCCCAGAAAATTCCAGAAAATCCCAAATATTCCCAATTTCATTTTGTCCAACTACACCATGGGCCAATTTTGTCAATTTACCCTACTTTTGTCAAAACCCCCAAATTGACCCATTTTAACCCAAAGTGGACCCGATGTCAAACCAAACATACCCAATTGACCCCAATTTTGGTCCAATTCAATTCTAAACTTCAATTCAACATTCCCAATACCAATTTAGACCAAATCCAAGTCCAATTTGATTGACATTTGGTCCCAATTTCACTTTGGGCCTTAAAGCCCAAATTTGGACCCATGACCCAAACTTAACCCAAACTCACCCAATTCAACTCCAATTAACCCCAAATCTTTTCTAAACCTTCCTTAACATCCTCATAAACAAAACACTAACATGATTTGCCCAAGGTTTTGACCCAAACCCCACTCAAATTCAACCCAAAATCAAAAAGCCCAATTTTGACCTAAACCCAAATCTAACCCAAATAGGCCCAAACCTCAAAATCAAAACCCAACCAAAGCCAAAACCTCTTTGAAACACTCCCATAAACATTTCTTAATATTTATTTTACATCAATTTCAACCCTAGCCCAACATTGGCCCAAGTTAGCCCAATTTGACCTACATTGGCCCATTCACCAAAAGAATTCAAATCCAACCCAATTCAAGTCCAAACTACCCCAAATTTGCTTCAAGTCACTCATGACACATCCATAAGCTAAACCCAATAATTATTTGGCCCAACCTCTTTACAAAATTTCATCCCAAAATCCATTTTAAAATTCAAGAGCCCACTTTCCTAATCCATCTTAAAAGCCCATCTAAAACCCTTTCAAAAAAGCCCAAAATTCTTCCAAGGCCCATATGACATTTCCCCTCATCATACTTTCAATTAAAATCATCCCTAAGTCCTAAATTCATCATCAAATAATTCCAAATCAAGCCTCATGCCAAATCACCCCTAAATACCAAAATTTTCCTTAAATCCATTTCCATGAAATTGACTTTACTTTTCCCAAGCCAAATGGAGCCATGGAGCCATGCATAAGCCATATGCAAGCCATGAGAGCCTCTTTACATGTCACCATGCCATTTTGGGCAAAAGGAGGAGGCTCTTTCCTTAACTCCTAAAGGTGGTTAACCACTTACATGATTCCACTAAACCATGCTTAAGCCTAATTGTACTTGGATTGTGACTTGACCCCACTAATCAAGCTGATCCAAATCACTTTCTCCTCAGCCTAAACCAGGCCTTGGGTGGTGCACCTAGCCCAAATGGGTGGGTTGACCCATTTAGGTCCAAATCTAGCCATGCCTCATTCCACTTTGGATCAAAGCCTTTACACATGTCCATGGCCAATTGATTGCACAAACCTCCAGCCACGACCCACCCGACCTCGAGGGTGACCCATGCTCGGCCGGCCGGCCACCGGCCGCCGGAAAACACCATGGCCGAGAGCTCACATGTGAGCCAACATTGAAATTCTCACTTGCCGAGCCGCCCCATCCCTAGTGGTCACCATGGCCGATCTTCTCCTCACTCGGAGCAAGCTCGATCCCAAGCCCTAACTCTCTCCGGGAGGCCCCCAGCCAGCTCTATTTAAACTCCACCCCTCTCGGCCATGAAGGGAGCCAAGCGCAAACCTTGCCGAAACTCGCCAAAATTGTTCCAAACCCTTCACCATCCTTAGAGCGAGTTGATCCCCAGGTGTCAATTTGCCCTAATCCCCACCAACAGAGCCCGATTTCTCAACCGAAATTCCACCCAAAACCAGGACACTTTGCCACGAGTGAGCCAATCCTCAAATCGACCGGTCCTACACCTTCACCTGGACCAAGAGGAGAAGTTTCCCACCGAAAGCCCCATCTCCAGAGCCACCCGGTTGCTCCGACCTCCAAGCTTTGTGATCGGCCGTGGTCACTTTCATAGCTAGGCAATTCACTGCGACCGGGAGACTTCATCCGGAGCTTCGTCGGGACCCAATCTAAGGTGCAACAACTCTCGGATTGAAGCCACACTTCTCCGAGCTAAGGTATGAGTTAACTATCCATCCCGAGCTTCCGGAGATTCTCCATTTCAAATGCCTTAGTTTCAATGCATGTTAGCCGTATAGATGTGTTCGTCTCTTCAAGACGAATCCATGGAGCATAAGAACATGAAAATCCATCGAGAATCGAGTGAGATCTTAGGGATTTAGTGTGGACGGCTCTCGGGTGAGAACACTCGGGGACGATGAACGGATGCCGTCCATTCGATACACGCGCGCACGGACGGCCGAGATTGCGTCGGACCGGGAGACGGTACGAGAACCGCGGGGCCCGGGCTGCCGACTCGGGTGGCGGCGTCGAATGGGAGCGCGACGCGTGTGCGTTCGGAGCTGCCGAGGTTGACGCGGCGCCGCGTGGATAAATAGAAAATTAGGGTATTTTTCTATTTATTTAATTCCCTAAACTTCAAAAATTCATATCTCTGTGTAGAAAAATCACAAAAATAAAATAAAAATACCCTCTTGCTCGAGTGAACGGAGGAGAATAATGTGGAAAAGAAATCATTCAATTTCATTAAGTATTTTATTTTTTATGATTTATTTACTCTCTGCATACATTTAATTCTCCATGCATGTATACAATTCACCATGGCATGAGACCATAGGGCTTTTGAAGCCTCTGAACTTGGGAACATTCCCTGAATTTTCCAAGGTCGAGGCCATCTCTGTGAAAAGTTATTTATTTTTCAAATGCATGTTGTTGTTTTGAGTATTTTAATTCCAAAAATTAGCATGTTGTGAAATAAATTCTAGAAATATTTGGTGATGTTCCTTATGACCAGAGAACTCTAGGAAAAATAGGACTTGAGTTAATTCACTCAGATTAACCCTAATTGGCTTAAACACCTAAAATAGGTCTTTAATTAATTAGAGTTAAACAGGCATCAAATTGACTTGAAATCAATTCTCCACTGACCTTTAGGATCAGAGGAATCCACCATAAAAATTTGAAGTCAATTGGACTTGGTTAGCCCCACTAATTGGGTTGATTAAGCCACTTAGCCATTTTAAACTTTAAAAATTCATAACTTTTAAAATACTTTTTAAAAATTCACCAAATTGGTTTTGGAGCCTCTCTGATATCAGGGGAACCTAAGAAAATTAAAATTTCAATTTTCTAAAAAAGTTGATTTTTAATAATATTTTAATATTTTTTTAATAATTAAAAAATAATAAAAATCACAAAAATAATAAAATTCACCAAAATGTCACATTTTGAATTTTAATCACTTAGGAACAAATCCCACATTTTTCCTAAGTCTATTTAGTGAGATATTAAATTTTAAAGCCCTAGGGTAATTTTAAAATTAAAAAAAAAATGTATTTTCTAGCATTTTCACTAAAATAATTATTATAAATCATAGAAAAATCAGAAAATTGCAAAATTTGATTCTCTGGTTTCCTTGATATCAGAGAGATTTTTGAAAAATATAAAATCCATTTTTCAACATTTATTTTATTTTTAAATTAATTAACACTCCAAAACTCAAAATAATTATAATAAAAATAATATAATTCAAAAAATCACCAAAATTGGTCCAAGTGCTTCTCTCGGTCATTAGGAATGTCCCCTAATTTTCTTAAGGACAGAAACTTTCCCTTGGTCATGTTATCAAATTTTCCTTGAAAATCTCTATTTTCCACCAAAAATAATTATATAAATAAATTAAACACAGAAAAATCACATTTTCTCCTCTCATGTCTTTATTGACATATGAGTGAAGTCACATAAAAATTTCAAGTTCATTTGAGTTCAATTTAGTGAGTTATGAAATTATTAAGCTTAAAGGGTAAAATGGTAATTAAAATCTTTAATCCTTAATTAAAACTTTAGGTTTAATAAAAAATCAACAAGTAAAATATTTGATCCTAATCTGATTTGGATGATTGAAATTTAAATAATTAAAGGGTAGAAACCCATTAAATAATTTTAAAATGATTAAACTTTAATTAAATAATAGATTAAATTTGGAAGAATAATAAAATTGGAATTATTAAAATAAGGGATATTTATTAGGAAGAGATTTATTCTTTAATTTAAAAATCCCTAAATTAATTATATCAACTAATACTCAATTTTTAATTAAAATGATAACTCAAATTTAAAATATTTAAAGACCTAATTAAATCATTAAAATCTTTTGAAATTTCAATTAAAATTAAAAATAAAGTAAATTGAAGATAAGTTAAATTAAGATTAAATTAAATTAAATAATTAAATTAAATTAAATTAAATAATTAAATTAAATTAAATTAAATAATTAAATTAAATTAAATTAAATTAAATGATTAAATTAAATTAAACAATTAAATTAAATTAAATTAAATTAAATAATTAAATTAAATTAAATCAAATCAAATTAATTAAACACCAAATCAAATTAAATTGAACTATGTTAAACTAGATTAAAACTCAATTAAATTAAGTTAAATTAAATATAACATCACCTAAGACATAAAGAATTCAAAATAAATGTAAAGCAACTCGAACACTATTCCAAATTTAAACCCTTTAACTTAAATCAAATCATTTGAATACTAATTTACCCTCGAAAGCTTTGATTATTATAAACTCCTAAATGGAACATCAAATGAAGTGTTACCTCACTCATAGGATATTCAAATGTCCTAGTTCACTCGAGCAAGTTAACAAGATTTGAAAACCTCGGACGATCGATTCATTTATATAATTAAATTCATTTGGACTTAAAACAATCCTAGAAATATTGAAAAGATGTTTAAGATCCTTCTTAAGCACTTCCTCAATATGATAGGATATTTATAAAGAACAATTGAATTTGATTGTTCTTCGATGAAGAAAATCGTCCTTAAACCAAAACCCAAAGAACCTAGACGTCATAGGAGATGACTAGCTATAGGATTAGGAATTTGGTAGAAAACCATAACCTTTCCCTTAGCTTTACCTAGGAACTTGCTTAAATATTATAATTGTGTTTTAAGTGCAGCTTGGGATGACGGGAAGACCCTCCAGGTACGCATTTGTATTATTGCAATTTACTTTCCTGCAATTCATTTTCCAGCAATTTACTTTCTTGCAATTTACTTTATTGCAAATGCATTTTACTTTTCTTGCATGATAAAACAACAGTTGCATGAAAACCCACACCTTTAGGATAGCCCCTAAAACTGAAACCAAAATTAAGTTAAAAGTCATTGCAAGATAAAATTCACCGCCACAACATTTCAAAATATAAAACAACTCAAAATTTAATCACAAACGTAACACAAAACTACAATTACAACTAAATTAAAACGTCCTGTTGGATGATCGGGAATACCTCGGATGATGTAACCTACGTGTTGCTAACGGGATTTCCACGCGGTCTAAATGAAAGTGTGGAACTCATTCGATTGAGTTTAGCAAATTCATCCGGACTAAGTGAATCCGATAAAAATAATGATGCCGAAGGATGGAACCGTGGGATCTTAACCGGTGTCGTTATAATCAACTTTAAGATTTGTTTTAAATAAAACATAAAAAACACCCGGAAATTAAGATTTTCTCTAAACCAAAACACTTTTCTCAACTCCTCGATTTATGATTTCTAAAACTAAACCTCTCGCAACAACAAGGAGCTCGGAGCATGGTGGGCAAGCACGACCATCGTCATCAGCAGAAACCCGAGTCTACTTCAAAGAAACTTTCCTAGAATTAAAACAACCAAGCCATAGGACTTCGAGGTAGCTTGCCTAGTGCAACATAAATCCTCAACTCTTTGTTAGTGCATTTGCATTGCAAATTAAGCCCTAACCTGGTCTTAGGATTCCGAGGTAGTCGTCCGATACGACAATAAACCCTCACATCTTCTAGTGCTATTTGTTTGATTTTATCATACAAATATAAGCCCTAATTAATTGAAATTGGCAAGATTGAAATATCAAATAAACATTAGGACTTTCCTAAATTCAAGACAAACAATAGGATAGTCGGGAAATTATCGAAGTTCACTTCGAATCAGTGATTTCTCCTACCTCTCTTCCTTCGGATTCACAAAACAAAATGTTCCAAAAATTTGATCCATTCCCTATTGAAACTCCAAAATTCAATCTTTGAAAACCTTAAACTTTGAAATTCTTGAGAGCGAATCATTGATTATTATCGAGAGTTTTCTTAGGTGATTCCCGTCACTTAAGATGTAATTAACTATAGGGGCTTGCCCTTATAGGAATTTTAAAGAACCCGTGTAATATAAACCCCGTTTAATGTTTTCATATTAAGCGTGGGAAACTTGTCGGCTTATAAAATTGGTTCGCGGACCAAACGGATGTCACTAATCTTCTAGTTTATTTAATCAAGCCCCACCATCAAGCGATAGTGTCTATCCTTAGGGATAGATACACGGTTTGTGGTGCGGTGCTCGTTTATATAAACTATTTGGGATGTGAGATCGGTTTAATCTCATATCTTAAAACCTTCAAATTTAAAATTATTTTCAAAATCAAATACTACTTTTCAAATTATTTATTTTAATTAAATTAAAAATTCGCCGACAGATTTCGTTAGGCGACCCCTCTTCAAAATAAAACACGACCTAAAAATATGCCGACAGATTTCCGGCGACTCCGTGGGACAAATTCCTCTCTCCATTATAATCAAATAATTCTGCTTTCAAAAATCGGTAGTGCATCCATGTCCTTAGTGGATCAAACTACCCTTCTTTCCGTTGGAATACTGTGTTCATTTCTATCTTGAATGAGTATAGCCAACATTCTCTCGGATTTAGGAGCCACTGTTTAAACACCTCTAAACAGAGAGGTTCCGAGATCCTTTTACCTCATTTCTGAGGTGGGGTGGACCCCCAATAGGTGTTAGTTTAGGAATGATCCTTCGAGTCGGGAAGTCTTGCTTAAGACTTTCTTTTCCTTTCTGAATCAGATTCCTCACCTTCTCTACACCTTTGAACATTCCGTTCTAAATAAACAAACCCTCTAATAAGTGATTCTTTTAACAAATAATTCCTTCTTATAAATACATGAACAAAGAATGCGTTCGGACTCTTTTCAATTCTTTTTCGTCCTAAAGAGAAGAAGCATAACTCGGGACCGACAACCGAATCTACCTCGCGAAATGGAAGCCCCGAAACCGATTTTCTCCTTCACCAACGGACTGGACTTCGCCGTCTATAAGGATGAGCCGCCCGACAATGGGGTCATCCGATTTGGACATGGATTTGAAAACACGAACGTCAAGGTCACCGACGTCTCCCTCTTCGCACCGACGAACAAGGTATCCGAAGCCGAGGAACCACCGCTCGAGTTCAACCTCAGGTCGACCCAAGAGTTTCCTCCCCGCAAAGGGTCCCGACTAGGGAGGAGTACCGCCGTCCGCAGGAGGACCGTTCTCACTACCCCCACTCGGTCTAGTTGTTTCGCACCTACCCCGACTTCGCCAAATCAAAGGGGAAAGAAATCCGGAACTATAGTAAACCCGTAACCGTGGAGGGTACGGATCTTCCCGTAAGACCTTCTCGTCTTCGAAATCGGGTCCGGCTCGAAGATTCCGTCGCCGACAAAGACCCAAAGAAGAAATAGAAATAGAAGGATCGCCGAGGAAGCCGTAGCCGCCGAGGTTGCCTTCCCGGAGGAAATTCCGGAGTTGCCGTAATATACACCGTTACCGTAATATACACCACCGCCCGACTACATACCACTTTTGGGAGGAAGCGGGTTCCATCCCCTCTCCGCCGCAGAGGATGAAGAGAATGTTCGAAAGATTGTCGCCACATTACCACAGCCCACATACTACAACGATAGCCGCAAGAAAAGAATCGAACTACGCCGTTTCGCTCGACCGCAAACTTTGGTAGAAAAGCTAGCGAAGAAGGAAAATTGCCCCGTGTCGAAATTCTACGAAGGATAGGGCGGGTGCCGGTCAAATCCCGTCTTGGGCCCCGAGTAGAACCCGCCGTCATGATAGAAAAGCCAAGCAAGAGAATGAAGGCTAGCCCGCCTGTCGTAGTATCAGGATTACAGATTAGGGAGGATACCACCTTCCAGCATTTGGCCGATAGACCATCTGGTCCTAGACCTTCCGCCGCTAGAAGGATGGTGTGGCGTCCCACTACGGGGCAGCTTGAGACCGAAACAGACAGCTCGAGAGAGAAAGTCTCGCCAGAGGCCGGAATCGAAGAAAGTGCTACCGCGATGAAGGGGACTCGTGAAAAAGGACCCGTCAACCATCGCATGACAACCACAAAGATACACGAAAGCTCCGCTAGAAGATGCCATGGAAAAGTCGAGAACCGACATCCGACGGTTGGCAAAAGAAAGAGAAGAAAAGTTCGGAGATGAGATCGACTCATCGGAATTCATGGACAACGAATATGCGGAAATCAACATGGTTGAGACACGAGCTTCATCGGCTTCTCAAGGTGCTCCCGCAGTCGCAGAAGAGAGGAGCCGAACCGATGAAGAGACAGCTTCGGGAAAAGGACGACACGATCGCTCAAATGGCGAAAAGGATGGAAGAGATGGCCGTAGCTCCGGCCACTCTCCGAAGTCAAGTACAACCACATAGAGAGACACCCCCGTAAGTCATTCACATCGTAGACGGAGGAAAGGAGATTACATCCGTCAATGGGGATGACCAACGAAAAAGGATACAACACAAAGTATGATCCCCGAAAAAGATATCAAGAACTTGGTAGAACAACAGAGTGCGAGAAGCCCTAGCACAATCGAAGAACGGGACATCTATTCGGACGGGTAGACCTTACCCGAAGAATTCGACGCCGTCCAATACCCAAAGGGCTTCGTACCACCTCTCGTTTAAGACCTTCGACGGAACCGGGAACCCCCGACAAGCATGTTGCACACTTTCGTGCCGCTTGTTGCAATGCCGGCGGGAGCGATGCGCTACTCTTCCGACGAGCTCGTTAGCGATCCGTCGAGAATCGCCTTCGACCGGTATGCGAATTACCCAACGGTTCCGCGAAGACATTCTCGTAGCTAGAGAGCCTCTTCATTAAGCGATTTGTCGGAGCTCAGCGACCACATCACTATAGGTGATTTAGTGGTAGAGAAACAAAGGCCGAATGAAACTCTAGTGGATTACATACTTCGATGGAGAAATTTAAGTATGAAGTGTGAACCACAACCGCAAGAACAACATGCGATCGGCATCTTGCTTAAAAGCATTCACGGCCCGATAGCACTTCTCCTCAAGGGATTCACTATTAAGACTTTTGAGAAGTTGTTAAGCAAGGCCGGAAGCTTGCAAGAAGAGGCGAAGCAATTAAGTTTTGCCGACAAGACGGACAAGCGTAGCCGGTGAAGACTTTCGAAAAGAAATCCTGGGTCGTTGCAGCTAGCTGACAAAGGCAAACAACCGATGCAAATACCACCGAACGGCCGCAAAGAACCACAACAAAATTACCAAGAACCCCGGTCCAGCTATCGATCGTCTCCGCAAGGATGAACAACCGTCTCGTCCGCAACGTACATCGAGGGAGCTTCGAGCGGAGAATATCCGTTCAAAAATGAAGCAAGACTAAAGATGTTCCGTAGCTTAATGAAAACTCCAGATTTCCACATGCCGTAGCCTAAAAGACCGGAGGAAGTCAACAAGAAAGGTGATCCCAACTTTTGCCCCTACCATCGGATGCTTCGGGCACAAGATAGAAGATCGCATTACCTTCAAAAGTCAGCTCAACGACAACCTTCGGAAAGGAAATATAACAATCCCGAAGGAGTACATGAAGGAACCCCGTAAAGGAGGTTCCGTCAATGTTATCTCAACCGATCCCGTCATCCCGATAGATCCCTATGCAACCGACGATGGATGGACTACCGCCTCGGACGAGATCTTCGAAGAAGATTTTAGACAACATCCGAACCGCTTCGGCGCGAGCTTCAATTCGTAGTTCGAGACCCGTTAAGCCGGTACTATCACTTGCGATAGAAGAACCACCTCGACAGGAGAAAATCGAAGAGAAGAAGAAAATTGACGAAGAAGAGGGGACCGAGATTCCTAAGGCTGGACTAGTGGGCCGCTTATCCTAGGATAGTTGTTTCCGATTCGGGGAGAAATCCCTCGAACCTCCGATTTTGTATGATTATCCGCTCACTTCGGTGGGATCATATAATGATAAGGGTGATGGCGTTGGCTACGTTTTGATCGTTTCTAACGATTACGTAACTAGCGACAATCCGGGCGTCGATTTCGATACCAACAACAATTCTCAAATCATACAAGATCTCGACGATCAAAATGACGAAGAAGGCATCCATCAAGGAGGCTACGAGAGTTCAACAAGCAACGGATCTATCCGCGAGTTTCGAGGAGCTCCAGCTACAATAGAGTTAGAGCCTTCGTATTTGGAAGATAATCCGAAGAGCCGACCATTCCGATTCGGGAGGAGACACCGACAAACTCAATACTAGATTCGAAGAAATTACGAAGTCAACCTAAGAAGTGGAAAAGTCCTACCTCCAAGAATGGGTCCAAAAGACAAAGGAAAGCGGTGGTTGTTCAAGAAGAACCAACCCCAGCAGAAGACATACCCATTCGAGAAGAAGCCGAGACACAGGAGAACAAAGTGGACTACAACGTGCTAGCCCATCTTAGGAAACTACCGACCAAACCGAGCATCTACGATGCTCTCATCTTATCAAAGGAGATGAGAGAAGCTCGATCAAGGCCTTACTTGATCCGGAAATTTGCTTAGCTCAAATGGCCGGAGATTCCTTGGATGAGGTTTGCTCGTTAAAGGAACGACGAGGTGTTACCTTCACGTACAATGACCTACTACTTGGGACGCGCAGATCACAACCGACCGTTGTACATTTCGATTACAATCGGGAAGTTTACGCTCTCCGCAGTATTGGTGGATCCAGGAGCATCAATCAATATAATGAGTCTTCGAACACTAGCATACTTGGAGATCGATGCTCGTGAGCTCGAGGCCGACAAAATGTTATTAAGAGGATTCAACCGTAAAGGAGAAAGAGCCCTCGGGTCAATAACGCTACCGATGAAGACCGGTGATTTAGCAAAGACAACCGCAAAATTTCATATAATCGATTCAGAAACGTCGTTCAACGCTCTACTGGGCCGACCGTGGATACATGAAAACAGGATGGTACCATCATCTCTGCATCAATGCATCAAATATTACGATGGAGGGGAACAGTGCATCAAAGGCGACTTACAACCATTCTCCGTACATGAAATTGGAATCCATGAAGATGCAGACTTATTATGCACCGCCAAAGAAAACAATCTTCTCCGGAGATACCATAACAAATGAAGCAAAGAAAGTTCGAGACAACGAAGAACCTGAAGTTCTAGTCCAACGAGTCATTCACCACTCCCTTCCGGCGAGATGGTGAAGGTTTCTCCACAACTCGCATCCGAGGTCGAGGCCGGGGACGAGGCCGTGGTAGAGACACTAGGACAATTGGACGTAAGAAACCAACCATCAATGTTGATCGGGATGATAGTTCGAAGAAGAAAAAGAAATCAAGCAAGAAGCAAGCAACAATAAGTCGAAAGAAGCCGCAATACAAGATCTCCTCGAAGATGAAAAGAATGAAGAATACAAATCAATGTACGAGAAGATTAACCACTACGTACATACTATGACCCTAACTCCGATCCATTCTAATAAGATCGAGGGTATGGAGGTCAAAGAGGTACGTAGTGACGGTGCAAAGCCGATCAAATTCTACCGTGGTGCTTCTTCCTCCAAAACCGAAAATAATGTACAATTCGAAGATGTCACTTCATCGAATTAATGGAATTACCTTTTGAATGGTACTCTCCCCGTGTTCAAAATTTAATTCAACGTGGTTTCTTACCTCGACAATGGACAAAAGGCCAATCACAACATTTTGAAAAGTTATGGAATAACTCCGGCCGTCCTCCCAATTCAAAGTATGGACTCGGATTCGGCACAGTAGGGTCAGTTGACGATACCGAATTTTGCTTGGTTGTCACTTGCAAGTCCAATGAAAACTGCATGGAAACTACAGACGAACTCGAAGATTTACAAATTGGAGACGCTCCACCGAATTCGAAGAAGAAATCAAATCTACAATAGATGAGTTAACGGAAGTTAACTTAGGTACTAGCGAAGAGCCTAGACCTACCTTTGTTAGCTCCTTACTCAATAAAGAAGACTCGAAGAAATAATCAAGTTATTAATGGAATTTAAAGACTGTTTTGCTTGGAGCTACGATGAAATGCCGGATTAGCCCCGGGGTTGCAGTTCATAAGCTAGAGTGGATCCTACTGCTCCGACCGTACAAGGTCCCGGAAGAATGCGTCTAGAAATCGAACAACAAGTAATAGCCGAAGTTAAAAAGCTAATAGACGCTAAATTTGTCCGCGAAGAACAATACCCGACCCGGTTAGCCAATGTGGTGCCGATCGAAAGAAGAATGGTCGGATCGAATTTGTGTGGACTTCGAGAGATTTAAACAAGGCATGTCCAAAAGATGAATTCCCTCTACCAATTCCAGAACCGATGATCGATATTGCTTCGACACATGAAATATTCTCATTCATGGATGGATCTTCAGGATACAACCGGATAAAAATGGCTCCGGAAGATGAAAAGCTTACAACGATTCGTAACGCCGATCGGAGTATTTTGCTACACAAAGGATGCCATTCGGATCGAAGAACGCAGGAGCAACCTACCAAAGAGCAATGACAAGAATTTTTGATGATCTCATCCACAATCAAGTCGAGTGCTACGTGGACGATGTCGTCATCAAAAGCAAAGTAAAGGAAAACCACTCGTATGATTTGAGAATTGTTTTCGAACGATTAAGACAATTTAACCTTAAGATGAATCCCTTAAAATGCGCCTTCGGCGTCACCTCCGGGAAATTCTTAGGATTCGTTGTCCGACATCGTGGAATTGAAATCGACCCGGAGAAGATTAAAGCCATCTTAGAAATGCCGCCTCCCAAAACCTTAAAACAACTACGATCTTTTCAAGGGAAGTCGGCATATCTTCGACGCTTTATCTCAAACCCGTCAGTAGGTGTCACCTTTCTCGGCACTAGTTAAAAAGGACGCCAAATTTATTTGGGAAGAGAAATGCCGAAGGCCTTCGAAGACATTAAACAATATTTAATGACACCTCCTCGTCTTAGCAACCCCGGCCTCAGTGTAGACCGTCGATACTTTACACCGCGGCTCTAGACGACTCCTCGGAGCCCCGTTAGCCTGTGTCAATGATGAGGGTAAAGAAAATGCTCTTTACTACTTAGCCGTCGTTTACTTCCGACGGAAGTAAGGTATCCCGCAATTGAAAAGCATTGTTTGGCCCCGATCTTCGCCGCTCAAAAGCTCGTGCACTACATGCTTTCTCATAAGGTCAACTTGATTTCGAAGTTTAATCCATTGCAATACTTGATGACTCGTCCAACACTTTCCTGCAGACTTGCCGATGGTCAATGATATTATTGCAATTCGATATAACTTTCGTGCCTCCGCGTGTCGTAAAAGGACAAGTCTTAGCAGACTTCCTCGCAAAGCACACCCTTTGCCGGCCGAATCTCCTCTCAATGACGATCCGCCGATGAACAAATAATGAACCTAGAAGACCCCGATGATCGACGTTGGGAATTGTATTTCGACGGAGCATCTTCAAGACACAAAGACGAAGAATCGCAAGTGATAGTGCCCGGTAAGGCAGGAATCGGGCTAATCTTTATAACACCGGAGCGGGGGATGTTAAGATACTCCTACCACTCGACGGAACCGTGTACAAACAACGAAGCGTATCACGAAGCCCTCATAACGGGATTGGAATTAACCATTCAAATGGGGATAACGGACATCAACATCTACGGGATTCACGAGTTAATCATTCAACAGATCGCCGGACAATACAGAATTTTTAAACCAAGACTCGAACAAGACTTCCAAGATGCTATACAAATTGTTGGAACAGATTCCAAATGTGACAATCTACAAGATTCCTAGAAAAGAGAATGCTTTAGCAGATGCTTTAGCCCGTCTCGCAAAAGAATTTGCCTCGTTTGCAAGATGAATCGATGGAAGTGTCGGTTCACGGACGTCAGTCCTATCACGACTTGACATAGACACAATACACAAATCAACGAAAAGAAAAGAATCAGTTAGCAGTAGTGACGAAAAACACGTAAGATTGGCGACAAGCCATCGATGAACTACCCGCAAACAGGAAAGCTACCGGACGATAGGTCGCTGGCCCATCGGATCAAGAAAAGAACTCGTCTTACGCATTAATAAACAACACATTATACGTAAGGTCTTTTGATCAAATGTGGCTAAGGTGCCTAAGCGGGTCCGAGGCCCGTGAAATTGTTAAAGAGGTGCATTCGAGACTCGTGGCGCTCACCGGTCGGGTCCAAAGATGAAGATGAAAATTAAAAGACTAGGGTACTACCGGCCCTCGATGATGACCGACCGCATGAAAATCGCCAAGAGCCGTCACCAATGCCAAGTGCACGGAGTGGTTCTACACCAACCTCCAAATGTGCTACACCCGACAATTGCGTCGTGGCCGTTCGAATGTCGGGGCACGGATATAGTGGGTCCGATAGAACCACCATCTTCGAAAGGACATCGTTTCATTCTTGCGGCTACGGATTACTTTTCCAAGTGGGCGTAGCGGCCCACTTAGAGAAGTGAAAGCACACCACGTGCTACAGCTTTTCAAGAACCAAGTTGTCTACCGTTTCGGAGTGCCGCGCAGGATCATCTCGGATAATGGGTCAGCATTCGAAGCACACAAATCAACAATTTTGTCGAGAGACACGGAATCGACCGGCGATACTCGACAATTTACTACCCAAGAGCAAACGGCCTCGCCGAGGCTTTTAATAAAACTCTCGTTCAAATCTTAAAGAAAACCCCGGACGATAATAAGAGAAATTGGCACGAGAAATTGTTAGAAGCCTTATGGGCCTACCGGACAACCTTCGAACTCCTACTCAAGCTACACCTTACGCTCCGGTGTATGGGTCCGAGGCGAGTGTTACCTTTAGAGGTTCAACTTCCTTCACTCGAATTGCAGTTGCAAACAAGATCACGACGAAGAAAACGCCGACTACGACTCGAAGAATTAGAAAGCTTGGAAGGGAAAAGACTTGCAGCGCAACGAATTTAGAACTATACCAAGCTAAGATGGTTCAAACCCATGACAAACTGGTCCGCCCAAGAACCTTCAAAGTTGGTGATTTAGTTCTCGTTCTTAAGAGACCTATTCTTGCACACCGCAAGATAGGAGGAAAATTTGAACCCACTTGGGAAGGACCGTTTGTGGTTGAAGCAGTATACTCGTGGAGGTTCCTACCAGCTAGTGAATTGCCGTGGAGAACGACATATGCTTCCAATCAACGGACGATACTTGAAAAAATATTACGCTACCTGATGTTTCGAAGGAATGAATTCTTCATCCCTAAGAAACACGGGTGAAGTAATTACTTATGATTGGGTCCGAACCCAAAAAAAAAAAATAATAAAATGTGCTAAGATAAATAAAATCATGATAATTAAGTTTTCCTTGTTTTCTTTTTCAAATCAAAATCTCTTCCCTCATCTTATCTTACTTCATTCCTCGTTAAATTTCAAAATATAAGAATAATAAAAAATGTATCTTTAATAAACATTTTCTTAATGTTCTTGTTCTTAGTACGCACCTCGATCCTTTTCCTTGTCTTTTCGCAGGGAAATGTCGAACGGGCGGTTGGTCTTGAACTTTAAGAATGGCGTAAGCCTTGCACTCGATGAAAAGAGGGTGAAAGATGGAGCGATAATCGAGATCGACTCGCATTTCGCACCAGCAGGCCTACAAGACGAGGAAAGTGACCGGGTCCCGCTAACCGAGAAGAACTACCCGGGCGGACAAGTGATGAAAGTGGGTGGCCCAAGCCACCAATCCAACAACAAGAAGAGAAAAGCAAACACCGAAGAAGACAAGAAAATGAAGTCCGTAGTCGCTACGGCGGAGGGCAGTGCTTGTCGCCGCCGCGCCCGAGAGATTCAAGAAGTTCGGAGGGCTACTCTCACAGCCACGCAACGAAGAAATAAGAATCGCCGCATCCGTAAAATGTTAACAAAACTAGCTGCGGACCAGCGCGACGAGACAGCTGCTAATGCCAGCACATACACTTCAAGGACACCGGTTCACCAGGACCCGAAAAAGGAGGCCAGCTCCTAGAATAACGAGAAGAACCGTGGAAATCTCCGTAAGATCGAAGAAAGAAGGCTACCACGCCATCGGATAGAACCACCGAGCAGCTGCATGACCTTGTTGCGGAAGCAACCCCGGGGATGTCCCGACAGTGCATCATCCCCGAGGAGCCGAGGTATGCGAGGGAACGTGAAGGGATTGAACCATATATCCCACAATATGTCACAAGGCCTCGCCATCCGCAGATCATTCCGGAATACGAGCCGGAGAGGATGCGTAATGTTGAAAAGAAAACTTTCGAATACTTCGAGAGAATTAAAGGAAGAAGAATCAACATACTAAGGCCTCGAGCTACACACCGACGTATTCTCGCAGTATGAACAACAAGAAATCGTGGACCGTATCCGGGATCCGAAAAGAATGGGCCGAGCAGGCCGCCCGAGGGAAAATACATACTCGAACCCCGGAGATGGATGCCGTGGAAAGGAAGAATCACAATACAATGCGGATGTCGCTACAACTTTGTCGAAGACAGGAAGGGAAACCCACCGGGGATACTTCGTCATGGGCAAGTAGATCCGATGCCATTAGTTATCAAGAGAATGGTGAAAAGATTGATAACATGGAGGGTACTCGCCAGCGATTGCATACCCAATAGCCGCATTATCAACATCTACAAACGAGGTGACCGCATACCCCCACATATTGATCACCACGACTTCGTCGGACCTTTCGCACGGTCTCTTTCTTGAATGAGTGCAACATCATGTTCGGATCCGACCTCCGGATAGCAGGCCCGGTGAGTTCCGAGGGCCGATAAAGATACCTTTACCGGTGGGTTCCGTCATGATACTGCAAGGTAACGGAGCAGATATCGCAAAGCATTGCATACCAGGGGTGCCAGTGGAGCGAATCTCAGTTACTTTCAGGAGGATGGACGACAGCAAGATACCTTACCATTTCCAGCCAGACCCAGAGCTAGAGAACCTCCGGCCTTACGAGCTGTGAGTTACATGGGAAATATCACACCTCCAACGTACATCCAGCCGGCATCCTTGCCAAGGATGGCTTGGAAGGTGATGTTATTGACCATGTACCTCACTATTCGTACATGGATTTTTTGACAGATGATTCTTTTGATGGATCAACAAAGATCATACACGATCCGTTTTGAGTCTACATGGATTGTATGAAATATATTCCGGATCGAGTTGTACGACGTATTTTCAACATGATTGGAATGAAAGTGACCATGTCACGTTTTTGGCCTTCACCTCTTTTGTGCAAATTGATTGGGAAACGCCATTAAAGTTAAATGAACTTCGAACAAAGAACAGAAAAGAAAAAAAAAGAGAATAAAAGAAAACTTTCTAAAAAAAATCTGAAAAATGACAAACACCAAGTTCACATGAACATTAAATAAACAACAAAATAAAATTTGAACCATTAAAAGATAAACGAAATCAACACAAATCTCAAATTCAATCTTTCCAAATTCCGAATCAAATTTCAATCTTTTCAAACTTCAAAATCAAATTCTATCCTTCCAAACTTCCAAATCAAATCTCAATCAAATTCCAAATCCACTCTCGATCAAATTTCAAATTTGATCTTCCCAAATCTCAAATCAAATTCTCAATCAAAATCCAAATCCAATCTCGATCAAGTTTCAAACTTGATCTTCCAAATTTCAAATCAAATCTTAAATCAAGTTTCAATCGAGTTCAAACTCATCCTTCCAAATTTCCAAATTTCCAAATTCAATCTTTCCAGGCTTCAAGTCTCAATCAAATTCAAATTCAATTTCTTCCAGATCTCGAATCAAATATCAATCAAATTAAATTCAAACCTTTTGGGTCGAGGATTTTACATCCAAGACTGCACTGCTTTAGGATTCTCTTCCTATTGCACTGAAATACATCAAAATTCAAACCTTTTGGGTCGAGGATTTTACATCCAAGACTCGCACTCGCTTTAGGATTCTCTTCCTATTGCACCGAAATACATCAAAATTCAAACCTTTTGGGTCGAGGATTTTACATCCAAGACCGCACCGCTTTAGGATTCTCTTCCTATCGCACCGAAATACATCAAAATTCAAACCTTTTGGGTCGAGGATTTTACATCCAAGACCGCACCGCTTTAGGATTCTCTTCCTATTGCACCGAAATACATCAAAATTCAAAACTTTTGAGTCGAGGATTTTTACATCCAAGACCGCACTCGCTTTAGGATTCTCCTCCTATCGCACCGAAATACATCAAAATTCAAAACTTTTGGGTCGAGGATTTTACATCCAAGACTCGCACCGCTTTAGGATCCTTTTCCTATCGCACCGAAATACATCAAAATCAAACTCTTTTGAGTCAAGGATTTTACATCCAAGATCGCACCGCTTTAGGATTCTCTTCCTATCAGCATCGAAATACATCAAAATTCAAACTTTTGGGTCGAGGATTTTACATCCAAGACCGCACCGCTTTAGGATTCTCCTCCTATCTGCACCGAAATACATCAAAATTCAAAACTTTTGGGTCGAGGATTTTACATCCAAGACCGCACCGCTTTAGGATCCTTTTCCTATCGCACCGAAATACATCAAAATCAAACTCTTTTCGAGTCAAGGATTTTACATCCAAGACCGCACCGCCTTAGGATTCTCTTCCTATCGCACCGAAATACATCAAAACTCAAAACTCTTGAGGTCGAGGATTTTACATCCAAGACCGCACCGCTTTAGGATTCTCTTCCTATCGCACCGAAATACATCAAAATTCAAAACTTTTGGGTCAAGGATTTTACATCCAAGATCGCACCGCTTTAGGATCCTTTTCCTATCGCACCGAAATACATCAAAATTCAAACTCTTTTGAGTCAAGGATTTTACATCCAAGACTGCATCGCTTTAGGATTCTCTTCCTATCGCACCGAAATACATCAAAATTTAACCTTTGGGTCGAGGATTTTACATCCAAGATCGCATTGCTTTAGGATCATTTCCCTATCGCAATGAAATACATCACATCAAAATCAAACTCTCGAGGTTGAGGATTTTACATCCAACACCGCTTTGCTCTGAGATCTCTTCTCATTGCAACGATTCAATCTAATCAATTCAATTTTCTTTCGAGGTTGGAGATGTTACATCTAAAACCTCAAAATTCCAATTTTCATTTCAAATCAAATCCTTCAAATTAATTTCGACAAAACTTCAATCTAAATCGAAACTCCAAACTAAAATTTAAACTCACACATCAAAACATAAATTGAAGCAAAATAAAATCTAAATCGAAATTCCCCGCATCATGTGATTTGGGATTCACCTCCTTTTCCTTTCCCCAGCCGAGAGTTCAAAAATCTCCGAGCTCCGGAGATATACTCGACACTCCCCAACAGAACTCTTCTACTTCGTCCTAAGGTTGTCACTTGGACATCCGTGTTGGTTTTATTAATCGCTTCGGTCAACACCAATACGCGCGGTGTGCTCCGTCAGCTCACCACACCTATTGGGGGTCCATTTGTCGACCTCATTTTTGATGAGGTCTTCCTTTTCTTCTTTTAGTGCTTAGGATCTAGCCTTAGGCTTTTCCTTTCGACTATCTTAGAGGACTAGAATCGGGACCCGCCTTTTAGAAATTCAAACCACTTCTAAACTCCCCGCAAACTCCACAAACTTGACTATAGACCCCTAATCACCTAGAGGGTCGAAATCAAATATGGAAGTTTAAAGGATGAGTTCCTATAGACTCTTTGGCCTTAGGACCGCCTCGGCGGCCCGGTCCGATGAAGGGGCCGACATACACTACACCTACACACTACATTTCCACACACTTCCTAAAACCACACCCATACCCAACTTGACCTCCCGACTCATGTAGGTGATTCACATGGATGGTCCTTAACCCCTAAGCCCTCGCGCAAGAGGGTTAGGAACAACATAGATGAATGCCTCAAATGAGTCCTTTCATGGCTCATATGGGCTTGAAATGGCTTCATGGCTCAACCAAAATGATTTCTTTCCACCCAAATTCACCCAATCTTCAATTTGCCAAATTTTCAATTTTTGACCCCCGGGACCCTACACCTACTAAACCTCCCCAAAACCCTTGAATTACCCAAATTTTTGCAAAATCTCCAAATTACCTAAAATTTTCCAAAATCAATCCCAAACACCTCCACATCACTCAAATTGATCATCCATACCCAAAAATACCAAAAATTCCAAAAATACCTCCCAATACCCTCCAAATACCCAAAATACCCTTCTTGGCCTAAAAATCCAAAAATTCAGAAAATTCCCAGAAAATTCCAGAAAATCCCAAATATTCCCAATTTCATTTTGTCCAACTACACCATGGGCCAATTTTGTCAATTTACCCTACTTTTGTCAAAACCCCCAAATCGACCCATTTTAACCCAAAGTGGACCCAATGTCAAACCAAACATACCCAATTGACCCCAATTTTGGTCCAATTCAATTCTAAACTTCAATTCAACATTCCCAATACCAATTTAGACCAAATCCAAGTCCAATTTGATTGACATTTGGACCCAATTTCACTTTGGGCCTTAAAGCCCAAATTTGGACCCATGACCCAAACTTAACCCAAACTCACCCAATTCAACTCCAATTAACCCCAAATCTTTTCTAAACCTTCCTTAACATCCTCATAAACAAAACACTAACATGATTTGCCCAAGGTTTTGACCCAAACCCCACTCAAATTCAACCCAAAATCAAAAAGCCCAATTTCGACCTAAACCCAAATCTAACCCAAATAGGCCCAAACCTCAAAATCAAAACCCAACCAAAGCCAAAACCTCTTTGAAACACTCCCATAAACATTTCTTAATATTTATTTTACATCAATTTCAACCCTAGCCCAACATTGGCCCAAGTTAGCCCAATTTGACCTACATTGGCCCATTCACCAAAAGAATTCAAATCCAACCCAATTCAAGTCCAAACTACCCCAAATTTGCTTCAAGTCACTCATGACACATCCATAAGCTAAACCCAATAATTATTTGGCCCAACCTCTTTACAAAATTTCATCCCAAAATCCATTTTAAAATTCAAGAGCCCACTTTCCTAATCCATCTTAAAAGCCCATCTAAAACCCTTTCAAAAAAGCCCAAAATTCTTCCAAGGCCCATATGACATTTCCCCTCATCATACTTTCAATTAAAATCATCCCTAAGTCCTAAATTCATCATCAAATAATTCCAAATCAAGCCTCATGCCAAATCACCCCTAAATACCAAAATTTTCCTTAAATCCATTTCCATGAAATCGACTTTACTTTTCCCAAGCCAAATGGAGCCATGGAGCCATGCATAAGCCATATGCAAGCCATGAGAGCCTCTTTACATGTCACCATGCCATTTTGGGCAAAAGGAGGAGGCTCTTTCCTTAACTCCTAAAGGTGGTTAACCACTTACATGATTCCACTAAACCATGCTTAAGCCTAATTGTACTTGGATTGCGACTTGACCCCACTAATCAAGCCGATCCAAATCACTTTCTCCTCAGCCTAAACCAGGCCTTGGGTGGTGCACCTAGCCCAAATGGGTGGGTTGACCCATTTAGGTCCAAATCTAGCCATGCCTCATTCCACTTTGGATCAAAGCCTTTACACATGTCCATGGCCAATCGATTGCACAAACCTCCAGCCCCCGACCCACCCGACCTCGAGGGTGACCCATGCCCGGCCGGCCGGCCACCGGGCCGCCGGAAAACACCATGGCCGAGAGCTCACATGTGAGCCAACATTGAAATTCTCACTTGCCGAGCCGCCCCATCCCTAGTGGTCACCATGGCCGATCTTCTCCTCACTCGCAGCAACTCGATCCCAAGCCCTAACTCTCTCGGGAGGCCCCCGCACCGACTCTATTTAAACTCCACCCCTCTCGGCCATGAAGGGAGCCAAGCACAAACCTTGCCGAAACTCCGCCAAAATTGTTCCAAACCCTTCA
The DNA here is from genome assembly GCA_022702705.1 of Papilionanthe hookeriana x Papilionanthe teres. Taxonomy (NCBI): domain Eukaryota; kingdom Viridiplantae; phylum Streptophyta; class Magnoliopsida; order Asparagales; family Orchidaceae; genus Papilionanthe; species Papilionanthe hookeriana x Papilionanthe teres. The sequence continues at coordinate 86,687,401 of CM040429.1, read as the reverse complement.
CCATCCTTAGAGCAGCTTGATCCCAGGTGTCAATTTGCCCTAATCCCCACCAACAGAGCCCAATTTCTCAACCGAAATTCCACCCAAAACCAGGACACTTTGCCACGCTGAGCCAATCCTCAAATCGACCGGTCCTACACCTTCACCGGACCAAGAGGAGAAGTTTCCCACCGAAAGCCCCATCTCCGAGCCACCTAGCTTGCTCCGACCTCCAAGCTTTGTGATCGGCTGTGGTCACTTTCATAGCTAGGCAATTCACTGCACTCGGGAGACTTCATCCGGAGCTCGCTGGGACCCAATCGAAGGTGCAACAACTCTCGGATTGAAGCCACACTTCTCTCGAGCTAAGGTATGAGTTAACTATCCATCCCGAGCTTCGGAGATTCTCCATTTCAAATGCCTTAGTTTCAATGCATGTTAGCCGTATAGATGTGTTCGTCTCTTCAAGACGAATCCATAGAGCATAAGAACATGAAAATCCATCGAGAATCGAGTGAGATCTTGTGGATTTAGTGTGGACGGCTCTCGGGCGAGAACACTCGGGACGATGAACGGATGCCGTCCATTCGATACACGCGCGCACGGACGGCCAGGATTGCGTCGGACTCGAGAGACGGTACGAGAACCGCGGGGCCCGGCCGCCGACTCGGTGTGGCGGCGTCGAATGGGAGCGCGACGCGCGTGCGTTCGGAGTCTGCCGAGGTCGACGCGGCGCCGCGTGGATAAATAGAAAATTAGGGTATTTTTCTATTTATTTAATTCCCTAAACTTCAAAAATTCATATCTCTGTGTAGAAAAATCACAAAAATAAAATAAAAATACCCTCTTGCTCAGTGAACAGAGGAGAATAATGTGGAAAAGAAATCATTCAATTTCATTAAGTATTTTATTTTTTATGATTTATTTACTCTCTGCATACATTTAATTCTCCATGCATGTATACAATTCACCATGGCATGAGACCATAGGGCTTTTGAAGCCTCTGAACTTGGGAACATTCCCTGAATTTTCCAAGGTCATAGGCCATCTCTGTGAAAAGTTATTTATTTTTCAAATGCATGTTGCTGTTTTGAGTATTTTAATTCCAAAAATTAGCATGTTGTGAAATAAATTCTAGAAAAATTTGGTGATGTTCCTTATGACCAGAGAACTCTAGGAAAAATAGGACTCGAGTTAATTCACTCGCATTAACCCTAATTGGCTTAAACACCTAAAATAGGTCTTTAATTAATTAGAGTTAACCAGGCATCAAATTGACTTGAAATCAATTCTCCACTGACCTTTAGGATCAGAGGAATCCACCATAAAAATTTGAAGTCAATTGGACTTGGTTAGCCCCACTAATTGGGTTGATTAAGCCACTTAGCCATTTTAAACTTTAAAAATTCATAACTTTTAAAATACTTTTTAAAAATTCACCAAATTGGTTTTGGAGCCTCTCTGATATCAGGGGAACCTAAGAAAATTAAAATTTCAATTTTCTAAAAAAGTTGATTTTTAATAATATTTTAATATTTTTTAATAATTAAAAAATAATAAAAATCACAAAAATAATAAAATTCACCAAAATGTCACATTTTGAATTTTAATCACTTAGGAACAAATCCCACATTTTTCCTAAGTCTATTTAGTGAGATATTAAATTTTAAAGCCCTAGGGTAATTTTAAAATTAAAAAAAAAAAATGTATTTTCTAGCATTTTCACTAAAATAATTATTATAAATCATAGAAAAATCAGAAAATTGCAAAATTTGATTCTCTGGTTTCCTTGATATCAGAGAGATTTTTGAAAAATATAAAATCCATTTTTCAACATTTATTTTATTTTTAAATTAATTAACACTCCAAAACTCAAAATAATTATAATAAAAATAATATAATTCAAAAAATCACCAAAATTGGTCCAAGTGCTTCTCTGGTCATTAGGAATGTCCCCTAATTTTCTTAAGGACAGAAACTTTCCCTTGGTCATGTTATCAAATTTTCCTTGAAAATCTCTATTTTCCACCAAAAATAATTATATAAATAAATTAAACACAGAAAAATCACATTTTCTCCTCTCATGTCTTTATTGACATATGAGTGAAGTCACATAAAAATTTCAAGTTCATTTGAGTTCAATTTAGTGAGTTATGAAATTATTAAGCTTAAAGGGTAAAATGGTAATTAAAATCTTTAATCCTTAATTAAAACTTTAGGTTTAATAAAAAATCAACAAGTAAAATATTTGATCCTAATCTGATTTGGATGATTGAAATTTAAATAATTAAAGGGTAGAAACCCATTAAATAATTTTAAAATGATTAAACTTTAATTAAATAATAGATTAAATTTGGAAGAATAATAAAATTGGAATTATTAAAATAGGGATATTTATTAGGAAGATATTTATTCTTTAATTTAAAAATCCCTAAATTAATTATATCAACTAATACTCAATTTTTAATTAAAATGATAACTCAAATTTAAAATATTTAAAGACTTAATTAAATCATTAAAATCTTTTGAAATTTCAATTAAAATTAAAAATAAAGTAAATTGAAGATAAGTTAAATTAAGATTAAATTAAATTAAATAATTAAATTAAATTAAATTAAATAATTAAATTAAATTAAATTAAATAATTAAATTAAATTAAATTTAAATTAAATGATTAAATTAAATTAAACAATTAAATTAAATTAAATTAAATTAAATAATTAAATTAAATTAAATCAAATCAAATTAATTAAACACCAAATCAAATTAAATTGAACTATGTTAAACTAGATTAAAACTCAATTAAATTAAGTTAAATTAAATATAACATCACCTAAGACATAAAGAATTCAAAATAAATGTAAAGCAACTTCAACACTATTCCAAATTTAAACCCTTTAACTTAAATCAAATCATTTGAATACTAATTTACCCTCGAAAGCTTTGATTATTATAAACTCCTAAATGGAACATCAAATGAAGTGTTACCTCACTCATAGGATATTCAAATGTCCTAGTTCACTCGAGCAAGTTAACAAGATTTGAAAACCTCGGACGATCGATTCATTTATATAATTAAATTCATTTGGACTTAAAACAATCCTAGAAATATTGAAAAGATGTTTAAGATCCTTCTTAAGCACTTCCTCAATATGATAGGATATTTATAAAGAACAATTGAATTTGATTGTTCTTCGATGAAGAAAATCGTCCTTAAACCAAAACCCAAAGAACCTAGACGTCATAGGAGATGACTAGCTATAGGATTAGGAATTTGGTAGAAAACCATAACCTTTCCCTTAGCTTTACCTAGGAACTTGCTTAAATATTATAATTGTGTTTTAAGTGCAGCTTGGGATGACGGGAAGACCCTCCAGGTACGCATTTGTATTATTGCAATTTACTTTCCCGCAATTCATTTTCCAAGCAATTTACTTTCTTGCAATTTACTTTATTGCAAATGCATTTTACTTTTCTTGCATGATAAAACAACAAGTTGCATGAAAACCCACACCTTTAGGATAGCCCCTAAAACTCGAAACCAAAATTAAGTTAAAAGTCATTGCAAGATAAAATTCACCGCCACAACATTTCAAAATATAAAACAACTCAAAATTTAATCACAAACATAACACAAAACTACAATTACAACTAAATTAAAACGTCCTGTTGGATGATCGGGAATACCTCGGATGATGTAACCTACGTGTTGCTAACGGGATTTCCCACGGTCTAAATGAAAGTGTGGAACTCATTCAGTTGAGTTTAGCAAATTCATCCGGACTAAGTGAATCCGATAAAAATAATGATGCCGGAAGGATGGAACCGTGGGATCTTAACCGGTGTCGTTATAATCAACTTTAAGATTTGTTTTAAATAAAACATAAAAAACACTCGGAAATTAAGATTTTCTCTAAACCAAAACACTTTTCTCAACTCCCGATTTATGATTTCTAAAACTAAACCTCTGCAACAACAAGGAGCTCGGAGCATGGTGGGCAAGACGACCATCGTCATCAAGCAAAACCTGAGTCTACTTCAGCAAAACTTTCCTAGAATTAAAACAACCAAGCCATAGGACTTCGAGGTAGCTTGCCTAGTGCAACATAAATCCTCAACTCTTTGTTAGGCATTTGCATTGCAAATTAAGCCCTAACCGGTCTTAGGATTCCGAGGTAGTCGTCCGATACGACAATAAACCCTCACATCTTCTGTGCTATTTGTTTGATTTTATCATACAAATATAAGCCCTAATTAATTGAAATCGGCAAGATTGAAATATCAAATAAACATTAGGACTTTCCTAAATTCAAGACAAACAATAGGATAGTCGGAAATTATCGAAGTTCACTTCGAATCGTTGATTTCTCCTACCTCTCTTCCTTCGGATTCACAAAACAAAATGTTCCAAAAATTTGATCCATTCCCTATTGAAACTCCAAAATTCAATCTTTGAAAACCTTAAACTTTGAAATTCTTGAGAGCAGAATCATTGATTATTATCGAGAGTTTTCTTAGGTGATTCCCGTCACTTAAGATGTAATTAACTATAGGGGCTTGCCCTTATAGGGAATTTTAAAGAACCTGGGTAATATAAACCCCGTTTAATGTTTTCATATTAAGCGAGGGAAACTTGTCGGCTTATAAAATTGGTTCGCGGACCAAACGGATGTCACTAATCTTCTAGTTTATTTAATCAAGCCCCACCATCAAGCGATGTGTCTATCCTTAGGGATAGATACACGGTTTGTGGTGCGGTGCTCGTTTATATAAACTATTTGGGATGTGAGATCGGTTTAATCTCATATCTTAAAACCTTCAAATTTAAAATTATTTTCAAAATCAAATACTACTTTTCAAATTATTTATTTTAATTAAATTAAAAATTCGCCGACAGATTTCTGTTAGGCGACCCCTCTTCAAAATAAAACACGACCTAAAAATATGCCGACAGTGTGATGATTTGTTTGATTTTAAGTTTGATGCATTGTTCTAAGACACTTATTGATGTATTAATTGTTGGATTGCTAAAATTTAATTCTGTTATGAGATTTTTTATTTTTGTATTAGTGTAGTGATCAGAACACCTGTTTAGTTATTTTTATTTAAAATTATTAATAAAAATGAATATAAATAAATACTTATATATATGATTTTTGTAGAAATTGATCCTGCTTAATAAAATTTTTCTATATATGCTTATACCTTTCTTTTATATTCATAAAAAAAATGTGTAGAAATTAAATTTTCCTTTCTTGATTATTTTTCATATACTTAGAAAAATTACTGGTAGAAATATATTATTTTTTCTCTCATACTTTAGAAATTTTCATGATTATTGTTTATACCAAAACTGAAGTTTGGTTGAAGGGAAAATTCTTTGAAATTTAAATATTATTTGTCCTTAGTGTACTAATATTTTCTTTAAAAATATTAACATAACAAAAATAATGAAAAAAATCTATTTAAGATTACTTAAATTTTTGAATTTATAAATAATTTAGTAAACTTAACTAAAATTTCAATAATTTTGATTGATTTTAAGAATATAATTATTTAACTTAAAGAATAATAAGATTAAAAACTTTTTATTTATTGTAAAGAGAATTGTATTTGTGAAATACTAAGGAATTAGGATTATTACTTGAATAAAAAATTGAAATAAATTTTTAAAAATACTTATGTCATATTTATTAAGTAAAAATGTATAAGGTTTTAAATATAAGTTAAGGATAGTGAAGTTCAAAATCATTAACAGGCTATCCAGATATAGCAATCCTCACAATTTTTTTTTTAAAAAAAAAAAGAGTAAAGAAAAAAGAACAAAAAAAAAATGTGAGGGGAAGCTTGAGGAAAGCCTAATCAAAAACTGGTTTCACTTGAATTATCTTATAGGAAAAGCACTAGTTAAATTTTTAACATAATTTTTATGTACAAATATTTTTACTAGAAAAATTTTTTATGAAAGTCTTTTTTTTGTAAATTATCTATGTGACCTTAATATGATAAATTACAATTATTCTTGAAATAAATGAAAAATTGAAAGTCTTATGATTTGGTAGTTAAATATTTTTTAAATTCTTAAAATTAAACTTAATTAGTGAACTTTAGTTAATGATTTGCTAAAGCCTTTATAAAACCAAAAATTACAAGGAATCTTAAATATTTAAACTTCATTCCAGATGTTATATATTTTATGTAATTAAAATGGTTACTTGAGGACAAGTAACGTTTAAGTTTGGAGGAATTTGATCCACTTAAAAAGTACCTATTTTTATGCCTTATTTATGATTCAATTTTTAAGGATATTATGTTTTAATGAAAGATATTTTTATGTTTTTTGGATGTAGGTGATAAAAAAAATAGTTCAAGAAGGAAAAAGGAGCCAAAAGGAGCAAAAATAGAGCTTAAAAGCAAAGTTGCCAAAATTATAGGTCTGGCGCCTAGGCGCCAGAATCCGGCGCCTAAGCGCCAGTTCAATACTGAAGCAGATAAGATTTTTGACAACTTTTTGCAGTTATTTTGATGGTGTTAAGCGGTTATCAGACCTTCTAGAAGACTGGAAGTTACTCCTAATACATAGGACATGTGATACAATGAATCTGGACATGGTAATACCTAAACCATAATTAAGTCTAACCCATTAGACCTAATTAAATCATTAAACCTTAATTAACTAAGGTTTAATCATACCAAACCCATAGTTAAATCTAACCCACTATACCTAATTAAATCATTAAACCTTAAGTAACTAAGGTTTAACCATACCTATACCCTAATTAGGTCTAACTATTAGGCCTAATTAAATCATTAAACCTTAACTAACTAAGGTTTAACCATAACTAAATCCTAATTAGGTCTAACTTATTAAACCTAATTAAATCATTAAACCATAATTAACTAAGCTTCAATTATACTTACACCATAGTTAGGTCTAACCCATTATGCATAATTAAATCATTAAACTTTAACTACATTATATTTAATACAAATTAAATCCTAATTAGGTTTAACACATATTAAACCTAATTAATCAACTTAAACCTTACTTACATTAGTTTTAAGTAACTATTAAACCCTAATTATGTTTAACACATATTAAACCTAATTAATCAACTTAAACCTTTCTTACATTAGGTTTAAGTAACTACTAAACCCTAGTTAGGTTTAATACATATTAAACCTCATTAATCAACTTGAACCTTACTTACATTAGGTTTAAGTATTTATTAAACCCTAATTAGGTCTAACCCATTAGATCAAATTAAATCATTAAAACTTAACTAACTAAGGTTTAACCATACCTAAACCCTAATTAGGTCTAACCTACTAGGCATAATTAAATCATTAAACCTCAATTAACTAAGGTTTAATCATACCTAAACCATTATTAGGTCTAACCCACTAGACCTAATTAAATCATTAAACCTTAATTAACTAAGGTTTAATCATCCTAACCCATAATTAGATCTAACCCATTAGACCTAATTAATTCATTAAATTTAACTAACTAAGGTTTAACCATACCTAAACCCTAATTAGGTCTAACCCATTAGGCCTAATTAAATCATTAAACCTTAACTAACTAAGGTTTAATTATACCTAAACTCTAATTAGGTATAACCCATTAGACCTAATTAAATCATTAAACCTTAACTAACTAAGGTTTAACTTTACGTAAACCCTAATTATGTCTAACCCATTAGACTTAATTAAATCTTAACAAATTAAGGTTTAATCCTACTTACACCCAAATTAGGCTTCACTTAACCTAAACTTAAATCAAACCAAACTTAAGTTCAACCCATATTAAACTTAAGTCAATATTTTAACTTAAGTTAAACTTAAATTGAACTCAAGTTAACTCAAACTTAACTAAACCAAAACTTAACTTGAGTTCAACTAAACTTGAACCCAAGTTAACCCAAACACTTTGTTCAACCCATATTGAACCTAACACAACCAAAACCAAACTTGAGTTCAACCTAATTTGAACTCAAGTTAATCTAAATATTAGGTTCAACCCATATTGAACCTAATTCAACCAAAATCTAACTTGAGTTCAACTTAACTTGAACTCAAGTTAACCAAACCTTAAGTTCAACCCATATTTAACCTAACTTTAATCTGTACTTAAGTTTAATCTAACTTGAACTTAAGTTAAACTTAAGATCATTTATTTTAAAATTCACCATGAACTTAAGTTAAACCTGAAACCATTTAGGTATAATATCTATTGAACCAAATTTATAACTTAGGTTCAACCCACATTGAACCTAGTCAAACCTTCCACTTAAGGCCAACCCAAAGTTGAACTTAAGTTAAAACTTTTAATTTAAACTCAAAACCACACTGAACTTAAAAGATTAACTCAAAAATATTAGATTCAAATGATATTGAACCTAATTATTGAATTTTAATCAATATTAGACATTTACCAAAATCTTTAGATTCAATAGATATTAAGTCTAAAACCATAAATCTAATCCCTATCAAATTAGATTAAAACAACATTAAATCTAATTTCCAAAGTCTAATCTACATTAGACTTAACACCTTTTAGATTTAAATGACATTGAATCTAAAATCTTAGTCTCACTTATGTTAGATTTTACTCAATTTAAGTCTAATCCACATTAGACTTAACACCTTTTAGATTCAAATGACATTGAATCTAAAATCTTAAAGTCTAATGTATGTTAGATTTTACTCAATTTAAGTCTAATCCACAATAGACTTAACACATTTTAGATTCAAATGACATTGAATCTAAAATCTTAAAGTCTAACTTATTTTAGATTTTACCTGATTTAATTCTAATCCAAATTAGACTTGACACCTTTTAGATTCAAATGACATCAAATCTAAAATCCTAAAGTCTAACTTATGTTAGATTTTATTTCTAGATTCAAAGAACATTAAATCTAAAAAAAATATTAAGCCTAATTAGATCTTATAAGACATTAGATCTGAATAAACTTGACCTTTCTTTAAGTCTAAATCACATTAGACTTAAGTAAATGGATCAAAACCAACACGTTGTCGGCATATTTTTGGGTTATGTGTTTTATTTTGAAAAGGGGTCGCCTACAGAAATTGTCGGCGAATTTTTAATTTAGTTTAATTTGAAAATTAGTATTTGATTTTGAAAATTAGTATTTGATTTTGAAAATAATTTTAAATTTGAAGATTTTAAGATATGAAATCAAACCGATCTCACATCCCAAATAGTTTATATAAACAAGCACCACACCACAAACCGTGTATCTATCCCTAAGGATAGACACACTGCTTGAAGGTGGGGCTCGATTAAACAAACTAAAAGATTTGTAACATCCATTTGGTCTGCGAACCAATTTTATAAGCCGACAAATTCCCCTGCTTAATATGAAAGCATTAAACAGGGTTTATATTACCTGGGTTCTTTAAAATTCCCTATAAGGGCAAGCCCCTATAGTTAATTACATCTTAAGTGACGGGAATCACCTAAGAAAACTCTCGATAATAATCAATAATTCTGCTCTCAAGAATTTCAAAGTTTAGGTTTTCAAAGGATTGAATTCTGGAATTTCAATAGGGAATGGATCAAGTTTGGAACATTTTGTTTTTGAGAATTCAAAGGAAGAAAAATAGGAGAAATCACATATTCGAAGTGAACTTCGGTAATTTCCCGACTATCCTATTGTTTGGCTTGAATTTAGGAAAGTCCTAATGTCTATTTAATGTTTTGATTTTGTCAATTTTAATTAATTAGGGCTTATATTTATATGATAGAATCATATGAGTAGCCTCGAAGATGTGAGGGTTTATATCGTATCAGACGACTACCTCGGAATCCTAAGACCGGTTAGGGCTTAATTTGCAATGCAAATGCCTAACGAAGAGTTGAGGATTTATGTTGCACTAGGCAAACTACCTCAAAGTCCTATGGCTTTGTTGTTTATTTCTAAGACAGTTTTGCTGATGTAGATTCAGGTTTTGCTGATGACGATGGTCGTGCTGCCCACCATGCTCCGAGCTCCTTGTTGTTGCAGAGGTTTAGTTTTAGAAGTCATAAATCGGGGGATGAGAAAAGTGTTTTGGTGCGAGAAAATCTTAATTTCCAAGTGTTTTTTGTGTTTTAATTAAAACAAATCTTAAAGTTGATTATAACAACACCGGTTAAGATCCCACGGTTCCATCCTTCCGGCATCGTTATTTTTATCTGATTCACTTAGTCCAGATGAATTTGCTAAACTCAACTGAATGAGTTCCACACTTTCATTTAGACTGTGGGAAATCTCGTTAGCAACACGTAGGTTACATCATCCGAGGTATTCTCGATCATCCAACGGGACGTTTTAATTTAGTTGTAATTGTAGTTTTGTGTTCTGTTTGTGATTAAATTTTGAGTTGTTTTATATTTTGAAATGTTGTGGCGGTGAATTTTATCTTGCAATGACTTTTAATTTAGTTTTGGTTTCAGTTTTAGGGACTATCCTACAGGTGTGGGTTTTCATGCAACAATTGTTTATCATGCAAGAAAAGTAAGTGCAATGCGGTTAAATAAATTGTAATAATGTAAATTGCAAGAAAGTAAATTGCAATAAAATAAAAGCGTACCTAGAGGGTCTTCCCGTCATCCCAAGCTGCACTTAAAACACAATTAGGATATTTAAGCAAGTTCCTAGGTAAAGCTAAGGGAAGGGTTATGGTTTTCTACCAAGTTCCTAATCCTATACTTAGTCATTTCCTATGACGTCTAGGTTCCTTGTGTTTTGGTTTGAAGACGATTTTCATCATCAAAGAACAATTAAGTTCAATTGTTCTTATGAACATCCTATCATATCGAGGAAGTGCTTAAGGCAAATCTTAAACATCTTTTCGATATTTACTAGGATTGTCTTAAGTCCAAATGAATTCGATTACACAAATGAATTAATCGTCCGAGGTTCGGTTAAGTTTTATTATTATCTTACTCGATTAATCTGGGATGTTTGAATGTCCTATGAGTGAAGTAACATTTCATTTAATATTCTGTTTAAGAGTTATGACAACTAAAGCTTTCGAGGGTAAACTTGTGATTTAATTTGAATTCAATTAATGGGTTTAAATTTGGAATAGTGTTCAAGTTATTGTAGATTTATTTTGAATTCTTTATGTCTTTGGTGATGTTATATTTAATTCAATTTAATTTAATTTAATTTAGTTTAATTTAGTTTTAATTTAATTCAATTTAATTTAATTCAATTTAGTTTGATTTGATGTTAAATTAATTTAATTTGATTTGATTTAATTTAATTTAATTTAATTTAATTTAATTTAATTTAATTTAATTTAATTTAATTTTAATTTTAATTTAATTTGTTTTAACTTAATTTAATTTAAATTTGATTTTATTTATTTAATTTAATTTAATTTAATTTATTCATTTAATTTTATTTATTTTAATTTAATTTAATCTTTAATTTAATTCAACTTTTAATTTTAATTTTAATTTAATTTAATTTAATTTAATTTAATTTAATTTAATTTAATTTAATTTGATTTAATTTAATTTAATTCAATTTAATTTACTTAATTTAATTTAATTTTTAATTTAATTTTATTTTTAACTTTAATTGAAATTTTAAAAGAGTTTAATAATTTAACTTTAGTTTAATGATTAAGTCTTTTAATATTTTAAATTTGAGTTATCACTTTAATTAAGAATTGAATATTAATGAGATGATTAATTTAGGGATTTTTAAATTAAAGAATAAATCTCTTCCTAACAATATTCCTATTTTAATAATTCCAATTTTATTATTCTTCCCAAATTTAATCAATTATTTAATTAAGGTTTAATTATTTTAAATTGCTTAATGGGTTTCTACCCTTTAATTATCTAAATTTCAATCATCCAAATCAGATTAGGATCAAATATTTTACTTGTTAATTTTTTATTAAACCTAAAGTTTTAATTAAGGGTTAAAATTTTAATTACCACTTTGCCCTTTAAGCTTAATAATTTCATAACTCACTAAATTGAGCTCAAATGAACTTGAAATTTTTATGTGACTTCACTCATATGTCAATAAAGACATGAGAGGAGAAAATGTGATTTTTCTGTATTTAATTTATTTATATAATTATTTTTGGTAGAAAATAAAGATTTCCAAGGAAAATTTAATAACATGACCAAGGGAAAGTTTCTATCCATAAGATAATTAGGGGACATTTCTAATGACCAGAGGACCACTTGGACTAATTTTGGTGATTTTTTGAATTATATTATTTTTATTATAATTATTTTAAGTTTTGGAGTGTTAATTAATTTAAAAATAAAATAAATGTTGAAAAATAAATTTTATATTTTTCAAAAATCTCTCTGTTATCAAGGAAATCAGAGAATCAATTTTTGTAATTTTCTAATTTTTCTATGATTTATTATAATTATTCTAGTGAAAATGCTAGAAAATATATTTTTTTAATTTTAAAATTACCCTAGAGCTTTTAAAATTTAATATCTCATTAAATAGACCTAAGAAAAATATGGGGTTTGTTCCTAAGTGATTAAAATTCAAAATGTGACATTTTGGTGAATTTTATTATTTTTGTGATTTTATTATTTTTTAATTATTAAAAATATTAAAATAATATTAAAAATCAACTTTTTTTAGAAAATTGAAATTTTAATTTTCTTAAATTTCCCTAATATCATAGAGGCTCCAAAACCAATTTGGTGAATTTTTGAAAGATATTTTGAAAGTTATGAATTTTTAAAGTTTAAAATGACTAAGTGGCTTAATCAACCCATTTAGTAGGGCTAACCAAGTCCAATTGATCTCAAATTTTTATGGTGGGTTCCTCTGATCCTAAAGGTCAATGGAGAATTGATTTCAAGTCAATTTGATGTATGGTTAGCTCTAATTAATTAGGGATCCATTTTGGGTGTTTAAGCCAATTAGGGTTATTTTAAATGAACTAACTCAAAACCTATTTTTCCTAGGGTCCTCTGGTCATAAGGAACATCACCAAATTTTCCTAGAATTTATTTCACAACATGCTAATTATTGGAATTAAAATACTCAAAACAGTAACATGAATTTGAAAAATCAATAACTTTTCATAGGGATGGCCTCTGACTTTGGAAAATTCGGGAATGTTCCCAAATTCGGAGGCTTAAAAGCCCTATGGTCTCATGCCATGGTGAATTGTATACATGCATGGAGAATTAAAAATGTGCAGAGAGTAAATAAATTATTAAAAATAAAATACTTGATGAAATTAAATGATTTCTTTTCCACATTATTCTCCTCTGTTCACTGAGCAAGATGGTATTTTTATTTTATTTTTATGATTTTCCTACACAAAGTTATAAATTTTCCAAGTTTAGGGAATTAAATAAATAGAAAAATACCCTAATTTTCTATTTATCCACGCGGCGCCGCGTCAACCTCGGCAGCTCCGAATGCACACGCGTCGCGCTCCCATTCGACGCTACCATCTGACTCAGCGCTCCGGGTCCCGCGGTTCACGTACCATCTCCTGGTCCGACGCCATCCGAGCCGTCCGTCCGCGCGTGTATTAAAAGGACGGCATCCGTTCATCGTCCCCGAGCGTCCTCACCCGAGAGCCGTCCACACTAAATCCCTAATATCTCACTCGATACTCGATGGATTTTCGTGTTCTTATGCTCTATGGATTCTTCTTGAGAAGACGAACACATCCATACGGTTTATGTGGGATGAAATTTACGTAATAAAAATGGAGAATGTTCAGAAGCTCGGGAAGAAGAGTGAGGCCATACCTTTGCTCAGAGAAGTGTGGCTTCGATCTGAGGGTTGTTTCACCTTCGATTGGATCCCGGCAAGCTCCGGATGAAGTCTCCTGGTCTCGGTGAATTGCCTGGTAGGATTTCGACCACGACCGATCACAAAGCTTGGAGGCTGGAGCAACTCGGATGGCCCGGAGATGGGGCTTTTGTCGGTGGACACCTTCCCTTGGTCTGGTGAAGGTGTAGAACCAATCAATTTGGGAATTGGCTCACTGTGGAGAAGTGTCCTGGTTTTGGGCTTGGATTTCAACTCTGAAATTGAGCTCACAGAGAAGAAATGGCAAGGGGATTTCAGTGGGGTTCAAGTGCTCTGTGTATGGGGAGTAGTCTGGAACAATTTTGGCAGAGTTTCCTTAAGGTTTGTTTCAGCACCTCTCATGGCCGAGAGGGGTGGTGTTTAAATAGGAGAGGGTGGAGGGCCTCCCAGGGAGAGTTAGGGCTTGGGATCAGCTGCTCTTGGCAAGAGAAGAACAGCTACGGTGGCCACCGGGGATGGGGCAGCTCGATGAGGGAGAATTCCAAAGTTGGCTCACATGTGAGCTCTCGGCCATGGTGTTTTCCGGCGGCTCGGTGGCCGGCCGGCCGAGCATGGGTCACCCTCGAGGTCAGGTGGGTCAGGGGTTGAATTTGGTGAAGTCAATTGGAGTTTGACATGTGTAAAAAGCTTGATTAGAATGGAATAGGGGAGAGTGTATTTTGAGCTTATTTTGGTCAACTCATGCAAATGGGTTTGGTTCACCCTCCCATGACTTGGTGTGGGCTGAGGGAAAGTCATTTGGTTCAGCTTGATTGGAGTGGTGAAGTCTCCATCCATGGTGAGGTGGCTAAGCATGGTTTAGAGTGTGACATGAATATGGTTAAAAGAGCTTAATGAAGTATTAGGAAAGAATCCCCTCTTCTTGCCATTAATGGCTTGGTGAGGTGGAAAGTGGTCTCCATGGCTTCCATGTGGCTTTTACATGGCTCAATGGCTTACATTTGGCTTGGAAAAAGTTTAGTCAATTTCATAAAAATGGGTTTTAAGAATTTTGGATATTTTGGTGAAAATTTGGATGAAGCTTCATTTAGAATTATTTGATCATTGGTTTATGACTTAGGGATGATTTTAATTGAATGGATGATGTAGAGAAATATCATGTGGGCTTTGGGACCAATTTTGGGCCTTTGGATGTGGTGAAAGATGGGCTTTTAAAATGGTTTAAGGAGTGGGCCATTAAGTTTAAAAAAGAATTTATGGATGGGAATTTTGTAAAGAGGTTGGGCCAAATAATTGTTGGGTTTAGCTCATGGATGTGTCATGAGTGACTTGAAGCAAATTGGGGGTGATTTGGGTTTAAATTGGGTTGAATTTGGGTTAGGTTTGGTGAATGGGCCAATATAGGTCCAAGTGGGCCAAGTTGGGCCAATGTTTGGCTAGGGTTGAAATTGATGTAAAATCAATGTTGAGAAATGTTTATGGGAGTGTTTCAAAGAGGTTTTGACTTTGGTTGGGCTTTGATTTTGGGGTTTGGGCTCATTTGGGTTAGGTTTGGGTTTAGGTCAAAATTGGACCTTTTAGCTTTGGGTTGAATTTGAGTGGGGTTTGGGTCCAAATTTTGGGCAAATCATGTTAGTGTTTTTCTTGTGGGGATGCTAAGGAAGATTTAGACAAGATTTGGGGTTAATTGGAGTTGAATTGGGTGAGTTTGGGTTAGGTTTGGGTCATGGGTCTAAATTGGGCTTTAAGGCCAAAAGTGAAATTGGATCCAAATGTCAATCAAATTGGACATGGATTTGGTCTAGATTGGTATTGGTAATGTTGAATTGAAGTTTAGAATTGAATTGGACCAGAATTTGGGTCAATTGGGTAGGTTTGGTTTGACATTGGGTTCACTTAGGGTTAAAATGGGTCAAATTGGGGGTTTTGACAAACGTAGTGTAAATTTACAAAATTAGCCCATAGTGTAGTTGAACAAAATGAAATTGGGAATATTTGGGATTTTCTGGAATTTTCTGGGAATTTTCTGAATTTTTGGGATTTTGGGTTAAGGGGTTATTTTGGGTATTTGGAGGGTATTGGGAGGTATTTTTGGAATTTTTGGTATTTTTGGGTATGGATGATCAATTTAAGTGATGTGGAAATGTTTGGGATTGATTTTGGGGAATTTTGGATGATTTGGAAATTTTGAAAATTTTGGGTAATTTCAAGGGCTTTGGGTAGGTTAGGCGGGTGTAGGGTCCCGGGGGTCAAAAATTGAAAATTTGGAAAATTGAATATTGGGTGAATGTAAGTGGAATAAAATCATTTTGGTTGAGCCATGAAGCCATATCAAGCCCACATGAGCCATGAAGGGACTCATTTGAGGCATTCACTATGTTGTTCCTAACCCTCTCAGCCAAGGGATTAGGGGTTAAGGACCATCCATGTGAATCACCTACATGAGTCAGGAGGTCAAGTTAGGTATGGGTGTGGTTTTAGGAGGTGTGTGAAAGTGTAGTGTATAAGTGTAGTGTGTGTGTAAGTCAGCCCCTTCACTGGACCAGGCCACCTGGGGTAGTCCCTAAGGCCAAAGAGTCCTATAGGAACTCATCCTTTAAACTTCCACATTTGATTTCAACCCTCTAGGTGATTAGGGGTCTACAGTCAAGTTTGTGGAGTTTGCAGGGAGTTTAGAAGTGGTTTGAAATTCTAGGTGGTGGATCCCAATTCTAGTCCTCTAAGATAGTCAAAGGAAAAGCCTAAGGCTAGATCTTAAGTACTAAAAAGAAGAAGAGAAGACCTCATCAAAAATGAGGTCAACAAATGGACCCCCAATAGGTGTAGTGAGCTGACGGAGCATACCGCGGGTATTGGTGTTGACCGAAGCGATCAGCAAAACCGACACAAATGTCCAAGTGACAAACTTAGGACGAAGTAGAAGAGTTTCCGCTGGGGAGTGTCAAGTATATCTCTGAAACTAGAGATTCCTGAACTCCCGCTGGGGAAAGGAAAAGGAGGTGAATTCCAAATCACATGATCTGGGGGAATTTAGATTTAGATTTCAGTTTGTTTCAATTTAAGTTTGGATGTGTAGCTTTAGATTTTGATTTTTTATTTTAGATTGAAGTTTGATTTAAAATTAATTTGAGAAAATTTAGATTTGAAACGAGAATTGAAACCTAGGTTCCAATCCCGGGATTGCAAAGAAAACTGGAATTTAGGTACCAGCCTCGGAGTGGGAATCGGAGTTTAAGTGTCGATTGAAAAGGATGAGAATCAGAATTTAGGTACTGATCTCGAAATGAGAACTAGAATCTAGGTACTAGTCTCGAAATGAGAGCTGGAATTTAGGTACCAGTCTCGAAAGTTTAGAATTGAAATTTAGGTATCAATTCAAAAGAGAATCGAAATTTAGGTATCGATCTCGAAATGAGAACTAGAATTTAGGTACTAGTCTCGAAATGAGAGCTCGGAATTTAGGTACCGGTCTCGAAAGTTCTGAATTGAAATTTAGGTATCAATTCAAAAGAGAATCGAAATTTAGGTATCGATCTCGAAATGAGAACTAGAATTTAGGTACTAGTCTCGAAATGAGAGCTGGAATTTAGGTACCAGTCTCGAAAGTTTAGAATTGAAATTTAGGTATCAATTCAAAAGAGAATCGAAATTTAGGTATCGATCTCGAAATGAGAACTAGAATTTAGGTACTAGTCACGGAAATTTTGAATTGAAATTTAGGTATCAATTCGGATGAGAATCGAAATTTAGGTATCGACCTCGGAATGAGAACTGGAATTTAGGTACCAGTCTCGGAAATTTTGAATTGAAATTTAGGTATCAATTCGGATGAGAATCGAAATTTAGGTATCGATCTCGGATGAGAATCGAAATTTAGGTATCGATCTCGGAGTGAGAACTGGAATTTAGGTACCAGTCCCGGAAATTTTGAATTGAAATTTAGGTATCAATTCGGATGAGAATCGAAATTTAGGTATCGATCTCGGAGTGAGAACTCGGAATTTAGGTACCAGGTCTCGGAAATTTTGAATTGAAATTTAGGTATCAATTCGGATGAGAATCGAAATTTAGGTATCGATCTCGGAGTGAGAACTGGAATTTAGGTACCAGTCTCGGAAATTTTGAATTGAAATTTACTGTGGAGATTTGGATTTAGCGGGAGATCAAAATGAGGTATGAAAGTGTTTCATATCCCATGGGAATCAATCAAAGTCTGATTACTTGGCGAAGGGTACAAACCCATGCCATCCTGGATCAAATTGAAAATTCTTCGTGATTCTGAAATCATCCCGAGAGGGGGTTTCAAGGGAGGTCTAGAATAGATCTTGATTTGAAGAAGGATTGGAGGATTTGAGAAGATGGATTTAAACTAGAATTCAATTTGAGCTTTAAATTTGTTTTGTTTGTCCTTTAACTATCCCGCTTTTTTTTTTTGTTTATTTGGTGTTCATGTGGATTTGGTATTTGACATTTTTAAATTTTTTTTTTTAAGGAAAGTTTTTTTTTATTATTCTCTTTTTTTATTTCTTCTCTGTTCTTTGTTCAAAGTTCATTTAACTTTAATGGCGTTTTCCAGTCAATTTGCACAAAAGAGGTGAAGGCCAAAAAAATGTGACATGGTCACTTTCATTCCAATCATGTCGAAGATACATCATACAACTTGATCTGGCATATATTTCATACAATCCATGTAGACTCAAAACGGACTATGTATGATCTTCGTCGATCCATCAAAAGAAGCATCTGTCAAAAATCCACGTCCGAATAGTGGGGTACATGGTCAATAACATCACCTTCCAAGCCATCCTTGGCAAGGATGCCGTATAGATGTACATTGGAGGTGTGATATTTTCCATGTAACTCACAACTCGTAAGGCCGGAGGCTTTCTAGCTCCCGGTCCGGTCGGAAATGGTAAGGTGTCTTCCGTCGTCCATTCTTCCGAAAGTAACCGAGATCCGCTTCACCGGTACTCCCGGTATGCAATGCTTAGCGATATCCGCTCCGTTGCCCTTCGCATCATGACGGAACCTACCGGTAATGGTATCTTCACCGGCCCTCGGAACTCACCCGGGCCTCGCTATCCGGAGGTCGGATCCGAACATGATGTTACACTCGTTCGGGAAAGAGATCGTGCGTAAAGGTCCGACAAAGTCGTGGTGATCTATGTGCGGGGGTATGCAATCACCCCGCTTGTAGATGTTAATAATGCAGCTGTTGGGTATGCAATCTGCTGGCGATACCCTCCATGTTATCAATCTCTTTACCATTCTCTTGATGACTAGTGGCATCGGATCCACTTGGCCATGATGGAGTATTCCCGGAGGGTTTCCCTTCCTGTCTTCCGCAAAGTTGTAACAGCATCCACATTGTATTGTAATTCTTCCCTTCCCTGGCATCCATCTCCGGGGTTCTGAGTATGTGTTTTCCCTTAGGCGTCCTGCTCGGCCCATTCTTTTCAAATCCCGGATGTAATCCACGATTTGCTGTTGTTCATACTCTGAGAATACGTCTGTACGTAGCTCGAGGCCCTCTAGTATGTTGATCCTTCTGCCTCTAATTCTCTCGAAGTATTCAAAGGTTTTCTTTTCAACATTCTGCATTCTCTCCAGCTCGTATTCTGGAATGATCTGCAGATGGCGAGGCCTGGTGACATATTGTGGGATATACGGTTCAATCCCTTCACGTTCTCCTGCATACCTCGGCTCCTCGGGGATGATGTCTGTCGGGACATCCCCCGGGGTTGCTTCCGCAACAAGGTCATGCATTACTGGTGGTTCTATCTGGTGGCGTGGTAGCCTTCTTTCTTCTGGTCTTTGTGAGATTTCCCCGGTCCTTTCCGTTATCCTAGGAGCCGGCCTCCTTTCTTCAGGTTCCCGGTGAACCGGTGTCCTCGAAGTGTACGTACCGGCAGTAGCAATCGTCTCGTCGTGCCGGTCCGCGACTAGTTTTGTTAACATCTTACTGGATACGGCGATTTTTATTTCTTCGTTGCGTTGTCGTGAGAGTAGCTCTTCGAACTTCTTGAATCTCCGTGGGCGCGGCGCCGACAAGCTCGCCCTCTACCGTAGCGACTACGTACTTGATTTTCTTATCTTCTTCGGTGTCCGCCTTTCTTTTCGTCGTCTGGATCGGTGGCTTGGGCCACCCACTTTCATCACCGTCCGCCCGGCAGCTTCTTCTCGGTCAACCGGGACCCGGCCACTTTCCTTGTACTCGTAGGCCCGCTGGTGCAAAATTCGAGTCAATCTCGATTATCGCTCCATCTTTCACCCTCTTTTCATCGAGTGCAAGGCTTACGCCATTTCTAAAGTTCAGGACCAACCACCCGTTACATTTCCCTGCGAAAAGACAAGGAAAAGGATCGAGGTCTGTACTAAGAACAAGAACATTAAGAAAATGTTTATTAAAGACATTTTTTTTATATATTATATTTTTTTGTATTTTCAAATTTAACAGGAATGAAGTAGGATAAGATCAGGGAAGAGATTTTGATTTGGAAAAGAAAACAAGGAAAACTTAATTATCATGACTTTATTTATTTTAACACATTTTATTATTTTTTGGGTTCGGACCCCAATCATAAGTAATTACTTCGCCCGTGTTTCTTAGGGATGAAGAATTCATTCCTTCGAAACATCAGGTAGCGTAATACTTTTTCAAGTATCGTCCGTTGATCGGAAGCATATGTCGTTCTCCCTGGCAATTCACTAGCCTGGTAGAACCTCCCGAGTATACTGCTTCAACCACAAACGGCCCTTCCCAAGTGGGTTCAAATTTTCCTCCTATCTTGCGGTGTACAAGAATAGGTCTCTTGAGAACGAGAACTAAGTCACCAACTTTGAAGGTTCTTGGGCGGACCAGTTTGTCATGGGCTTGAACCATCTTAGCTTGGTATAGTTCTAAATTCTGTTGCGCTGCAAGTCTTTTCCCTTCCAGGCTTTCTAATTCTTCTAATCGTAATTTGGTGTTCTCTTCTATCATGATCTTGTTTGCAACTGCAATTCTGAGTGAAGGAAGCTGAACCTCTAAAGGTAACATCGCTCGGACCCATACACCGAGTGTAAGGTGTAGCTTCGAGTAGGAGTTCGAAGGTTGTCCGGTAGGCCCATAAGGCTTCTAACAACTTCTCGTGCCAATTTCTCTTATTATCGTCCAAAGTTTTCTTTAAAATTTGAACGAGAGTTTTATTGAAAGCCTCAGCGAGGCCGTTTGCTCTTAGGTAGTAAATTGTTGAGTATCGCCAGTCGATTCCGTGTCTCCTGACAAAATTATTGATTTGTTTGCTTCTGAATGCTGACCCATTATCTGAGATGATCCTGCGCGGCACTCCGAAATGGTAGACAACTCGGTTCTCGAAAAACCGTAGCACGTGGTGTGCTTTCACCTCTCTAAGTGGAACTCGCCTCCGCCCACTTGGAAAAGTAATCCGTAGCCGCAAGGATGAAGCGATGTCCTTTCGAAGATGGTGGTTCTATCGGACCCACTATATCCGTGCCCCAACATTCAAATGGCCACGACGCAATTGTCGGGTGCAGCACATTTGGAGGTTGGTGTAGAACCACTACGTGCACTCGGCATTGGTGACGACTCTCTGGCGATTTTCATGCGCTCGGTCATCATCGAGGGCCAATAATATCCTAGTCTTTTAATTTTCATTTTCATCTTCGGACCCGATCGGTGAGCGCCACGGAGTCCCGAATGCACCTCTTTAACAATTTTACGGCCTCGGACCCGCTTAGGCACCTTAGCCACATTTGATCGAAAGACCTTCTGTACAATGTGTTGTTTATTAATGCGTAAGACAGAGTTCTTTTCTTGATCTGATGGGCCTACGACCTATCGTTTGGTAGCTTTCTTGTTTGCAGGTAGTCCATTAATGGTTGTCGCCAATCCTCTGTGTTTTCTGTCACTGTTGCAACTGATTCTTTTTCCTTTTCCGATTTGTGTATTGTGTCTATGTCGAGCTGTGATAGGACCTGTCGTCCGTGAACTGACACTTCCACTGATTCATCTTGCAAACGAGCAAATTCTTTTGCGAGACGGGCTAAAGCATCTGCTAAGGCATTTTCTTTTCCGGGAATTTTGTAGATCGTCACATTTGGAATTTGTTCCAACAACCGTATGGCATACCGGAAGTATTGCTCGAGTCTTGGTTTTAAAATTTCGTACTCGTCCGGCGATTTGTTGAATGATTAACCGTGAATCCCCGTAGATGTTGATGTCCGTTATCCCCATTTGAATAGTTAATTCCAGGTCCCGTTATGAGGGCTTCGTATTCGCTTCGTTGTTTGTACATGGTTCTCGTTAAGTGGTAGGAGTATCTTAACATCCCCCGCTCCGGCGTTATAAAGATTAGCCCGATTCCCGCCTTACGGGCACTATCACTTGCGATTCTTCGTCTTTGTGTGCTCGAAGATGCTCCGTCGAAATATAATTCCCAACGTCGATCATCGTGGTCTTCTAGGCTCATTATTTGTTCATCCGGCAAATCGTCATCGAGAGGAGATTCCGCCGCAAAGGGTGTGCTCGCGAGGAAGTCCGCATGGACTTGTCCCTTTACGGCACGAAGAGGCACGAAAGTTATATCGAATTGCAATAATATCATCGACCATCCGGCAAGTCCGTCGGAAAGTGTCGGACGAGTCATCAAGTATTGCAATGGATTAAATTTCGAGATCAGGTTGACCTTATGAGAAAGCATGTAGTGCCTGAGCTTTTGAGCGGCGAAGATCGGGGCCAAACAATGCTTTTCAATTGCGGGATACCTTACTTCCGTCGGAAGTAAACGACGGCTTAAGTAGTAAAGAGCATTTTCTTTACCCTTATCATTGACCCAGGCTAACAGGGCTCCGAGAGAGTCGTCTAAAGCCGCGGTGTAAAGTATCGCCGATCTACCCGAGACCGGGGCCGCTAAGACAGGAGGTGTCATTAAATATTGTTTAATGTCCTCGAAGGCCTTCTGGCATTTCTCTTCCCAAATAAATTTGGTGTCCTTTTTAACTAGTGCCGAGAAAGGCTGACACCTCCCTGACAAGTTTGAGATAAAGCGTCGAAGATATGCCGGCTTCCCTCGAAAAGATCGTAGTTGTTTTAAGGTTTTGGGAGGCGGCATTTCTAAGATAACTTTAATCTTTTCTCGGGTCGATTTCAATCCCACGATGTCGGACAACGAATCCTAAGAATTTCCGGAGGTGACGCCGAAGGCGCATTTTAAGGGATTCATCTTAAGGTTAAATTGTCTTAATCGTTCGAAAACAATTCTCAAATCATACAGGTGGTTTTCCTTTACTTTGCTTTTGATGACCACATCGTCTACGTAGCATTCGACTTGATTGTGGATGAGATCATCAAAAATTCTTGTCATTGCTCTCTGGTAGGTTGCTCCTGCGTTCTTCAGTCCGAATGGCATCACTGCGTAGCAATATACTCCGATCGGCGTTCCGAATGTTGTAAGCTTTTCATCTTCTCGGAGCCATTTTTATCCGGTTGTATCCCGAAGATCCATCCATGAATGAAAATATCTCATGTGTCGAAGCAATGTCGATCATTAGTTCCGGGATCGGTAGAGGGAATTCATCCTTTGGACATGCCTTGTTTAAATCTCCGAAGTCCACACAAATTCCGATCCGACCATTCTTCTTTCCGACCGGCACCACATTGGCTAACTAGTGTCGGGTATTGTTCTTCACGGACAAATTTAGCGTCTATTAGCTTTTTAACTTCGGCTATGACTTGTTGTTCGATTTCTAGACGCATTCTTCCGGGACCTTGTCCGACCGGGACGAAGTAGGATCCACTCCTAGCTTATGGACTGCGACCTCCGGAGCTAATCCCGGCATTTCATCGTAGTTCCAAGCAAAACAAGTCTTTAAATTCCATTAATAACTTGATTATTTCTTCGGTTTCTTCTTTATTGAGTAAGGAGCTAACAAAGGTAGGTCTAGGCTCTTCTCTAGTACCTAAGTTAACTTCCGTTAGCTCATCTATTGTAGATTTAATCTCTTCTTCGAATTCTGGTGGAGCGTCTCCAATTTGTAAATCTTCGAGTTCGTCCGTAGTTTCCATGCAGGTTTTCATTAGATTCGCAAGTGACAACCAAGCAAAATTCAGTATCGTCAACTGATCCTACTGTGCCAAATCCGAGTCCATACTTTGAATTGGGTGGACGACCGGAATTATTCCATAATTTTTTAAAACATTGTGATTAACCTTTTGTCCATTGTCGAGGTAAGAAACCACGTTGAATTAAATTTTGAACACAGGGAGAGTACCACTCAAAAGGTAATTCCATTAATTCTGATGAAGTGACATCTTCAAATTGTACATTATTTTCGCTTTGGAGGAAGAAGCACCACGGTAGAATTTGATTGACTTTGCACCGTCGCTACGTACCTCTTTGACCACCATACCCTCGATCTTGTTAGAATGGATCGGGGTTAGGGTCATAGTATGTACGTAGTGGTTAATCTTCTCGTACATTGATTTGTATTCTTCATTCTTTTCATCTTCGAGGGAGATCTTGAATTGCGGCTTCTTCCGACTTATCGTTGTCGCTTCTTGCTTCGATTTCTTTTCCTTCTTCGAACTATCTTCCCAATCAACATTGATGGCTGGTTTCCTCTCGTCCAACCGTCCTAACGTCTCTACCACGGCCTCGTCCCCGGCCTCGACCTCGGATGCGAGTTGTGGAGAAACCTTCACCATCTCGCCGGAAGGGAGTGGTGAGTGATCGTTGGACTAGAACTTCAGGTTCTTCGTTGTCCCGAACTTTCTTTGCTTCATTTGTTATGGTATCTCTGGAGAAGATTGTTTTCTTCGGTGGTGCATAATAAGCTGCGTCTTCATGGATTCCAATTTCATGTAAGGAGAATGGTTGTAAGTCACCTTTGATGCACTGTTCCCCTCCATCGTAGTATTTGATGCACTGATGTAGAGATGATGGTACCATCCTGTTTTCATGTATCCATGGTCGGCCCAGTAGAGCGTTGAACGACGTTTCCGAATCAATTATGTGAAATTTTGCGGTTGTCTTTGCTAAGTCACCGGTCTTCATTAGTAGTGTTATTGATCCGAGGGCTCTTTCTCCTTTCTGGTTGAATCCTCTTAATAACATTTTGTCGGCTTCGAGCTCACGAGCATCAATATCCAAATATGCTAGTGTTCGAAGACTCATTATATTGATTGATGCTCCTGGATCCACCAATACTCTGGAGAGCGTAAACTTCCCAATTGTAATCGAAATGTACAACGGTCGGTTGTGGTCCGTCGTCCCAAGTAGTAGGTCATTGTCCGTGAAGGTAACACCTCGTCGTTCCTTTAACGAGCAAACCTCATCTAAGGAATCTCCGGCCATTCGAGCTAAGCAAATTTCCGGATCAAGTAAGGCCTCGATCGAGCTTCTCTCATCTCCTTTGATAAGATGAGAGCATCGTAGATGCTCGCCTTGTCGGTAGTTTCCTAAGATGGGCTAGCACGTTGTAGTCCACTTTATTTCCATGTGTCTCAGCCTTCTTCTCGAATGGGTATTTCTTCTACGGGGTTGGTTCTTCTCGAACAACCACCCGCTTTCCTTTGTCCTTTAGACCCATTCTCGGAGGTAGAACTCTTCCACTTCTTAAGTTAACTTCCGTAATTTCTTCGAATCTAGTGTCGAGCTTGCTGGTGTTTCTTCCTGAATCGGAATGACAGGCTCTTCCGGATTAGCTTCAGAGTCTGAAGGCTCTAACTCTATTGTGACTAGAGCTCCTCGAAACTCGCAGATAGATTTGTTGCTTATTGAACTCTCGTAGCCTCCTTGATGGATGTCTTCTTCGTTATTTTGATCGTCGAGATTGTGTATGATTTGAGAATTGTCGTTGGTATCGAAATCGATGTCCAGATTGTCGCTAGTTACGTAATCGTTAGAAACAGTCAAAACGTAGCCAACGCCATCACCCTTATCATTATATGATCCCACCGAAGTGAGCAGATAATCATACGTAGTCGAGGTTCGAGGGATTTCTCCCCCGAATCGAAACAACTATCCTAGGATAAGCAGCCCCTAGTCTAGCCTTAGGAGCCTCGGTCCTCTCTTCTTCGTCGATTTTCTTCTTCTCTTCAATCGTCTCTCGTTGAGGTGGTTCTTCTATCGCAAGTGATAGTGCCGACTTAGCGGGTTTCGAACTCGAATTGAAGCTTGCACCAAAGCGGTTTGGATGCCGTCTAAAATCTTTTCGAAGACCTTGTCCAAGCGGTAGTCCATCCATCGTCGGCCGTATAGGGATCTATCGGAATGATGGGATCGACTGAGATAACATTGACGGAACCTCCTTTCCGGGGTTCCTTCATGTACTCCTTCGGGATTGTTATATTCCCTTTCCAAAGGTTGTCATCGAGCCAACTTTCGAAGGTAATGCAATCTTCTATCTTGTGTCCAAGCATCCGGTGATAAGGGCAAAAGTTGGGATCACTTTTCTTATTGACTTCCTCCGGTCTTTTAGGCTCGCAGCACTGGAAATCCGGAGTCTTCATTAGACTACGGAACATCTTCGGCATCGCTTCATTCTTGAATGGATATTCCCCGCTCGAAGCTCCCTTAATGTACGTTGCGGACCGGGCGGTTGTTCATACTCGTGGAGATGGCCGATAGCTGGGTCGGGGTTGTTGATAATTCCGTCGAGGTTGTCGTGGCCGTTCGGACGATATTTGTATCGGTTGCTTGCCTTTGTCGACCGCCGCAACGATCCCGGATTTCTTTTCAAAAGTCTTCACGGGCTTTTGCTTGTCCGTCTTATCGGCGAAACTTAATTGCTTCGCCTCCTCTTGCAAGCTCCCGGCCTTGCTTAACAACTTCTCGAAAGTCTTAATAAGTGAATCCTTTGAGGAGAAGTGCTATCGGGCCGTGAATGCTTTTAAGTAAGATGACGACTGCATGTTGTTCTTGTAGTTGTGGTTCACACTTCATGCTTAAGTTCCTCCATCGAAGTATGTAATCCACCAAAGTTTCGTTCGTCTTCGCTTCTCTACCACTAAATCACCTATAGTGATGTGGTGCTGAGCTCCGGCGAATCGCTTGATGAAAAGGTTTTCTAGTTCTGAGAACGTCTTCACTGAACCATTTGGTAATTCTGCATACCAATCAAAGGCGATCCCTGACAGGCTGCTGACGAACTGTCGGAAGAGTAATGCATCGCTCCCGCCGGCATTGCAACAACTGGCACGAAAGTGTGCAACATGCTGTCGGGGTTCCTGGTTCCATCAAAGGTCTTGAACAGAGGTGGTACGAAGCCTTTCGGTACTCGGACGGCGTCGAATTCTTCCGGTAAGGTCTACCCGTCCGAATGGATGCCCCGCTCTTTGATTGTGCTAAGGCTTCTCGCACTCCGCCGTTCCACCAAGCTCTTGATATCCTTTTCGGGAATCATACTTTCGTGTTGTATCCTTTTTAGCTGATCATCCCCGTTGACGGATGTAATCTCCTTTCCTCCGTCCACAATGTGAATGACCTCCGGGGGTGTCTCTTCGGGGTCGCACTCGACTCCGGAGAGTGGCTAGGGCTATAGCCATCTCTTCCATCCTCTTCGCCATTTGGGCTATCGTGTCGTCTTTCTCTTGAAGCCGTCTTCTCATTACTTCGGCTCCTCTCTTCGCGGCCGCAGGAGCACCTTGTGAAGCCGATGAAGCTCGTGTTTCGACCATGTTGATTTCTCGCATACTCGTCGTCCATGAATTCCGATGAATCAATCTCGTCTCCGAATTTCTCTTCTCTTTCTTTTGCTAGTCGTCGAATATCAGTCCTCAACTTTTCCATGGCGTTTTCTAGCGGTCTTTTCTGTGCATCTTCACAGTTGTCATGTGATAGCTGCCGGGTTCCCTTCTCGCGAGTCCCCTTTACTGCAGTAGCACTTTCTTCAGATTCAAGTCTCCTGGCGAGACTTTCCTTCTCGAGTCTGTTGTTTCAATCTCGAACTGTCAAGTAGTGGGACGCCATACCATCCTTCTAGCAGCAGAAGGTCTAGGACCAGATGGTCTGTCAGCCAAATGCTGGAAGGTGGTATCCTCCCTAATCTGTAATCCTGAAACGACGACAGGCGGACTAGCCTTCATCCTTTTACTTGGCTTTTCTGTCACGATGGCAGGTTCTACTCGGGGCCCAAGACGGGATTTGACTGGCACCCGCCCTATCCTTCGTAGAATCTCCGATACGGGGCATTTCTCTTTCTTCGCTAGTTTCTCGACTACAGTCTGTAGTCGGGCAAATGGCGTGATCCTAGCCCTTTTCCTTCTGTTGTCATCGTAGTATGCTGGTCGAGGTAATGAAGAAGCAATCCTGCGGACATTTTCCTCGTCAGCTGCGGCGGAAAGGGGATGGAATCTGCTTCCTTCCAAAAAGGGTGTATCTTCAGGCAACGGTATATATTCAGGTAGTGGTGTGTACTCAGGGATTTCTGG
Organism: Papilionanthe hookeriana x Papilionanthe teres; assembly: GCA_022702705.1. Classification (NCBI taxonomy): domain Eukaryota; kingdom Viridiplantae; phylum Streptophyta; class Magnoliopsida; order Asparagales; family Orchidaceae; genus Papilionanthe; species Papilionanthe hookeriana x Papilionanthe teres. The sequence continues at coordinate 86,659,216 of CM040429.1, read as the reverse complement.
GATTTCCTCCAGGAAAGCAACTTCAGCAGCTCTGGCCTTCCTGGCAATCTTCCTACTTCTGTTCCTTCTTTGGGTCCTTGTTAGTGATGGAATTCTTGAGCTGGACCCGATTTCAAAAACAGAAGGTCTCACAGGAAAGTCTGTACCCTCCACGGTAATAGGTTCACCATAATTCTGGATTTCCTTCCCCTTTAATTTGGCAGAAGCCGGGGTAGGTGCAGAAACAACTAGACCAGTGGGGGTAGCAAGAACAGTCCTCCTGCGGACAGCAGTACTCCTCTCAGTCGGGATCTTTTGCAGGGGAGGAAACTCTTGGGTTGACCTAAGGTTGAACTCAATCAGCGGCTTCTTAGCTTCAGATACTTTGTTTGTCAGTGCGAAAAGGGAAACGTCGGTGATCTTGACATTCGTGTTCTCAAATCCTTGTCCAAACCGGATGATCCCATTGTCGGGCAGCTCATCCTTATAAACAGCGAAGTCCAGTCCATTGGTGAAGGAGAAAATCAGCTTTGGGGCTTCCATTTCTGCAGGGTAGATTCTGGTTGTCAGTCCCAAGTTATGCTTCTTTTCTTTAGGATGAAAAGAAAGGAATTGAAAAGAGTCCGAACACATTCTTGTTCATGTATTTATAAGAAGGAATCATTTGTTAAAAGAATCATTTATTAAAGGGTTTGTTTATTTAGAACGGAATGTTCAAAGGTGTAGAGAAGGTAAAGAATCCGATTCAGAGTTGGAAAGGAAAAGAAAGTCTTATGCAAGACTTCTCGACTCGATGGATCACTCCTAAACTAACACCTATTGGGGGTCCACCCCACCTCAGAAATGAGGTAAAAGGATCTCGGAACCTCTCTGTTTAGGGGTGTCTAAACAGTGGCTCCTAAATCGGAGAGAATGTTGGCTATACTTGTTCAAGGTAGAAATGAACATAGTATTCCAACGAAAAGAAGGGTAGTTTGACCCATTAAGGACATGGATACACTACCAATTTTTGAAAGCAGAATTATTTGATTAAAATGGAGAGAGGAATTGTTCCCCAGCGGAGTCGCCAGAAATTGTCGGCATATTTTTGGGTTATGTGTTTTATTTTGAAAAGGGGTCGCCTACAGAAATTGTCGGCGAATTTTTAATTTAGTTTAATTTGAAAATTAGTATTTGATTTTGAAAATAATTTTAAATTTGAAGATTTTAAGATATGAAATCAAACCGATCTCACATCCCAAATAGTTTATATAAACGAGCACCACACCACAAACGTTGTATCTATCCCTAAGGATAGACACACTCGTTCGATCGGTGGGGCTCGATTAAACAAACTAAAAGATTTGTAACATCCATTTGGTCCGCGAACCAATTTTATAAGCCGACAAATTCCCCGCTTAATATGAAAGCATTAAACAGGGTTTATATTACTCAGGTTCTTTAAAATTCCCTATAAGGGCAAGCCCCTATAGTTAATTACATCTTAAGTGACGGGAATCACCTAAGAAAACTCTCGATAATAATCAATAATTCCGCTCTCAAGAATTTCAAAGTTTAGGTTTTCAAAGGATTGAATTCTGGAATTTCAATAGGGAATGGATCAAGTTTGGAACATTTTGTTTTGAGAATTCAAAGGAAGAAAAATAGGAGAAATCACATATTCGAAGTGAGCTTCGGTAATTTCCCGACTATCCTATTGTTTGGCTTGAATTTAGGAAAGTCCTAATGTCTATTTAATGTTTTGATTTTGTCAATTTTAATTAATTAGGGCTTATATTTATATGATAGAATCATACAAGTAGCCTCGAAGATGTGAGGGTTTATATCGTATCAGACGACTACCTCGGAATCTTAAGACCGGTTAGAGCTTAATTTGCAATGCAAATGCCTAACGAAGAGTTGAGGATTTATGTTGCACTAGGCAAACTACCTCAAAGTCCTATGGCTTTGTTGTTTAATTCTAAGACAAGCTTTGTCGATGTAGATTCGGGTTTTGCCGATGACGATGGTCGTGCTGCCCACCATGCTCCGAGCTCCTTGTTGTTGCAGAGGTTTAGTTTTAGAATTCATAAATCAGGGGATGAGAAAAGTGTTTTGGTCTAGAGAAAATCTTAATTTCCAAGTGTTTTTTGTGTTTTAATTAAAACAAATCTTAAAGTTGATTATAACAACACCGGTTAAGATCCCACGGTTCCATCCTTCCGGCATCGTTATTTTTATCGGATTCACTTAGTCCAGTATGAATTTGCTAAACTCAACCGAATGAGTTCCACACTTTCATTTAGACCGTGGGAAATCCCGTTAGCAACACGTAGGTTACATCATCCGAGGTATTCCCGATCATCCAACAGGACGTTTTAATTTAGTTGTAATTGTAGTTTTGTGTTCGTTTGTGATTAAATTTTGAGTTGTTTTATATTTTGAAATGTTGTGGTGGTGAATTTTATCTTGCAATGACTTTTAATTTAGTTTTGGTTTCGGCTTTAGGGACTATCCTACGGTGTGGGTTTTCATGCAACAATTGTTTATCATGCAAGAAAAGTAAGTGCAATGCGGTTAAATAAATTGCAATAATGTAAATTGCAAGAAAGTAAATTGCAATAAAATAAAAGCGTACCTGAGGGTCTTCCCGTCATCCCAAGCTGCACTTAAAACACAATTAGGATATTTAAGCAAGTTCCTAGGTAAAGCTAAGGGAAGGGTTATGGTTTTCTACCAAGTTCCTAATCCTATAGCTAGTCATTTCCTATGACGTCTAGGTTCCTTGTGTTTTGGTTTGAAGACAATTTTCATCATCAAAGAACAATTAAGTTCAATTGTTCTTATGAACATCCTATCATATCGAGGAAGTGCTTAAGGCAAATCTTAAACATCTTTTCAATATTTCTAGGATTGTCTTAAGTCCAAATGAATTCAATTACACAAATGAATTAATCGTCCGAGGTTCAGTTAAGTTTTATTATTATCTTACTCAGTGAACTGGGATGTTTGAATGTCCTATGAGTGAAGTAACATTTCATTTAATATTTTGTTTAAGAGTTATGACAACTAAAGCTTTCGAGGGTAAACTTGTGATTTAGTTTGAATTCAATTAATGGGTTTAAATTTGGAATAGTGGTCACGTTATTGTAGATTTATTTTGAATTCTTTATGTCTTTGGTGATGTTATATTTAATTCAATTTAATTTAATTTAATTTAGTTTAATTTAGTTTTAATTTAATTCAATTTAATTTAATTTAATTTAGTTTGATTTGATGTTAAATTAATTTAATTTGATTTGATTTAATTTAATTTAATTTAATTTAATTTAATTTAATTTAATTTAATTTAATTTAATTTAATTTAATTTTAATTTTAATTTAATTTGTTTTAACTTAATTTAATTTAAATTTGATTTTATTTATTTAATTAAATTTAATTTAATTTATTCATTTAATTTTATTTTATTTAATTTAATTTAATCTTTAATTTAATTCAACTTTTAATTTTAATTTTAATTTAATTTAATTTAATTTAATTTAATTTAATTTAATTTAATTTGATTTAATTTAATTTAATTCAATTTAATTTACTTAATTTAATTTAATTTTTAATTTAATTTTATTTTTAACTTTAATTGAAATTTTAAAAGAGTTTAATAATTTAACTTTAGTTTAATGATTAAGTCTTTTAATATTTTAAATTTGAGTTATCACTTTAATTAAGAATTGAATATTAATGAGATGATTAATTTAGGGATTTTTAAATTAAAGAATAAATCTCTTCCTAACAATATTCCTATTTTAATAATTCCAATTTTACTATTCTTCCCAAATTTAATCAATTATTTAATTAAGGTTTAATTATTTTAAATTGCTTAATGGGTTTCTACCCTTTAATTATCTAAATTTCAATCATCCAAATCAGATTAGGATCAAATATTTTACTTGTTAATTTCTTATTAAACCTAAAGTTTTAATTAAGGGTTAAAATTTTAATTACCACTTTGCCCTTTAAGCTTAATAATTTCATAACTCACTAAACTGAGCTCAAATGAACTTGAAATTTTTATGTGACTTCACTCATATGTCAATAAAGACATGAGAGGAGAAAATGTGATTTTTCTGTATTTAATTTATTTATATAATTATTTTTGGTAGAAAATAGAGATTTCCAAGGAAAATTTAATAACATGACCAAGGGAAAGTTTCAGTCCTTAAGAAAATTAGAGGACATTTCTAATGACCGAGAGGACCACTTGGACCAATTTTGGTGATTTTTTGATTATATTATTTTTATTATAATTATTTTAAGTTTTGGAGTGTTAATTAATTTAAAAATAAAATAAATGTTGAAAAATAAATTTTATATTTTTCAAAAATCTCTCTGATATCAAGAAAATCAGAGAATCAATTTTTGTAATTTTCTGATTTTTCTATGATTTATTATAATTATTCTAGTGAAAATGCTAGAAAATATATTTTTTTAATTTTAAAATTACCCTAGAGCTTTTAAAATTTAATATCTCATTAAATAGACCTAAGAAAAATATGGGGTTTGTTCCAAAGTGATTAAAATTCAAAATGTGACATTTTGGTGAATTTTATTATTTTTGTGATTTTATTATTTTTTAATTATTAAAAATATTAAAATAATATTAAAAATCAACTTTTTTAGAAAATTGAAATTTTAATTTTCTTAAATTCCCCTAATATCAGAGAGGCTCCAAAACCAATTTGGTGAATTTTTGAAAGATATTTTGAAAGTTATGAATTTTTAAAGTTTAAAATGACTAAGTGGCTTAATCAACCCATTTAAGTAGGGCTAACCAAGTCCAATTGACCTCAAATTTTAATGGTGGGTTCCTCCGATCCTAAAGGTCAATGGAAAATTGATTTCAAGTCAATTTGATGTATGGTTAGCTCTAATTAATTAGGGATCCATTTTGGGTGTTTAAGCCAATTAGGATTATTTTAAATGAACTAACTCAAAACCTATTTTTCCTAGGGTCCTCTGGTCATAAGGAACATCACCAAATTTTCCTAGAATTTATTTCACAACATGCTAATTATTGGAATTAAAATACTCAAAACAGTAACATGAATTTGAAAAATAACTTTTCATAGGGATGGCCTCTGACTTTGGAAAATTCAGGGAATGTTCCCAAATTCGGAGGCTTCAAAAGCCCTATGGTCTCATGCCATGGTGAATTGTATACATGCATGGAGAATTAAAAATGTGCAGAGAGTAAATAAATTATTAAAAATAAAATACTTGATGAAATTAAATGATTTCTTTTCCACATTATTCTCCCTTGTTCACTGAGCAAGATGGTATTTTTATTTTATTTTTATGATTTTCCTACACAAAGTTATGAATTTTCCAAGTTTAGGGAATTAAATAAATAGAAAAATACCCTAATTTTCTATTTATCCACGCGGCGCCGCGTCAACCTCGGCAGCTCCGAATGCACACGTGTCGCGCTCCCATTCGACGCCGCCATCTTACTCAGCGCTCCAGGTCCCGCGGTTCACGTACCATCTCCTGGTCCGACGCCATCCGAGCCGTCCGTCCGCGCGTGTATTAAATGGACGGCATCCGTTCATCGTCCCCGAGCGTCCTCACCCGAGAGCCGTCCACACTAAATCCCTAATATCTCACTCGATACTCGATGGATTTTCGTGTTCTTATGCTCTATGGATTCGTCTCGAGAAGACGAACACATCCATACGGTTTATGTGGGATGAAATTTACGCAATAAAAATGGAGAATGTTCGAAGCTCGGGAAGAAGAGTGAGGCCATACCTTTGCTCGCAGAAGTGTGGCTTTGATCCGAGGGTTGTTTCACCTTCGATTGGATCCCAGCAAGCTCCGCGATGAAGTCTCCCGGTCCGGTGAATTGCTCTAGGTAGGATTTCGACCACAGCCCGATCACAAAGCTTGGAGGCCTGGAGCAACCTGGATGGCCCTGGAGATGGGGCTTTTGTCGGTGGACACCTTCCCTCGGTCCGGTGAAGGTGTAGAACCAATCAATTTGGGAATTGGCTCACTGTGGAGAAGTGTCCTGGTTTTGGGCTTGGATTTCAACTCCGAAATCGAGCTCGCAGAGAAGAAATGGCAAGGGGATTTCAGTGGGGTTCAAGTGCTCGTGTATGGGGAGTAGTCCGGAACAATTTTGGCGTAGTTTCCTTAAGGTTTGTTTCAGCACCTCTCATGGCCGAGAGGGGTGGTGTTTAAATAGGAGAGGGTGGAGGGCCTCCTGCGGAGAGTTAGGGCTGGGATCAGCTGCTCTCGGCAAGAGAAGAACAGCTACAATGGCCACTGGGGATGGGGCAGCTCAGCAAGGGAGAATTCCTAAGTTGGCTCACATGTGAGCTCTCGGCCATGGTGTTTTCCGGCGGTCTGGTGGCCGGCCGGCCAGGCATGGGTCACCCTCAAGGTCAGGTGGGTCGTGGGTTGAATTTGGTGAAGTCAATCGGAGTTTGACATGTGTAAAAAGCTTCGATTAAAATGGAATGGGGAGAGTGTATTTTGAGCTTATTTTGGTCAACTCATGCAAATGGGTTTGGTTCACCCTCCCATGACCTGGTGTGGGCTGAGGGAAAGTCATTTGGTTCAGCTTGATTGGAGTGGTGAAGTCTCCATCCATGGTGAGGTGGCTAAGCATGGTTTAGAGTGCGACATGAATATGGTTAAAAGAGCTTAATGAAGGATTAGGAAAGAATCCCCTCTTCTTGCCATTAATGGCTTGGTGAGGTGGAAAGTGGTCTCCATGGCTTCCATGTGGCTTGTACATGGCTCAATGGCTTACATTTGGCTTGGAAAAAGTTTGGTCAATTTCATAAAAATGGGTTTTAAGAATTTTGGATATTTTGGTGAAAATTTGGATGAAGCTTCATTTAGAATTATTTGATCATTGTTTTATGACTTAGGGATGATTTTAATTGAATGGATGATGTAGAGAAATATCATGTGGGCTTTGGGACCAATTTTGGGCCTTTGGATGTGGTGAAAGATGGGCTTTTACAATGGTTTAAGGAGTGGGCCTTTAAGTTTAAAAATGAATTTATGGATGGGAATTTTGTAAAGAGGTTGGGCCAAATAATTGTTGGGTTTAGCTCATGGATGTGTCATGAGTGACTTGAAGCAAATTGGGGGTGATTTGAGTTTGAATTGGGTTGAATTTGGGTTAGGTTTGGTGAATGGGCCAATAAAGGTCCAAGTGGGCCAAGTTGGGCCAATGTTGGGCTAGGGTTGAAATTGATGTAAAATCAATATTGAGAAATGTTTATGGGAGTGTTTCAAAGAGGTTTTGACTTTGGTTGGGCTTTGATTTTGAGGTTTGGGCTCATTTGGGTTAGGTTTGGGTTTAGGTCAAAATTGGACCTTTTAGCTTTGGGTTGAATTTGAGTGGGGTTTGGGTCCAAATTTTGGGCAAATCATGTTAGTTTTTTGCTTGTGGGGATGCTAAGGAAGATTTAGACAAGATTTGGGGTTAATTGGAGTTGAATTGGGTGAGTTTGGGTTAGGTTTGGGTCATGGGTCCAAATTGGGCTTTAAGGCCAAAAGTGAAATTCGATCCAAATGTCAATCAAATTGGACTTGGATTTGGTCTAGATTGATATTGGGAATGTTTAATTGAAGTTTAGAATTGAATTGGACCAGAATTTGGGTCAATTGGGTAGGTTTGGTTTGACATTGGGTTCACTTAGGGTTAAAATGGGTCAAATTGGGGGTTTTGACAAAAGTAGTGTAAATTTACAAAATTAGCCCATGGTGTAGTTGAACAAAATGAAATTGGGAATATTTGGGATTTTCTGTAATTTTCTGGGAATTTTTTGAATTTTTGGGATTTTGGGTTAAGAGGGATATTTTGGGTATTTGGAGGGTATTTGGAGGTATTTTTGGAATTTTTGGTATTTTTGGGTATGGATGATCAATTTGAGTGATGTGGAAATGTTTGGGATTGATTTTGTGGAATTTTGGATGATTTGGAAATTTTGAAAATTTTGGGTAATTTCAAGGGCTTTGGGTAGGTTTGACGGGTGTAGGGTCCCGGGGGTCAAAAATTGAAATTTTGGAAAATTGAAGATTGGGTGAATGTAAGTGGAATAAAATCATTTTGGTTGAGCCATGAAGCCATATCAAGCCCACATGAGCCATGAAGGGACTCATTTGAGGCATTCACTATGTTGTTCCTAACCCTCTCGACCAAGGGCTTAGGGGTTAAGGACCATCCATGTGAATCACCTACATGAGTCGGGAGGTCGAGTTAGGTATGGGTGTGGTTTTAGGAGGTGTGTGAAAGTGTAGTGTATAAGTGTAGTGTGTGTGTAAGTCAGCCCCTTCACTGCACTGTGCCACCTGGTGGTGGTCCTAAGGCCAAAGAGTCCTATAGAACTCATCCTTTAAACTTCCACATTTGATTTCAACCCTCTGGGTGATTAGGGGTCTACAGTCAAGTTTGTGGAGTTTGCAGGGAGTTTAGAAGTGGTTTGAAATTCTAGGTGGTGGATCCCAATTCTAGTCCTCTAAGATAGTCAAAGGAAAAGCCTAAGGCTAGATCCTAAATACTAAAAAGAAGAAGAGAAGACCTCATCAAAAATGAGGTCAACACACGTATCAAAATGACATACGGAAAATTTTAATTGGTTAATAAATCGTAAATAACCTAAAATTTTCCAACCTAAAATCCGAAAAGACATTAAGACTTAAATGAATCCTTAATGAAAAAAGATCATCGAACGCAACTTGAACCTCAGTGTTCTTAATCTACGAAGATTTCTTGGACGACATAATTCTAGTCGTTGACAGGAGTCTTCCGGTCCTATTTTAAACACCTTTCAGACTAAGTAGATTAAGGTCTCATATAACCCTAGGACAACGGAGCCAGTGACATCTTGACTGGGTTATCTAAAATCTAACCAAATAAAATAAAAAGTTTTTAAGAATATAAAATTGAAATTATTTCTTTTAAATCTGACACTGATTTCTCTTGTTGGATAAAAATAAAATTGACATTATTTCTATTAAATCTAACACTCATTTCTCTTGCAGGATGAAGACAAGTTCCACTTTAGATTTACTTTACATGTTATTACAGTGTGCTAACTCTATTTTGCAGAGCGATATTCTGAAGACAGGACAAACAATAATAAAATAAAATTAAAGAAACACCAAAACAATGACAAAACAGAATAAAATAAAATATAAACGACTTTAAAATAACAAAACCAAAACAAAACAAAACCAAAACTTTTAGGATAGCCACAATACTTAAACTTTAGGATAGTCACCAAATAAATGAAAAACTACAAGACAAAAAACAACAAAATGACAAACAACAAAAAAAAAATAATAATAACAAATTAAATTGATAAAAAAATCAAACTCTTAGGGTAGTATGACATATTACCCCTATGACCGAACATTAATGTTTCTTTCCTTGTTCTTGAAACTTCTTAGAAAACAAGTGATTAATACTAATCAGAAGTTTTCTTAGATAATTTTAATTGTCTAAGATATAATTAACTATAGGAGCTTGCTCTTATAGGAGATTTAAGAACTCGAGATAGGTATCACACCCCGAAATCTCTAGTTATCAAAATTTCATTTGTGATTGTCCTTATATAAAATTTCTAAAATAAGGCATTCTAGAATCTCCTTTTATAGGGATTATCGCAGACATTTCTTATTCTACTATTTTCTATTTTATGAGCCCTTACTTTCTTCAAACTTCTTATTATCTAAGGATTGTTTACATGATCCAAAAGAAATAAGATTTCTTGAAGATTAGGGAAATATTATAGATAAATAGAGTGACAACTCTAAAACAATGACGTCGACACTGAAAAAATCTCTGACATGGCTCCGAATGCCGACATATCAATGGGCAAAATGATCATTTGTGAAGAAACAGATGTCGCATAGCTGTTTTCAAGCTACAAAAATAAACAGTCAGACAGCTTATTCGCAGCAACTTCTATGTAGCAGCTGCCTAGGGCAGGTGCTTTACAGCAGCTTATTGATAAGATACAACTACCCCAAGCAAACCCTAAGTCCACCCCTCATTAGTCCAATCCTCCTCCTCAGAAGGATTAAAGTTGGCAAAGATTTATAATATTATAAATATTTGACTGATAAGCTCCATTTCAACTATTAATTAAAATATCTCGATGATATCAGAGTTGATATAAGATTTTAAATGGATGGATCTATTTTCAAAAATAAGCATAAAGTGATATTTTAATAAACTCATTTAATATAAACAATGAAGATGATCATTTGAAAGCGGCATAATGTTTATAATGTTAAAATTATTATTCCCGGATGATGATCCTATCAAATGTGAATTACAACTGAAGGGGTTTGTTTTCAAAATTAACTTTCAATGAATTTTCAAGTAAAACATAGATAACGAAGGTTAAGAACTTTATTATCTATAGTTCATAATGTTCGAAAATATTAATTTCTTGATGATGATTGTGTTAATTAAAAATCTTAATCGAAAGGGTATGTCCAAAAATAAAAATATTTAATTAAAATAATTAAAATATTCAAATAAAGAACTAAGCTAATCCAAGAATAAATCTCATTCACCATCTATAACCGTTTATCAAAGGTAATAAACTTTAAATGTTACCTTAAACTCTCATATTATTAATATAA